>JASPKZ010008023.1:577500-1177500 GCA_030220185.1 Diploptera punctata
TCACAATTGTTCTGTCCATCTTTTCACTAGCCTTCCTACATTCCTTGAACCTCTTGGCTTGTAGTTAAATAATGCTTTTGGTAATCTTGTTACATTCATAGCATTTTCATGCTATGCTTGTAGCTTTACTAGGGAATTGTAGGTGTGGTAGCTTCCCGTTGCTTTCCACACCAGTGAAGGATGATGATGATGGCCATATGATGTCGGGGACCGTTTGGGCCTTAAAGTTTTCCTGACATTTGTCTTACAGGTGAGGAAAAAACCCCATTAAAAACCTCACCAAAAAAAAAGCCCCGACCGGGGATCGAACCCGGGCCCACTGCGTGACAAGGCAGCACGCTACCTCGAGACCACAGCGGTGGACTTTTCTCTATATTCTTTGATTTTATCATTTAATGGATATATATTTAACTCTGTTCTTATATCATCAATCTTTATCCGATCCATTCTTGTGCAGTCTTTTGTCCTTCTAAGGAAGTTCATTTCTACGCTTTGTATTCTATTTTGTAACTTTTTGGTCATTACCCAAGTTTCACTCCCATAATGTAATGCAGAAACTGCCAATATTTTATAAAACTTCAGTCTAGTATCTTTTCTTGTTTGGTTCTTTAATGTTCTATGTATAATTCCACATATCATTTGAAATTTTGACAGTTTCATATTTATGTCTCTTTGAGTTTTTATATTTATAGTAAAATTACAACCAAAATAATTAAAAGTTGTTACTTGTTCCAGAGGGGGGATGAAATCTTACAACTCGAAATTTATGGTTCTTTAAAAATTGTGGCACAGTATCTATAGTAATTTTAGGTTATATCCTTATCGCGTCTTCGAATTTTTGTCAATCGAAAAATGACTTGGTATTTTGTCGAGATCTTTCAGTGTCGAACTCGCCGCGCCGTTTCGAAATCACTAAGGGCGGAATTCATGAAACCATTTTTACGTAGAGACGGGGAAAGAGTCGCTCTTTGCGTAAAGATGGTTTTGTGAATTCCGTCCTTAGACCTGTAGAATATGAGAACCGACAGTTAAATTTGGCTGTATGTTGTTAAAAGATAACTAGAGTAAACATAGGTCTGTTTCTTTATTTGTGACAAGCTCGCATCATTCCAAGTTCGCGTAAAAATTTTGTTGTGTAATAGTTCTTTCAAATGGAATATTTTTTTTATATTCAATACTCCAGATTGTAATTTGGCGTAATTGCAATCCACTTCTGAGATTGGAGCAACTGGAAGGCACGGTTACGCTATTCCGATGATAAAATAGGTATTGATTCAGATATAAATATAAGCCATGGGTTTCGTTAGGTATATTTACAGAACTTGATAAAACCTCAAGCTTGAAAAAAGAGATCTGTGAGCAACATTTTTCGGTCCTCTCATGCCGATCCTTGAATTGCGATGTTAATTGACTACGGATATATAAAGTATGTAGGCCTACTTGAACAAAATATTAGCTACCTTAGATTTTAAATGCACTTTTTTGTTTCTAGAATGTCCCTAATATCATCCAACAAGTAATCAAAAGTATAGATTTAGTCTATACACAACTCTCATTTTAAGGGAGGAGGAAATATTACGAGTATTTGAGAATAAAGTTCTTTGGAAAATAATTGGACCAAGGAGAGATGAACAGACAGGTTAATGGAGAAGAGCACGTAACAGGGAAACCAGATATAATTAGAACAGTTAAGTCTCGTAGAGAACGATGGACAGAACATGTGGTACGAATGGGGACTGAAAGAGGGGTATGAAAAATTCTCTTAGGAAAACCAGAGGAAAAAGACCAGTTGGTAGACCAATGATGAGGAGGGAAGTAGATTATACACGGGATGATTGGAAAACATTAGCTCAGGACATGGATGTATGGAGAGCTTAAGTGTGTGAGGCCATGAACCCAAGGTTTCAATAGTGCTGTTGGTTTTATATATACTTAGAAGCCCCGGCCACACGTTGCTGTTAAAATTTTAAATTAAGTTGCTGTTAAAAATTTAAATTAAGGTGCTGTCTTTCAACTAGATTACTTCAAACTAATTCACACGAAATTAATAATATTGACAATAAAATAAACACTTAACACACTTAAATTATGAAATAATCAATATTTGTAATTCAATTGAAATTCGCGGTTGCAACAAAAAGCACAGCCCTCTGGATCTCTCTTTGTTACATAATAAACCAATTACCTTACCAAATTATAGCTCGGGACCCAGCTCCGTGTGCCTGAAATGAATTTGCTGACTCAGCTGTTAGTACTATGCGAAGCAGAGAAGTGTACCTCCTCCACTCCCCACACTTCTCCCCCCAAACACACAGAGCTTAGACCGAGCTGTACCTTACACCGCTATCTGTTAGAATCGCATGGAACTCACAGATAATTATAACTCTTTGTTAAATAATAAACAAATAATTTGCAATAAAAAAATAATGCGACTATAAATTTAGTTATAAACTACCCTATGTCTCAAGTTGGATCAAACTGAACACAATGTGCAAAATTTTATTAAAATCGGTTCAGTAGTTTAGGATTCCATCGCGGACAAACAACGTGACACGAAATTTTATATATATATATATATATATATATAAATATATACATATATATATATAAATACATTAATATATAAACTTATATATTATATAATATATATATATATATATATATATATATATATATAAACGGATGAACAGTACAGAAAATCATATAATTTCTTAGCTTCTCGATTGAAGTGGTTACGCAATTGTGCTGTGCAGTGTAGAACCACGCTCTGCGCCGCCGTGTATCGTCTTTTGTTTCCGTTGTATATACTAGCGTAGAGTTCATAACATCCGAGGTTATTAATCAAAAACCTTTGCCCGGGCCCATAGGAGGCAAAGATTGATTCATCTTTCTTTCCTAAACACTTAAACATGAATCAACAATAGATCTCAAAACAGTAGAGTAGTTTATGATTCTGATTTAAACTGAATGTATCATTATTGTTATTAATCATGAAAGCTAGACGGAAAATAAAGGAAGCTAGAATGATCTCCTAAATAAGTAAGTTTCAGTACAGCAATATCAAACAGCAGCATGCACATAAATAACTTGAACATTAACCAGGATAAATATAAAAATGATGTTTAATATAAACAAGACGTCTGAAGTGGATGAAAAATATAACAAATGTAAATACTTGATCATTCAACAAAAAGAAAATAAATAATAATATTTAACATCACAAAACTATATCATACCTCACACAACATTCATACCACGGTCCAAGCCAGGGTAGTCTTTCCCCGGTCCTCAGGACCAAAACTTAAACCACGTCACTCGCGGCTCCAGACGACGTTGTCTCAACTCAAAGTTCCGATCGAATGATAATGTTCTTGATGTGCATTGCGTATTTGAGCGTTCCGAGGCAAAAGGGGACATGCGCAGCACAAACAACGCAACAGGAGAGGAAAAAAGGAGAGTAGGGGTAGATGCATAGAGAAAGGATATTGGCATAGTTCACGAATTTTACTGTCCAGGGAGGATAACAGCACTACAGTAGCGAACCAAAAATAGTACTTTCGGTTCAGTGCTTTTCAATCCGTTTTAGACCTTAGATTTCTAGAAAATGTTATTAGATTCGGGAATCGAACCCGATACTTCCAGAATGTTAATCAGACATCCTGTTATACGACAGAGGAGTCAAAAGCTCCAGCATCAAATAATATGATTTAAACAAAATAATAGTTTACAAAAACTAAAACAACACGCTTTAATAGAAAACCGAACTAAAAAATGAAAAATAATTTTAATTTCCAACACTCTTGGGATAAAATTAAAGTGGTCAACAAATCATGTCCATATATTGTATAATATATCCTTCCATAGTAATTCTCCCCGAAGGCAGGTCCTTTACTACAATCATAGCATTTTTATGCTATGCATGCAGCTTTACTAGGGAAATGAAGCTGTGGTAGCTTCCCGTTGCTTTCCACACCGGTGAAGGATGATGATAATGATGGCCATATGATTTCGGGGACCGTTTTGGGCCTTGAAGTTTTCCTGACATTTGTCTTACGGGCGAGGAAAAACCCCGATAAAAACCTCATCCAGAAAAACTGCCCCGACTGGGGATCGAACCCGGGCCCGCTGCGTGACAAGGCAGCAGGCTACCTCGAGACCACAGCGGTGGATGTATAATATACACTGGTGTCCAAAAGTTTAGGATAATTTGTAAAACAGAAAATCAAAATGGTTAAAGAGGAGCAAGGAGTAAAAATTATTTATCAAAACGTTTCTCAGTACATTTAGTTTAGTTTACATACTAAATTATAATCTCTCTTCAACAATGAAAAAATTAATAGCAATTATAAATGAAAATTGCATTGTTGCAGTTAAGCCCTGTTCCATAAATCTTCATTTTTAAAGAGAGTTATGATATAATCAGATGTAGTGTAAGAACAGATTGCAGTAAAATGGCACAAAGACAACATCTGGACCCTCTGCTTCGGGGTAGAATTATTGGGCGGCTAGAAACAGGACAGACACAAACTGAGGTCTCCATAGCACTTAATGTGCCACAAAATGTTATATCTAGGTTATGGCGACGGTTCCAAGAGACCGGAGACGTTAGGCGAAGACCAGTGGGAGGTCGTCCAAGAGTTACAAATCCTCAGCAGGATCGATATCTTGCGTTAACTGCAAGAAGAAACCGAACAATGTCTGCCAGACAACTGAGTTCAGAACTTGCGGCCGCCTCAGGTATCAGAGTATCCAGACAAACTGTCTATAGAAGACTCAGAGCTGCTGGTCTGTATGCTAGACGGCCTGTAGTGTGCGTCCCACTCACCCTTGATAACAAGAGAGCACGTTTACGGTGGAGTCAGGAACATCGCGACTGGACTCTAAATCAGTGGAGCAGCGTGCTATTTACAGACGAGTCCAGATTCAGCTTGAACTGTGATTCGCATCGCGTGACTATCTGGAGGGAGCAAGGAACTCGTTACAACCCCATGAACATCATGGAAAGACATCCATTTGGTGGCGGTGGTCTCCTGGTATGGGGAGGTATAATGATGAATGCACGCACAGAGCTTCACATCTTCGCAGGTGGCACTGTTAATGCTCAGCGGTATAGAGAAGAGATCCTGGAACCTCATGTAAGACTTTTCAGGGGAGCTGTGGGTCCAGAATTCATATTCATGGATGACAATGCCCGACCTCACAGGTCACAACTGGTGGATGAGTTTCTTCAGGAGGAAGATATCCAGCGTATGGAGTGGCCAGCGAGGTCTCCGGATATGAATCCTATAGAGCATGCATGGGATGCCTTAGGGAGACAAATTGCATCTCGTCAGCCTCCTCCGAGGACACTTCAAGACCTTCACATTGCTCTTCATGAGGAGTGGAATTTGCTGAGCATCGAACTCCTGAACAACCTCATCACTAGCATGCCACGTCGATGTGAGTCTTGGTAGCTGTCAGGGGTAATCACACCCCATACTAATCATTTGAACCATTGTTGTTCAACTTTCATGTTCGAATTCTGAAATGCAGTTTTCATTTGTTGTGAAAATGACAAGTGAATGACGTATTCATGCCATTGTTTCTTTCGTGCCATGTTTCTAATTATCTGTGACATACCCTTACCAAATTTTGTATTATTCTGACAAATGCTTTATAATAAGTCGGCAAATGAACTAATTATCCTTAACTTTTGGACACAAGTGTATAATGTATAATATATCCATCCATCCATAGTAATTCTGCCCGAAGGCAGGCCTTTCACTGCAATCATAGAATTTTCATGCTATGCTTGCAGCTTTACTAGGGAATTTTATGTGTGGTAGCTTCCCGTTGCTTTCCACACAGGTGATGATGATGACCATATGATTTCGGGGACCGTTTGAGCCTTAAAGTTTTCCTGACATTTGTCTTACAGGTGAGGAAAAACCCCGATAAAAAACACACCCAGAAATATAT
Source organism: Diploptera punctata (assembly GCA_030220185.1). Classification (NCBI taxonomy): domain Eukaryota; kingdom Metazoa; phylum Arthropoda; class Insecta; order Blattodea; family Blaberidae; genus Diploptera; species Diploptera punctata. The sequence goes on from JASPKZ010008023.1 coordinate 583,459, forward strand.
ATTCACTTATCTATGTAAATATAGCAAGTAACTTATATTAATCATTAGTCCATATGTAGATGTATAATCTTATATATATTTGTCCCGACCGCGGATCGAACCCGGGCCCGCTGCGTGACATAGTAGCACGCTACCTCGAAGACCACAGGATATAATATATAATACTTACTTACTCACTGGCACTATCGAACCCGTAGGTTCATGGCCGCGCGGACATAAGCTCTCCATACATCCCTATCCTGAGCTAATGCTTTCCAATCATTCCCTGTATAATCTACTTCCCTCAAATCATAGTTATTGTTATTCTCCCATCTCATTCTTGGTCTACCAACTGGGCGTTTTCCCTCTGGCTTCCCTACAAGAAGCTTCCATGCAAGTCTTTCATTCCCCATACGTGCAACATGTCCTGCCCATCGCAGTCTACGATACTTAACTCTTCTTATTATATCAGGCTTCCTATAAAGACCATGTAGTTCATTGTTATTTAGTCTTCTCCATTCACCTGTCTGTTCATCTCTCTTTGGTCCAAAAATCTTTCTAATACTTTATTCTCAAATACTTGTAATCTCCTTTCCTCCCTTAAAGTAAGAGTCCATGTTTCGCACCCATATAATACAACTGGTAAAATAATAATTTTATATATTTTCAGTTTAACGTTTTTTGAAAGGAATTGGGACATCAAGAGTCTCTGCAATGCATAATAGCACGCGTTTCCAGAATTGAGCCTATGTTTAATTACTTTGTGCATCTCATTCCTATTTGTGATTATTGTTCCTAGGTATTTGAATTCAGCCACTTCCTCAAAATTTCCCTCATTTGTCATTAGCTGTCCATTTCCATTATATAGGCCTAATGTATTTCTACGTGTGACCATATATTTAGTTTTATCGATATTTACTTCCACGTCCTAAGTTCTTAGTGTTACTCAATAGTGTGTGCGTATTGTCATTTAGTATCTCCTCACTATCAGCCAACAATACTACATCATCAGCATAAACTAACAGTTTATTAATACCATTCAGTTGTAAGCCTTCCTCGTTCTCTAAAGATTTAATGGCATGCTCTAATACAAAATTAAATAGTAGAGGAGATAGTGCATCTACTTGCTTCAACCCATTCTGGATTCCAAAAAGTGTCCGAAAACTGTTTGCCTACACGCACCCTACTCTTTTTTTGCCATTTAGACAGATTCGTATAAGTCTAACTAACTTTTTAGGAATTCCGAACTCCAGCAGGATACTATATAACTTCTCCCTCTTAATTGAATCATATGCTTTTTTGAAGTCTACATATAGTTGATGTACAGTACCACTATATTCCCATTTCTTTTCTAAAATCTGTCTTATACTAAAAATCTGATCTGTTGTAGATCTGTTTCTTCTAAATGCACATTGATGATCTCCTAGAATGTCATCAATATAGTATAATACATAATATATTTATTCATTTATCGACTTTTTAGTCATCATTGTAAGAAATTAATATTATATCATTTGGTAGCTCAGTTGGTGGACTGTAAAAAGTAAAGTAAAGTGATCCCACAACAGACCCGGAGGCCCTTGGGGTAGTAGGAGGTTAAGGCTCCCACTTTTTCTAGACAATCGGCACTTGATGTCAGCCGGGTTGTCAGCCCTGCGTGACGGCCGCCTTTACCCCCAGAACAAGCGTATGGTACTCATTTCCGTTAGAGGCTGAGTCGACCCCAGGGCCATAGTGCCGCCAGAGGGTTTGGGTCAGTTTAAAAATCCTGACCCCAACGGGATTTGAACCCTCAACCCTCCGGCTTGTAGCTCAGTGCCTTAACCACTACGCTACGGCGTGCCCCCTGGTGGACTGTAGTGGTATATAATTTCAGTAATCCATAGGTCGCTGGTTCAAATCCAGCCCGCAGGATTTTTTAGAATATATTATAATAATGTTAGATAATAATGATTTTAAAAATATATAATTATATTCGTGCCTAGACACTAAAAAATAGCGTAAGCAATTAAATTTTCATGGGATTCCGGTTTATGACAATCAAACTAAAAATTAAAAAATAAACAATAGTTTTAAAAAAACTAAAACAACACGCTTTATTAGAAAACCAAACTACAAAATAAAAAAATAAATAATCGTTTAAAAAACTAAATAACACGCTTTATTAGAAAACTGAACTAAAAAATGAAAATAATTTTAATTTCCAACACGCTTGGGATAAATTTAAAGTGGCTAATAAAAAAAAATCATATCCAACACATCTAGAATAAAACTAGAGTTATCTACAAAAAAAAATACTATGAAAAGCGTGGGGTGCTTTTTATGGTTTTTACGTTTTCTTCTAAGAGGCTTTACTTTTACCAATATCTGTTTATTATCATATATATTAACTGATAAAGAGCACGCCACGCTTTTGATGGCAATTTTTTTGTAGATAACTCTAGTTTTATTCTAGATGTATTGGAGATGATTTATTTGTTGACCACTTTAATTTTATCTCAAGCGTGTTGGAAATTAAAATTATTTTTCATTTTTTAGTTCGGTTTTCTAATAAAGCGTGTTGTTTTAGTTCTTTAAAACTATTATTTATGTCTGTTTCCGCTGTGTATGATATTTCTCAACCTAGGAAGTTATGTTTTGTCACTTGTTCTATTGGTTTATTTTCTAATATTATTTTTGTCCGAACTGCTTGAGCGCCCTTGAAAGCCATTTTTTTTCTGATGATATTTCCATATTATTTTTTTTTATATTTCGTTTAGTTTATACAGCATTCTTTGTAATTCGTTCTTTCTTCAATTGTTGTTGTCTCATCTTAGGTCTCACAGAGCCGCTTCCTGCCCCTTAGTAGATTGTCCCTTGCAGTCTTGACAATTATCCTATTTACATGCGCATCCCATTCATGTTTCCTCCTATAACCATTCCTTATTATCTTCGACTGCATATGTTTCTCTGCATTCCTTTCTCTATCCCATTAAGCTTTCCCCACAATTTTACGAAGTAATTTCATTTCTGTTGTTTCCAATAATATTTTTGTTTTTACAGTATCTGGTCTTGTTTCTACCTGATAAGTTGTGATAGGTCTTACTACTGTTTTATAAATTCTGGCCTTATTTTCTATTTTTAAATGACTATTTTTTAAAAATTGTATCATTAAGACATCCATCAATTTAATTTCCTTTAATAACCTGTTATATGGCTTTCTCTTCTATATTCCCGTATCATGTTAATTCAATTCCTAAATATTTGAATGTCATTTCTTGTATAATTTTATCATCTACTTTCAATTTACATATTTAGGTTCTTCGGATGTTATCATACAGATACTCTTTCTATTTATATTTTAAATTAAGTCTTTTAGCTCTTAGGTTAAACATTATGAAATAATCGTTGAAGGCCATCTTCACTTTCCCCAATAGTAAGCCTACTGCATTATCTGAATAAGAAATTATTTTCTATTCATTATTCCCCATTTATAACCTTTCCCATTTTCCACATGTTTTATTATTTAATCCACAATAATGTTGAATAATAATGGACTCAGAGAGTCATCCTGTCTGATTCCAGAATTTATCAGTATTATATCTATTAAGTCCACCGCTGTGGTCTCGAGGTAGCGTGCTGCCTTGTCACGCAGCGGGCCCGGGTTCGATCCCCGGTCGGGGCAGTTTTTCTGGATGAGATTTTTATCGGGGTTCTTCCTCACCTGTAAGACAAATGTTAGGAAAACTTCAAGGTCCAAACGGTCCCCGAAATCATATGGCCATCATCCTTATCATTATCATCATCCTTCACCGGTGTGGAAAGGAACGGGAAGCTACCACACCTACAATTCCCTAGTAAAGTTGCAAGCATAGCATGAAAATGCTGTGATTGCAGTGAAAGATCTGCCCTCGGGCAGAATTACTATGGATGGATATATATTAATTGACCGTTGATACGACCTTGAATTTTATTGTCTGAATAGATGCCTTCGATGGCTTTAATAAGACAGGTTGGAATTCTCAAAATGTATATGAATGAACAATTAGTATAAAATGTTTAGTAGATTGATTAAATTACCCTACAAGGTATGTTTCTGTCTTTTTGTATCTTATTTAAACACTCTTATGTCATTAATTTATGTATTCTTATTTTTAGGTCATAGAAATCCGCACCTTAATTATTATCATTATCATTATTATTATTATCTTATATTATTATTATTATTATTATTATTATTATTATTATTATTATTATGTGTATTTATTTTATTTATTCTGTCGAATCTTTAGATTCCAAGTTATTGTCATACTTGTCTACGTGATCAGCATTAAAATATTTTAAAATAAAATAATATAATTTTATTAGCATATTGGTCCGAAATCAAATAATGATACATTTATTTTTATGAAAGTCGTTGTGTCATTTCCTTAATAGAACATGCTTTTTAAAAATTAAAGATATTACAAACGATGTAAATATCTATTTGTAATGTAAACAACATGTAAGAACAATAAGACTGTCGGATTGTGGTAATGATAAATATTGGGTTAGACTGGATGGGGTGTGTTTATCTTCTGATGCAGATGGTAGGGGTTAACGAACTTTTACAACCTCCTCCTCCATATGTCTAGTATGTTGGTTCTCATGCACCAAATCTTATACGAAGCGCTGTATCACGGTAACTAAATAATAACACCGTGGTAAGATTAATGATAACGGCATTACTCTTGTGTCCAACGTTCAGCTAGGGGTCAGATCGTGTACTTCTAATACTGCACCAGGTGATGGTCAGGATGAGTCTCTTATTTCAATGGGGAACCTAAATTCTCGGAAACAACTAATAAACCACACACACACACTTGACCATTTCACATACTGTACAACATTTCCAAGAACTAGTTTTTTTTATTTCATCTTAGTTATAGAAACTCTAATACCAAGGTCATATAGTATCTTATGATCTTAGAAGCTCGTCCGCTGTATAACTGAGACTACCAAACTATACGTTACTGTCGTTCTTAGCCAAAAGGACGTATCTCAACTTTTTTTCCCCCCTTACACTAGTAATGTTTAATTTATTGTTACTCTACCTACTTAAATTGGGAAAGAGTGGCATGCTACGAGTTATTGGTAAATCCAGAAAATTGGATAAACCTCGGTAAATTTCTGGACAAAACGCGGAAAATAAGAACAACACTCATTCATGAATAAATATATGTTATCAAAATGCAATACCATTAATTCTTAACAATTATATATAAATTAATTAGTGTATAATGCTATTGTGTTATTATTTAATTGTAATATTATTGTGTTTTCTTTATGTAATTGTAATGTTAATGTTTTTTAGTGTATAATGTTATTGTGTTATTATTTAATTGTAATATTATTGTGTTTTCTTTATGTAATTGTAATGTTATTGCTTTTTTTGTTTATTTTTCTTTACACTAGTAGCAATTATTACTTTATTGTAACGGACTGTCAACAGCACGTACGGCTTACTGCCCGTGCGACCCATATTTATAAATAATATTGTAAATATCTTACTTTTTGTCGAATAAAGTCCTACTACTACTACTACTACTACTACTACTACTACTACTATGACAGCTGAATAGTCATATCTGTACAGAACGTCATGAAATACTCTAAAGAATTATTAATATCATTTTACTGAACTCCTAACAAAAATAACAGATGCATCGTTTCCTAAGCTATTTAATATCCTGACATAAGTATTGCTAAGTCCACCGCTGTGGTCTAGAGGTAGCGTGCTGCCTTGTCACGCAGCGGGCCAGTGTTCGATCCCCGCTCGGGACAAATTTCCTCTGTGAGGTTGTTTTTCGGGGTTTTTCCTCACCTGTAAGACAAATGTCAAGATACTTTAAGACCCAAACGGTCCCCGAACATCAGGCCATCATTATCATCAATATCATATTCACCTCATTAGATTAAGTTTAGGTTTTATGCCTCTCCTGGCGCATCATTACCCATCGTCATCACTCATCATATCATTGGAGCAGCGTAAACCCGCCTTCCAGGCGCCCCAACCGCAGAAGTGGGTTACAATACGCCAATGCCAGGAGAGAATACCTGAAATGTCGAATGACAAACAGGTGGCATTGAAAAAAAAAGTATTGCTACTATTCAACCATAAAATGACACATTTTTATTTGCATATGCCATTTTACGATTAATTCCTAATAAATTGGGAGGACTTATTGCACTTGCAATATTCATTGCAATTCTATTTATTCTTCCCTTTTTAGTCCACGTTGAACCTTGCTTAATTTTATGGTTTGTATACCGCCGTATATTGAATATATTTTTAGGGCTAATTTTCTAAATATTTCAATAATCGATTCCTCCTTGAAGGCCAGTTACTTGAAGTTGAATGAATGGTATTATTTATAATACTATGTATTATAAGTCCACCGCTGTGGTCTCGAGGTAGCGTGCAGCCTTGTCACGCAGCGGGCCCGGGTTCGATCCCCGGTCGGGGCAGTTTTTCTGGGTGAGGTTTTTATCGGGGTTTTTCCTCACCTGTAAGACAAATGTCAGGAAAATTTTAAGGCCCAAACGGTTCCCGAAATCATATGGCCATCATCATTAACATCATCATCCTTCACCGGTGTGGAAAGCAACGGGAAGCAACCACACATACAATTCCCTAGTAAAGCTGCAAGCATAGCATGAAAATGCTATGATTGCAGTGAAGGACCTGCTTTCGGGCAGAATTACTATGGATGGATGTATTATAACAAATACTGTGATGAACAAATATGGTGCGGAGTGCGATTTAACAAATTGGCTATTTACTGAATGTTTAAAGATGGCTATTCTATGCTACCTGTGAAAATTCGATTAGAGAACAAGTGACTGCTATCGTCATGTTGGCCAATGTGATAACACTGGTTCTTGCTAGAGCCTATTGCCAGCATATGATTACTCACATATAAGGTAATTCTATTCCAGTAGTCAGCCTACATTAGTGGGCAAATTAGAGTGAGAAAATGGGAAAGTAAGTGTTACTTTGGGCAAGTTAGAGTCATGTTGGCCAATGTGATGACACACGTTCCTCCTGGAGCCTACTGCTAAGATGTTTACTCACATATAAGGGAATTCTATTCCAGTAGTCAACCTACATTAGTGGGTAAGTTAGGGTGAGAAAATGGTAATGTTAATGTTAATTTGGGCAAGTTAGAGTGAGAAAATGAGCGAGTTAGTGTGCACCATGTTAGTGTAGTAGCGTTCACTTGTTTGTTAGCGGGCTTTCGTGATAAGTTGACTGCACTCTCTGAGCAATGACTAATACTTAATTTACTTTGGAAACATTGTGATTTTCGGTTACTTTGAGCTCAAATTCTCATTTAATTTTAAGGCATTTCTCACTTTTTTAAAGAAAAGATCAACATAATATACAATCTATTTGTCTCAGGTAAATATTCATATACTGCGTGAATAAATTGTATATTTTTTCGTCTTTTATTTGAATTTTTGTAAGTGGCTTGGTTGTATAGTATCACCTAAAGATTTTGAGTTGTACTAAGTATTCTTTGCTTAGTAGGCCTATATAAAAAATCTTCAAGAACAATTTATTAACTTATACACCTAATTGATATTTATATTTATCAACTCTTTGTATTAGTTTAACTTCTCCATTTCTAGGTACAGGTACTTTTAAGTGCCCCACTCCACGCGGCACTTACGGGAAACTACTTGTCGGTAGAAGATTTGAAACTCTGAATTACACACATACTTTTTGACCACACTTTCACACAGAGACCCTCTTTGGATGAGGAATCAGCTCAATGCCAGGGCCACCTCTGAGACATCGTGTACATTTAAGACAAGACAACCATTGATTCATAATTCATACTAAACAAGGAGAACATAAACGATTGTGATAGCCAGATGATGACCATTTGGGACTTTAAATTGTCCTCACTGGAGAACGAACCCGGGCCCAACTCGTATGGGGCAGCGATGCTACTCTGAGTCCACAGCGCGGATCCTTTATTTTTATTGAATAATATTAATATTGTTCAATGATTTAAACTAAAATATTACATAACAGATAAGTTAGTACTTTGCGTTTCTTTGAATTATTTTCCTCTGTCTATTTGATCCCTCAGGGATCCTCATCTAGGGGATATGTGATGGCGACCACAAGGTGCCCAAGCTGAGCAAAACATTTCTTCCACTTACTTGTGTTTTGCACTCTTTTAACTTTACTATCTAACCTCTCTTGGTTAACTCTTGTTTTTCGACCCCGACGCTATTAGGGCATCCGAGGGCTAGGAGTCTTTCCTTTCTTCCATTTCTTCTTTCCTTTATTTTCTTTTCTTCTCCAGAAAAGCCTGACCAGAGGCTATAAGATGGCAGCCCCATCACTGGTCTTGCCTTCCTTTGGCCAGCAACCAATCGAAGGGACTATTATTATGCTTTCAAGTCTTATACGAGAATTTAAACGGACGGATCAAACTAATGAACCAAGAGGACGAAGATCTCTGGGCCGTCCTATGAAACGCTGGAGGGAAAATTTTCTATAGGATCGTAACAGGCCTTGGCCTAATACTTGGAAGGAAGATGAAGAAGAAGAAGAAGAAGAAGAAGGAGGAGGAGGATGTCTATTTGAGACGGGCTGTCTATACCATAATTTACTTTGGTTTTTATTTTTATTATTACTATTACTTTAGAAATGAAAAATAAAAGTATAAATATATTAGCTGCCTCAGAAACAAAGAAAAAATTGAAAGGATCACAAATGATAAATGATATGATGATGTTTTACAGTGGAGTAAGTCAGAAAGAAAGAGCGAAAGCAGGAGTGGCGATATTTGTGGATAAGAAATGGGGATCCAAAATAGACACGTATAATTGTATTAACGAAAGAATAATGACAATGCGATTTAAGCATAATAGAGGACATATGACAATTATAGCAATATATGCACCGGAGGAAGGGAGAGATGAAGAAACAAAAACATTTTATACTACTCTACAAAAGGAAATAAATAAGATAAACAAGAACGACATAATAATATTATTAGGAGACTTTAATGCTAGAGTGGGGAATCAACCAGTGGAAAATGTAATTGGGATCCATGGAGAAAATGTTATAAATAAAAATGGACAAGAATTAAAACAATTTGCAATTTTTAATGATTTTAAAATAACAAATACATTTTATAAGAAAAAAGATATTCACAAATACACATGGTCAGCACGAGGTTTTCGTTCACTGATAGATTATGTGTTAATCAATAAGAAAGCATCATCATTATTAACAGATACGAGAGTATTTAGAGGAAGTGACATCTATTCAGATCACTATTTAGTAATCTCAAAAATAAATATATTAGCGAGATGGAAGAAAACTAAAAACAAATATAGAAATAAAGAGACCACATTCAAAGTACATTTATTACAAGATAAAAGTATACAAAATCTGTATCAGAATAGGCTAAATGAACAATTAATATTAAAACCTACTTCCGAAGAAATAAACCGAGAATGGGATAATATAAAAGAAAGCATTGATAAAGCAGCATATGAGGCATTAGGAACAAAATATAAAATATATAACAAAGAAGGGTTTAAGAATATGGAATGAAGAATTAGAGAGGATAATAAAAGATAAAAAAGAGGCTTATCACAAATATTTACAGAATAGAACACCAGAATTAAGAGCTGATTACAAACATAAAAGTGCAATAGCCAAAAGAGAAATTAAAAAAGCACACAAAGTCAGTTGGGATAGAATATATAAGCAGACTAGAATACGATATATACATGGGCAGCAAAAAATAGCCTATAAAGTAATGAAAACATCTAAATAAACAAGAAAAAGATACAATACAGATCAATGCAATTGAGGAGAAACAATGGGAAGAACATTATAAAAAACTGTGGTATAATGAAAATAAAATAACTAAAGATAACATATATGAGTGTGAGATAGGAATAGATATGATAACAATGGAAGAATTAGAAGAAGTACTACTGAAAAACAACAAAGAACAGAAAGGCAGCTGGAATAGACGGAATTAATATGGAATTAATAAAATATGGAGGAATTTTTTTAAAACTGAGATTATTACATTTTTTTAATTTATGTTGGAAACAAGCAACAATACCAGAAACCTGGACAACAGCAATAGTACAATCTATTTTTAAGAAAGGAGAACGTAAAGACTGCAACAACTACAGAGGAATAAGCATTTTAACTGCAGGCTATAAAATATACTCAAGAATCTTAACATTTAGATTAAAACAAATAACAGAGGTAATGTTAACAGAAGAACAAAGTGGATTCAGACCAGGGCGTTCATGTATGGATAATATATTTACGATAAAAGAATTTATAAACAAAAGAAGAGAATATAACATGGAAACACACATAGCTTTTATTGATTTTGTCAAGGCATTTGATAAAGTAGACAGAGGAAAACTCTGGACAATTTTAAAAGAAAAAGGAATTCCGAAACACTTAATAGCAGCTATAAAGAGTTTGTACTGGAACACAAATTTTGTTATAAAAACTAGAAATGAAGTAAGTAAAAATAAAATTCATACTAATCAAGGAGTTAAACAAGGATGCAGTATCTCTCCAGTTTTATTTAACCTATACATCAATGATATAAAAAAAAAATGGAACGAAGAAACAAATAAAGGAATAAAATTAGATAAAACACACTACTTGAAAACATTATTATACGCTGATGACCAGGTAATAATAGCAAATACAGAAGACGAACTTCAGAGGAATATTTTTAAACTACATAATATATGTGAACAATATAATCTCAAAATATCCATAGAAAAAACTAAGGTAATGGCATTCCAAGGGAAAAATCAAATCAGATCGAAAATAGTAATAGAAAACAAAATCATAGAACAGGTGAACCATCTCAATTATCTAGGATGTGACATTTCATTTAATTATGATAATGATATAAATAATAAAATAGCAAAATTCCAGGGAATATGTGGTACGATAAAACGAACACTAAATAACAAAACAAGAAGAGAGACCCCAACTGAAATTTTATAAAATGTTGGCAGTACCAGTACTGCTCTATGGTTCAGAAGCCTGGATACATAAAAAACAAGACCTAAGTAGGATAACGGCGGCAGAAATGAAATTTTTGAGATCTGTTAAAGGGTGCACTAAGGAAGACAGAATCAAGAACACAGAAATAAGACAGGAACTTGAAATATTTGCAATAACTGATAAAATGGATACATATAGACAAAAATGGAAGCAACACATAGACAGAATGAATGAAGATAGATATCCAAAACAAATAACAAAATACAAACCTAAAGGCACCCGAGATGTGGGCAGACCTAGAAAGAGATGGGCTGAAGTCGGAACGGGTCAACAGACCTAGTCCATGAATGAAGATGATGACTATTACTTTAAATTATTAGCATTATTATAACGACTTTATAATTTTTATTTCACTTTAATCTGTACCTTCATACATGTCTCATTCCACTCGGGCCTTACAGGAACACACCTGTCGGGCGAGCATTTTTAACTTTTGATCACACACACACACACACACACACACACACACACACACACACACACTTTTTTAATCACACAAGGATACGGAGGGCCTCCCTAAATGAGTGATCAACTCATCAAGGCCATCTTAAAGACAACATTAAGATTTAAGACATAACACATTATTATAAGTAGGCTAGTCTATTATCGTCTTGAACGGATCAAATTATATAATTATTGTACTTGTTAGACTTAAACGTAACACACATTTGTATTGATTAAGTGGAACAGAAAGCCACATGGTTTGTAGTTATAGTTGGTTTTCATATATAGGCTATTATATAAATATTATTATTCTACGATTTAGCCAACTATAATGTTCCATGATGACCCAATCCATGGGTCCCGACAATCTCTGATGAAAATTTCGGGAAAAAAAGAGGTAATATGCTAGGCCTATTGCTCTTGAATAAGATTGTATTCGAAACCACGATAATACAAATCTCATATGCTACTGTATGATCCAATTTATTCAATATTTTGTAAATGTGCGTTAAATTATTATTGAAAGAAACTTGAAAGCTTTAATTTAATTTTCATGGAAGGGGTATGGTTTTCCTTTCTTCAAAATAACAACAATAATAACAATAATAATACGATAATAATAATAATAATAATAATAATAATAATAATAATAATAATAATAATAATAATAATGTAACATAAAATTGAAATCAATATACTTAGATATTTCGAATTATCCATTACAGGGACTCTCGTCTTTTCAACTTCCCACAAAAAAAAGTAAATCTGTAAATAGGCACCTATATAAAATTGTTCTCCTTGTTATTTGGATGCGAAACATATAGTCTTCATTTAAGGGAGGAGAAAATATTACGAGTATTTGAGAATAAATTCCTTAGGAAAAATTTTGTTCAAAGGAGACGAACAGACAGCTGAATGTAGAAGACTGTTATGTAACAGTAAAGTAGGCCACTTGATCCGTACGGGAAGACAGATGAAATGAAAACTGTTAAATCTCGAATACTTTGATGGGGGGGGGCATACGGCGCGAATGGGACTTGGAAACGTTCTTGTATGCAACTATAAGGAAAGTATCTAGTAGTAATGATGTGGAAGAATAATATTAACCATGATTGAGGGAGGTAAATAATACAGGAGATGATTGGAAAATATTAGCTCAGGATAGAAATGTTTGGAAATCTTATGTCCGCGTCGCCACGAACCTACGGGTTCGATAGTGCCAATGGATTAGTTAGTTAATATAATAATAATAATAATAATAATAATAATAATAATAATAATAATAATAATAATAATAATAATAATAATAATAATAATAATATGAAACGATTAAATTCATGGTCTGACAGCTTTGAGGACAACCAAAATTAACTGAAGTAGCTCTATTATTTTTAGAAAATGAAAATACAGTGTTCACATGTTTAACGTGACGCGATAACTCAACCGTAATAGTATTTCGGTACAACAGGTTACTCAGTTAACCTCAATGCTGAATAGATACCAATCCAGACTAGTAATTTCTTTCTTTAGGAAGAAACGATTCTTGAATTCTGGTATGCTAGTTAACTGCAGTAATAATAGTAATAGTATTTTAGTATTATTCACTTAACAATATTTTTTAACAATTCAGGTTATTACCAACGTAATTCAAAATTGATCAAGAATGGACCGATAATTTTGTTTCAGTGGCTTCTTAATTTAGGGTTGAGGTTCTTTTACTCGAACAGCTGTAAATGTCGACAGGGAACCCAAATTTTTACTTCCCTTCAATATTCACTCTGGCTTTTTACGCTACTAAAAATCTATCGTTTCTGGCCGTGCTTGAACCCGTGAACTTTAGAGTAAGAAAATGGTTTAGTAGATTGTGTTCCACACTTTACTGTAGGCTTATATTTTCTGATGTAGGAAGGAAATAATCCGGGACATTTGATTGATAGTTACATATGTTAGTTGTAAGGTCATTGAGAGGCAATCAACATCGATTAATTATAATGCGAGTAATCAAATTAACATAATTATAATTAAAATAATATATCATATATTACAGCAAATATTTGATAAAAAGAAGATAACGTAACCTACATACACATGTTGCTATTATTAATTTTGAGAAGGCGTTCGATCGTGATGACAGAGGTAAGTTACAGAAATACACGGCTACCCTGCAAAATTAATTCATTTGATAAAAAGTTGTATATAAAATTTCAGATTATATTAAATATAGGCACATCAAAGATCGAAGCTATTTTAATAAATAGAGGTATAAGACAAGGGTGTAGTTTATCACCTACTCTTTTTAATTTATATTTTAATGACATCATCAAAAATTGGAAAAGAAATATTAATATAGGTATAAGAATGGATCGTTTTAACATATTAAACGTTTTAATGTATGTTCATGATGTGGTTATTATTCAAGAAAATGAAAATAATTTGCAGTACTCTGTAAACCAATTAAATCAGTTATGCCAAGAATATAATTCTGAAATGTCAAAAGAAAAAAAAGAAAACAATTATGGCATTTTGGGGAAATTAACATATAAGATCAAAAATCATAATAGAAAACAAACCTCAAGAACAAATAACACATTTTAATTATTTTAGTTGTAATTATACTAAGAACACAAAACCTGAAAGAGACATAAATATGAAACTGTTGATATTTCAAATGATATGCGGCACTATATATAACACATTAAAGAACAAAACAAGAAGAGATACGAGACTGAAGTTTTATAAAACATTGGCAGTTTCTCCATTACTTTATGGGAGTGAAACTTGGTAATGACTAAAAAATTACAAAGTAGAAAACAAAGCTCAGAAATGAACTTCCTTAGAAGAACAAAAGGCTGCACAAGATTGGATCGGATAAAGAATGAAGATATAAGAACAGCTTTGAATATATATCCATTTAATGACAGAATCAAAGAATATAGAGATAAATGATTTAGACATGTAGAAAGAATGAATGTAACAAGGTTACCAAAAGCAGAATTTAACTACAAGCCAAGAGGTTCAAGGAATGTAGGAAGGCCAGTGAAAATATGGACAGAACAACTGTGAGGCGTAACAGGCAATTTGCCTAGCCTGTGAAGTGAAGAAGGGGAAGAAGAATATAATATATCACATATTATAATTTATGTTTGAAATATGGACCAATTGCTCAGAATGGTAAAAAGTGTTACTATGAGTATTATGCCTCTGGTTGAATTCCAGGGAGAGATAGGGTGTAGATTGTTTCAACCTTCCTTGTCCTACTCCGTCGCGTCATCTATAAAATAAATGTGACTAAGTTATGAGTTTAATGCCTCCGGTTTGATTCCGGTTAGAGGAATGGTGTTCAGTAGATATTTTCAATGTTTAATGTCCATTGACGTAAAGCCTACTCCGCCGTTAAATAAAATAAGAGTTCGAGTTTAATGTCTCTAGTTCGATTCCTGACAGAGGAAGGATGTCGATTCTTTTATTCTTTCTTGTCTTATTCTTCCAGATACAGGCCTATGGATGCGAATAGGGACTCTTACTTTAAGAGAGAGACAAGGTTACGAGTATTTGAGAATAAAGCTCATAGGAAAACCAGAGCCTTAGCGCCCATTGTAGACTGCGATTTGCAGGACATGTGGGGAATGAAAGAATAGCATGGAAACTCTGCATGAAAACCAGAGGGTAAGCGCCAATAGGTAGACCAAGGACAAGGTTGGAAAATAGCTTGAACCATGATTTGATTGATGTAAATTATACAGGGGATGATTGGAAAACATTAGTGCAAGATAGGGATGTATGGGGAAGTTATATTTGCCCTGCCATGAACTCGGTACGATAGCGTATGTGATTTAGTTAATTATTTATATATATATATATATATATATATATATATATATCTCCATCCATAGTAATTTTTCCCGAAGGATGGTCCTTCACTGCAATCATAGCATTTTCATGCTATGCTTGCAGCTTTACTAGGGAATTGTAGGTGTGATAGCATCCCGTTGCTTTCCACACCGGTGAAGGATTATGATGATGATAATAAGGATGATGATGATGGCCATATGATTTCGGGGACCGTTTGGACATTAAAGTTTTCCTGACATTTGTCTTACAGGTGAGGAAAAATCCCGATAAAAACTCACCCAGAAAAACTGCCCCGACCGGGGATCGAACCCGGGCCCGCTGCGTGAGAAGGCAGCACGCTACCTCGAGACCACAGCGGTGGACACACACATATATATATATATATAGGCTATATATATATATATATATATGGAAACACATAATTTAGATGGGTCTACATGTCTGTTTTATTGTTTTCCATTTTTGGTTGCATTGTTTTCATACACCACATCTACGAAGAGGACATGCAACTAGACTCAAAATGGAGATTTAAGATCTCCTGTTCCCTAGGTTCAAACCTCGGTCGCCTGAGTGGAAGGTAGGGACTGTACCGACTACGCCACAGAGATGGAAAACATTGCGAACTTTCCTTGATTAAGGCATAAAATACTCCAGAATTCATACGTCCATTCTCTCTGTCTCAACGGCCCATCATGCTAACGAGTTCATTTATTTGTATATATACATAAAACATTCTGTTAAAATGTGATACAGTATGTGGATTGTATGTGAAAAGTATAACGGATGTAACTGTTGATAGTTTAAGCCGTTGCGGCGTCTCTGAATTTTAGTGGATAGGAAAAAGAAGTCCTGAACCAGTTTATAGTTGACCGGGCCACCGGCCACTAAACCAAAATGTTCATACAATACGAAACGGATGTCCGTAGAATACACGTAACTGGGCATTTTTTATTAATGTTATTATTTTGAGAAGGGGAGAAGGTATTATAGCCTTGCTCGTTTGGACAGTTTTAAAATCCCTCAGTCCCCTGTACACACACAGACGGCCGAGGTAATACCCTCCATACCACTGTCCCATACAAGCAAACAACATCTTTTTAGTGCAGGAGTGGTGTATGATCGTATCACTTCTATTAATTATTCTTTTTACTACAATGTCTGTATTTTTTAAGGGTACACAAACCTTGATAGCATAAAAACTTGCTTTATATTCTGAGGAAAATTCCCAACTATAATAAAAGAAAAATACGCGTCTCTCACTTTATAATGAGAATATCAGTTCATTTTTTTTTTTGCTCAATATAGAAGAATTATTTTTATAAATGTTCCTTAGGTGTGTTGTAGATTAATTTAATTTTATTTTAAGTTAATATTTATTTATTTTATCTTCACTTGAGTCCATTATTCCATGTGTTATTAACATATATGAGAAGAGAATTTCTAAGAACCAAAGTAGGCCCACGTAATGTGATTGCTGCCACTGGCTAGAAGAAAATAATAAAGGGAGTCACGTATTATGACTGAATTCCTGAATTTTACTTTTCATTTCAGTTTTCTTAACGGGATTTCACTATTTTTCCATACCAAGTAGCTACTCTTTTGTCCTCACAAGGCTGAATGATCCTCGATGCAGACCCTACAGGCCTACAATAATAAGAAAAAACATAATTATAACTGGAAATAGTCCCCATCTCCTACAATGCCAATAAGATTCATTAGCCGTTGTAAGAATGAGTTAATAAATAAATATAAACTAGTACGAATAATCTGAATAGGAAACAATAAGCTGTAAAATGTCTTTCAATTGGCTACAATAAATGTGCAGAAGGAGACCAAAAACGACATAAATTATTATTGATAATGGGAGCCTATTATATCAGATTTTATCAATTAAACAGTTAATACAGTATATAGGCCCTACAATATATATATATATATATATATATGATATGAAAAGAAAAAAAGAATGCTTGAGTCGGGATTTGAACTCGAGTCTCTAAAGTCTGTACCTTTAGCGCTCTAACCAACTGAGCTACTCAAGAATTCCAATACAAGCATACAATTTTCTTATACTTGTAGTATTCTCAATTCACACAAGAGGTAGCGGAAATTTATTCCAACTGCCATCTCGCGGCTAACATAACAGTTAAGCAAATTTTTAAAGCGTTACTGCTATAAAGTAAATATTATCTTTAAAAAATTTGCTTAACTGTTATGTTAGCCGCGAGATGGCAGTTGGAATAAATTTCCGCTACCTCTTGTGTGAATTGAGAATACTACATGTATAAGAAAATTGTATGCTTGTATTGGAATTCTTGGGTAGCTCAGTTGGTTAGAGCGCTAAAAGGTACAGACTTTAGAGACTCGAGTTCAAATCGACTCAAGCATTCTTTTTTTCTTTTCATATCATATTTGCCTTCATTGCCAAATGTCAAAAATATATATATGATCTAAATAATTTCACGTGCAAAGAACTTGAAAATGGATTTCTTCTCTTGATTCCCTTTTACAACTTCATTCACTTTCAATGATTCTTTCTTTTGTACTATCGCTTGGATTCAGGTTTGCTATAGGCCTATTCTATTCTTTATTTCTTAGGAGATTTTTTAACCAAAGATGGCTAATGGAGAAGACTACATAACAGTGAGCTACATGATCTTTAAAGAAAATCAGTTATATAATAAGAACAATTACGTTTCATAGACTGAAATGTGTAGGACATGTGGCACGAATGAGAAATGAAGGAGGGGCATGGAAACTTATTGTAAGAAAACCGGAGGGAAAACGTCCAGTTGGTGGCCAATAATGAGGTGGGAGAATACTATGAACCATAATTTGAGGGACGTAGATTATACAGGGGATGATTGGAAAACATTAGCTCAGGATAGGAATGTATGGAGAGCTTATATTCGAGCGGCCATGAACATATGGGTTCAAAAGTCCCAGTGAATTAGTTACATATGTTTTATTTACTCGTATATTTGTTTTCCTCTATTTGGGCCTATAATACATTAAGAGAGATTGTCCGAATTTTAGATTAACAGTAAAGAAGATAGGCTATGTTGAAGTTTCTATAATTTAATGCATTTTTTCTGATTTAGAAACTATTGTATGTTATGTTATATTTAAACAGTTCCCACATGTGTAACGGAGTAGCACGGCTGTTATCCAACTTTTACTTGACCTTCACCAGGTATTCAAGCAAGTGACTTGGAAATAGTTTGATTTATTTTGTGTCGCAAATTATTCAAATTTATCACATACGTGCAATACATTTGGCCCTTTACAAATATTCCAGAAGTGTATGTCTGTAGAGTATGGAGACAAGCAAGTGGTTCACTTCCTCTCTGAATCCATTGCATAGCAATTCTACTATAGGCCTACGCAACGGAAATTCTCGTATGCAAAGAGAGAAGTGGAATATTAATGACATGATGTGGAATTTTTCATAAACTTCAACAAATAGGCCTATTACAATCCAATTTACAAAAATAATAAATTTAAATTTTATAAAAAACTAATTATAAATGTTTTCAATGTAGAAAAATTAGGCTGAAAATTGTGTAGATAAGTCTAATTCGAACGGCAAGCTTCCCCATTAAATTATAAGAAAATAGAGATAAAACTGATTTCAGAACAAAATAAAAAATAGTGTATCACATATAGGAACACACTCACTCTTTTTATCATATATATATATATATATATATATATATGACATGATAATAAAAATAAATGCTTGGACGGGATTTGAACCCAGACCTCTGGATTGATACTCCAGTGCACTATCAATTACGCTACCAAGCAAATCTAATAGAATCATTTATTTTTTTCTATATATATGTATATAACTTACATACCGTATTCTCTATTACGAAAGGTAGCGGGAACTCGGTCTCCACTGCTATTTAGTAGCTCCTATAACAAATAAGCAAATTAAAGAGAATTTTTACTTTATAGCAGTGACACTTCTTTATTTCGATGTTATAATTAAATATTTGACATTGAGCAATGCAAGCTTAATATGTCATGATAAGAAAAATAAGCAATAAGTATATATATAGTGCGAACATATCCAATTTCGGTTACTTAAATTTTCTGCTACGAGTGCGCTAGGAGCTAATATGCAGCGAGGTGATCTGTCGGTTTCCCTGTACTTAAACATTAAGTTTCGGGTCCACTCGAGTTAAGCAACAAAATTACTTATATTAACCATTCAGAAATCGGTAGTTCGAAAGTTAAAATACCAAGATCCCAATAAAAGGTGAGAGCTGTGTAAGTACAAATTACTAGACTAAATGATTTAGTGCCGAGAGCCCGACAGATTTGCTTGCCACAGATAAGCTACTAGAGCCCTCATACAGAAACATTAGAATCTTTGATAATGTGTTCGGACTGAATTATTTAGCATGGTTTACAATGTTTCACAAAAATCTTGGTCCTTTTGTCCTTCTACATGGTGGCAGGGTTACAAACACTATTTAACCTAATAAAATGTAAATTAGGTTAATATTATTTGTAAATAAATTGTTTATATTATTGCTCTCAAATTTCGCACCCAATTAACTAACTAACTAACTCACTGACACTATCTTACCAGTAGGTTCATGGCCGCGCGGACATAAGCTCTCCATACATCCTATCCTCAGCAAATGTTTTCCAATCATCCCCTGTATAATCTACTTCCCTCAAATTATAGTGAATGTTATTCTCCCACTTCATTCTTGGTCTACCAACTGGGCGTTTTCCCTCTGGTTTTCCTACAAGAGGCTTCCATGAACATCTTTCATCCCCATTCGTGCCACATGTCCTGCCCATTGCAGTCTACGAGACTTAACTGTTCTCATTATATCTGGCTTCCTATAAAGACCATGTAATTCACTGTTATGCAGTCTTCTCCATACACCTGTTTGTTCACCTCTCTTTGGCCTAAAAAATGTTCCTAAGAACTCTATTCTCAAATACTCGTAATCTCCTTTCCTCCCTTAAAATAAGAGTCCATGTTTCGCATCAATATAATATAACTGGTAGAATATTTCCAGTTTAATATTTTTTGAAAGGAGTTGGGAAGTCAAGAATCTCTCTAATGCATAATAACACGCATTTCCAGATTTGAGCCTATGTTTAATTTCCTTCTGCATCTCATTTCTGTTTGTGATTATTGTTCCTAGGTATTTGAATTCAGCCACTTCCTCAAAATTTCCCTCATTTGTCATTGGCTATCCATATCCATTATACAATGTATTTTATTTGTGACCATATAGCCTATTTAGTTTTACTGATATTTACTTCCAGTCCCAATTTCTTAGTGTTACTCAGAAGTGTCTGCGTGTTGGCTTTTAGTATCTCCTCGCTATCGGCCAGTAGTACTACATCATCAGCATAAACCAACAGCTTATTAATACCATTGAGTTGTAGGCCTTCTTCATCTTCTTAAAAATTGATGGAATGCTCTAGGACAAAATTAAATAGTAGAGGAGATAGTGCATATCCTTGCTTCAACCCATTCTGGATTTCAAAAATATCCGAAAACTGTTTGCCTACACGCACCCTACTTTTTGTGCCATTTAGACACATTCTTATAAGTCTAACTAACTTTTTAGGAATTCCGAACTCCAGCGGGATACTATACTATAACTTCTCCCTCTTAATTGAATTGTATCCTTTTTGAAGTCTACGTATAGTTGATGTACAGTACCGTTATGTTCCCATTTCTTTTCTAAAATCTGTCTTAAGCTAAAAATCTGATCTGTTGTAGACCTGTTTCTTCTAAATTCACATGGATTATCTAGAATCTCATCAATATAAGGAGTAAGTTTGCTTACTAATATATTTGTTAGAATTTTGTATGAAGTTGAAATAAAAAGAAGCCCCTATATTTGTTGTTGCAATCAGTTTTATCTTCTTTCTTATAAATTGGTATGATAATCGATTCTTTCCATTCATCTGGAAGAGCTTCTTTATCCCAAATCATATTAAGCAACTGGCGTATCTTGTACATCAATTTTACACCCCCTGATTTTATCAGTTCTGCTGGGATCTCATCTGAACCTGGTGTTTTATACAGCTTCAATTTTTCTATCGCCATTTCAACCTCTAATGCACTTGATTCTACGATTTCGCACCCAATAGTTTTAAAATTATTGTTATTTTGCTTCCTATTTTTTTTAGCGATTTCCGAAGGAATGAAGCTACCGATTGAGCTATTACGTCCTCATGAAAAAAATAAAATAAAAAATACAGAACTTCAGTGATCCCATCTAGTAGACACCGAAAATTACCATGACTAAAACATATATATATATATATATATATATATATATACACCAGATGATCAATTGTTAATTGCACAAGATTATGAAGATTCAGAATATATGACTAGAAAATTAATAGAAGATTATGAAAAATGGGGATTAATTTTGAACATGAAAAAAAAATCATTTGGTGAACTAGAACAAAATTTAATTTTTGAGACTGGAGAAACAATAAAATCTTGCAGTAAGATCACATATTTAGGAATTAAAATAAATAAAAACGGGAGTTAAGAAGAGGAAATTAGAAATATAAATAATAAAGGAAACTTTGCATTTGCTTGCATAAATGGAATATTGTGGGATAAAATGATAAGTAATAAAAATAAAATGAATATATATCATACAATTGTTAAAAGCATAATTACTTATACAGAAGAGCAGAACTTTGGCCATTAACAACAAAAACAAATTAGTATCTTTTGGCAACAGAAATGGATTTTATACGAAGGGCAGCTAGAATTTCAAGAAGAGACAAAATTAGGAACTCAGTCATATGGGAGAAAATGAAGATTGAAGACTCCATTTTAGATTATATTAAAACTCAGCAATTAAGATTGTACGGATGCGTCCAGCGAATGGAAGAGGATCGGCTATCAAAATCTGTTTTGGAATGGAAATCTGAGGGAAGACGAGGCAGAGGAAGACCTAAAACCTCCTGGAGTCACGGAATATATTTATAGCCTACATGAAGGAGAAACATCTAGAACCAGGAGATTGGATGGCTCGACAAAATTGGGTATTGGGAATCGGACGATGTCAAAGACATTAATCACCCGATGATCTATCTATCTATCTATCTATCTATCTATCTATCTATCTATCTATCTATCTATCTATCTATCTATCTATCTATCTATCTATCTATCTATCTATCTATCTATCTATCTATCTATCTATCTATCTATCTATCTATCTATCTATCTATCTATCTATCTATCTATCTATCTATCTATCTATCTATCTACTATCTATCTATCTATCTATCTATCTATCTATCTATCTATCTATCTATCTATCTATCTATCTATCTATCTATCTATCTATCTATCTATCTATCTATCTATCTATCTATCTATCTATCTATCTATCTATCTATCTATCTATCTATCTATCTATCTATCTATCTATCTATCTATCTATCTATCTATCTATCTATCTATCTATCTATCTATCTATCTATCTATCTATCTATCTATCTATCTATCTATCTATCTATCTATCTATCTATCTATCTATCTATCTATCTATCTATCTATCTATCTATCTATCTATCTATCTATCTATCTATCTATCTATCTATCTATCTATCTATCTATCTATCTATATATATATATATATATATACAACATCATCATCATCATCTTTGCAAGTATTAGGCCATGTGGCCTGTTACGGTCTCAAAGAGGAGGCATAATTTTCCATCCAGCTCTTTTTTGGACGTACCGTCGCACCGATCTTTTGTCTTGAGGATAGTAATGAAGCATAGCTTTTGGAATTCTGTGAGAACTTGTGTGTGTGTATGTGTGTGTGTGTGTGTGTGTGTGTAAGCCTATATAATGAAAACAGTCAAGTATCATAGATTGTTTGGGGAGAACATGTGGCAAGAATGGGGAATGAAAGAGGGAAATGGAAACTCCTTTAGGAAAACCAGAGGGAAAGCGCCCAGTAGGAAGGCCAAGTATGAAGTTGGAGAGTAACATTAACCATGATTAAAGGGAAGTAAATAATACAGGGGGTGATTAGACAATATTAGCTCGGATGGGGATGCATAGAGAGCTTATTTATGTATGGCCTTGAACCTACGAGTTCGATACTGTCTATGAGTTTATATATGTGTGTGTGTGTGTGTATGTGTGTGTATGGGTATGTACATATAAGCCTATATGTGTGGGTCTGTGTACGTTAAAACGCTCTAGCGTCTGCAATATTATTTAATCGAAATCAAATTTGGTATAAAACAATTAATTAAGACAGTAAGGCCGAGTTCGTTAACAAGTAAAATCGAACCATTAGGTATAGGAGCTCACCTGAAACGAAAACATATAAATCACTCTAGCGGTCGTAATTTTCGACATTTCACAATGAAACTTAGTACGGCTATATGCCATTAAAATAAACCGAGAATAGAAATGAACGATATCCGACCATTAGAAGTTGGGGTTTACTTGTAACCCGAAATTAAAGATTCACCATGTTTGGTTCAACACAATTTAATTAATCCTTAAACTGGCAATGTAACTTATAGGCAAAGATACATTTTATATAATTGTAGGCTTTCACGGCCGGCGTCTTGATCCATATTTGGTTCGTCTTCCGGGCTTATAGGCCGTGGTCTGGTTGTCTTCTTACTCGACGTTTCGTCTACTGCTGCGGTAGACATCATCAGGAGATACTGCGTGCTTTCTGTGAACTCCTCAACAGTCGGCTGCAGACTGGATGGTCGTTGGAAACTGTCTCTCTGTTTATAGCTAAACCCCGGGTGGAGGGGAGGTTTTCTGCGCGCACCGAGTTGTGCGCTGTATTGCGTGTGCAGAAGTCATAGGCTTCGTTGTCGTGTTATGCAGTGCTGGGATCCAAATTTTGTTTATCTTCAAGGTTTCTTCTTTTTTGTTGAAGGAATTTTTATGTTTGTATATTTCTATGGCTTCTCTGTATAGTCTGGTGTAGTAATGTGATGTTTGTGATAATACCTGGGTATCTTCAAATCTTATAATATGTTGTTGGTTGTTCATCAAGTGTTCCGCTACGGCCGATTTTTCATTTTGTTTTAACCTGCAGTGTCTCATGTGTTCTTGTAATCGTGTGTTGATCATTCTTTTTGTTGTACCGATGTACACCTCTCCACAACTGCACGGGATACGATATATACCGGCATGACTCAAAGGATCTCTAGTGTCTTTAGACGGCGTGGCCATGGGAAGTCCATTAAGTCCCGTAATAGCAAATTTCTACATGGAAAAATTTGAAAAACAGGCTTTGGAGAATGCTACCTTAAGACCCCCTGTTTGGCTAAGATATGTGGATGACACCTTCGTCATTTGGGAACACGGTGAGGAGGAACTAGATAACTTCAAGAAGCACATAAATGGGATTTGTCCCAGCATCCAATTCACCCTGGAAAAGGAACATGACAACAGTCTACCATTTTTGGATGTTTTGGTAATCCGAAACCAAGACATGACACTTGGACACAAGGTTTACAGGAAAAATACTCACACAGACAGATACCTACACAAACAGTCTAACCACCATCCTAGACAAAAACGCGGGATAATAAAAACACTGGTTGAACGAGCCAAAAGGATTTCGGAACCACAGTATCTGCAAGAAGAAATCAATCATCTCCATGCAGCTTTTCTTACCAATGGATACAGCAAAACAGATTTTCGTCGAGCCATAAATCCAAAGATATATAGGCCCGAAAACGAAAACAAGGAAGAGATAAATGGTAAGGTTTACCTACCTTATATCAAAACAACAACAGAGAAATTGGACGAATATTAAAGAAATACAACATAGCAACAACCTACAAACCAACACAAAAATCAGCAATATACTACGCCCAGCCAAAGACACTAGAGATCCTTTGAGTCATGCCGGTATATATCGTATCCCGTGCAGTTGTGGAGAGGTGTACATCGGTACAACAAAAAGAATGATCAACACACGATTACAAGAACACATGAGACACTGCAGGTTAAAACAAAATGAAAAATCGGCCGTAGCGGAACACTTGATGAACAACCAACAACATATTATAAGATTTGAAGATACCCAGGTATTATCACAAACATCACATTACTACACCAGACTATACAGAGAAGCCATAGAAATATACAAACATAAAAATTCCTTCAACAAAAAGAAACCTTGAAGATAAACAAAATTTGGATCCCAGCACTGCATAACACGACAACGAAGCCTATGACTTCTGCACACGGCAATACAGCGCACAACTCGGTGCGCGCAGAAAACCTCCCCTCCACCCGGGGTTTAGCTATAAACAGAGAGACAGTTTCCAACGACCATCCAGTCTGCAGCCGACTGTTGAGGAGTTCACAGAAAGCACGCAGTATCTCCTGATGATGTCTACCGCAGCAGTAGACGAAACGTCGAGTAAGAAGACAACCAGACCACGGCCTATAAGCCCGGAAGACGAACCAAATATGGATAAAGATACATTTTGTTTAATTTATTTAATATTTCTTATACGATAACAGAAGATATTATTCAAACTGGTGTTAAATTATAATACAATATGCAATTAGATAAATAACTTAGTGTTATGCATGACTTTTAAATAAGCTGACATTAGAAATTGAGTTTCTCCAATTTAACAAAATAAATATAGATACTTAGGCCTATATGTTCCGTAAATCAGCAATAAATTCAACTTGCTGTGGAAATCTGTTAGTTTACGCAGTTTCTGAGTGACGGACTTTTAGTTTTTATATGTATGACATGTATACCAATTGTAATATTCTTCTTCTACTGCTTCCTTCCAAGTATTAGGCCAAGGCCTGTTACGATCCTACAGAAAGTTTTCCCTCCAGCGTTTCATAGGACGGCCCAGGGATCTTCGTCCTCTTGGTATATAATTATAAACAGCTTTGGAGATCCGATTTGAACTCATTATTTCAAGATGGTGTTTCCAATTTAGTTGGTACTGTTTAATATAATAATTGTAATATCAACTATAATAACTATGTAGGTACATATCAAGTTGTATTATGCCTATGTTTTGTTTGTCTTTGGTCTGAGCCCGAGTACGATCTATTGCTCATTCGGGTTTACGTAAAAATGAATATAAGCTTATAATTATACTTCAAAAGACTCCAAGCGCGACAGGCCTAGAAGGTATTTGGCCTACAAATCGGCTGCTGGCCTCACATCCACACGTGTTAATCACAGAGGTGTAGGGGTGACATGTGGTCACCATGTCGGATCCCCCAGCCGTTATAGCTGGTCTTCCCAACCTGGAGTCGCTACTTATTGTAGCTACCCAAATGCCTCACGATGCTGGGTGGACACCGGTCCCATACTGGCCGAAATTCCATGAGAAAATATCTTCCCCCATGGGGACTCGAACCAGTGCAAGTCTCGTAAATCTGCGCCAAGGCTTCCCGCCTTAACCACTCGGCTACGGCGCGGGACTTAATATTATACACTATGAGTAAATAAGTAAATACATATATTCTTAGTTAAACAATGGGCGAATTATATTATACGGATGCGAAACATGGACTCTAACTTTAAGGTAGGAGAAGAGATTACGAGTATTTGAGAATCAAATTTTCAGGAAACTTCTTAGACCAAAGAGAGATGAACAGGCAGACGAATGGAGAAGACTACTTAACAGTGAGCTACATGATCTTTACAGAAAACCAGATAGCCTATAATAAGAACAGTTAAGTAACAGTAAGTAGACTGCGATGGACAGGACATGTGGCACGAATTGGGAATGAAAGAGGACCACGGAAGCTTCCTGTAAGAAAATCAGTTAGTAGACCAAGAAAGAACTGGAAGAATAACATTCATCATGATTTGAGGGAAGTAGATTATTCAGGGGATGCTTGGAAAACATTAGCTCAAGATAGGGATGTGTGGAGAGCTTATGTCAGCGATGCCATAAACCTATGTTCAATATTACTAGTGAGTTAGTTAGTTTTTTAATTAGTGGTAGTTTGCTCAAACAGATGCAACTTAAAGTACTAGTATAAAACATCAATTGAAATATGATCTAATTTTAAATGCAGGAAAAATTGAAGAATTTATTACTGGTAAAAGTGTTGATGTTTTAGTTTTGACTCGGTGTTCTGATGTGTTGGGAGAGTTGGAGAGGGAAAGAGGACAATCTGATAGGGTTCGGGCACATCTCATTATCATAACTGGAAATTTGCAATGTGAGGACATTGTGGCGGTCTGGCCTGTAATTAGAGAGCGTACACTAACCACGCGTCCGGTATGCAGCATCTGGCACCAGCCATTCAAGCCGAAGATCACGGCTTCAGCCTTGGACAACAGTCGCACACAGACATAGCCTACTGTATGGACTATGTATTTTATGCAAGTAGCATAACCCTTCACAATATGAGTAACTATTAGTAAACATTTCGACATACCTCCTATTCCCGCTGGAATCCATTCCAAAACTCTTCTGGTAATATTTCATCTTCCGTTCCTTATGTATGTCCATACCATAACAATTGTCTGTTTTTACAAAATGTAGTAGTAGTAGTAGGACTTTATTAGACAAAAAGTAAGATATTTACAATATTATTTACAAATATGGGTCGCACGGGCAGTAAGCCGTACGTGCTGTTGACAGTCCGTTACAATAAAGTAATAATTGGTATTAGTGTAAAGAAAAATAAACAACAAAAAAAAAGCAATAGCATTACATTTACATAAAGAAAACACAATAATATTACAAATGTATAATACATATCATTTATTCATATGTTGCCTAATCACTTAATTTCTTATTGCATCCAGTTTAGAATATCTGACTAAACGTCGCAAGAAATATATTTCTAATGCTAATAAATTCAACAGCAAATTATAACCTGGTTTCCAAGTTTCCGCCCCATATGTAGTCTGACGTGGACTTCCTTTGTTTATTCTACGTTTAACATAATCATCTTGATTAAAATTGTTATTAAATTTAAAACATTAGCCTATATTATTGTACATAATTTACATGCCTACCTTATTATTTTCATGAAATATGTATTGAATCCATCCACAATAATTCTGCCCGAAGGCAGGTCCTTCACTGCAATCATAGCATTTTTATGCTATGCTTGCAATTTTACTAGGGAATTGTAGGTGTGGTAGCTTCCCGTTGCTTTCCACACCGGTGAAGGATGATGATGATAATGATAAGGATTATGATGATGGCCATATGATTTCGGGGACCGTTTGGGCCTTAAAGTTTTCCTGACATTTGTCTTATAGGTGAGGAAAAACCCCGATAAAAACCTCACCCAGAAAAACTGCCCCGACCGGGGATCGAACCCGGGCCCGATGCGTGACAAGGCAGCACGCTACCTCGAGACCACAGCGGTGGACTATGTATTGAAATATTACCTTAATTTGGCTGGCATATTTAATATTTAATTTTTATTATATATAGCCTATATATACATATAAAAAGACATTTCTTTGAATTATCGGTTTGTAAATATCTCATAACTTTCATCTGACCTATGTAGTACAGTTACAAACACAATAATGTACAAAAATATTTCATTAAACAGGTCATGAAGACCCATGACGTGAAAACGTAAATATACACGATACTAGTCAATGATACGATGAAGATGTATCCTATGCCCTCTCCGATATTTCCGTATGGCAGTTTCCGAAACCTACTTCTTAGAACTCTAACTGCCCCAGGATCAATCTGGACACAAATAAGTGAAGAAAATCTCTTCTCCTCCGTTGTCTGGGATCGAACTAAAAAAAGAGGATGCTCTGCCTTAAACATCTGGCCAACTAATAAACAACCGTATATAGACATACATTTTAATAATAGAAATCAACCGAAATTAATTTAATTAATCTTAATTTTAAAAAGACCTAGACATAGGCTGTCAGAATGACTCTGCCCTGTTGAATGTGTTAAAGCACCAGCTCTGAATTAAATCTCAAAATTTCCGTGAAGTTAATTGTAAATTAGTTGATATTTCTACTCCATGATGCTCTTTAACAGGTGAGGTCATTACCGTCAAAAAATTCAAATAAAGGAGTGTAATGGCGACAAATTTTGTCCAGAGGTTTCTTAGTACAGGCTTGAAATTCCTTTACCTGCAGTAAATCTTCACAAGGAACTTATGACTATACTTCCCTTCGGAAGGAACTCGTACTCAAAAATTTTACTCCCTGAAAAATCCATGGACCCCGGCTGAACCTACCAACTTTAGAACCAAAGACGAACATGGTAACCGCTAGTCCGCTGGGACCGGATAACTCAGAATTAGGGAATTCACTTTTTAATAAGTGTACCTATATGTTTTATAAATATTTCTAGCTTTCAATCAAAATGATAGGCCTTTAGAAATATCACCGTAAATTCATTTTGTGCAATGTAGTAACATGTTACTTTCGGGATTATAGGCCTATACATGTAATGTGGGTTCCTATCACCACGGCACGGCACGTTGTAGAATTGCGACCTTCAAAATGGATGGTAGTTGCGAATATATTGAATAAGCAGTCGTAGAAAATCTACAAGGTGTGCCCTTTGGCGTGTTAAAATAATCTGCTCATAATATATTCAGTAAGATCTCTGATTACACTGGTCAACATGATTTTTGTATCATGAGTACCAATAGTTGTACTTAATGCAGTTTTTTATCGTGTTTTCAAATATGTATTCGGAATTTCTCCATCACCCACAGTTTTTTTTATTTTAATTTCAATTAATGGATTTAAATAATTATTTTTTTAATAAACGCTTTTTCGTCCATTTGTCCATTGTAAAATAAAACCAAATGAGCTAACTCAGGAGATTTCAGCTATAGAAAAGAGATATCAAGGCAAATGGAATCCTAATATGCTGGCCGATTATTGTTGGGCCATCAAGAGGGATGCATCACAGGCGAATTATAGCAGAAAATCGTCATTTCTTACTTTCTAGGTTACTCCGAATGTTCGAATATTGTGTAATTACGAATGTAGAAAATATTAAAGTGTTTGAAATTATAAATTCCTGTCTCTCGGAAATCTTGGATGATGGAGAAAAACCGATATCATATTTGAATTCAGGAGAAAAAATACTATCAGAATCACATATTTTTCTTTCTGAGACAAAAAAAAAAGTTTATTTTTTGTTGCTCAGTGTATTCAGTAAGATCTCGGATTACTATAGGTACTTTGTCACAATAACAGTAAGTAAAGATTTTAAAGTCAAGGGTAGAGATGTATAGGTTATATAAGTCGAATGGGGGATAGCAAACATCTTTTCATATGGAAACCCTTGGGGAAAAAATTATTACCAAATCTATAATCTTAGGTGGGCGAGCGATATTCGGATGGATCTTGTGAACTCGATATCGATGATACGAACTGGATTCAGTTGACTGAGGAAAGAGACTAGTGGGAGCCTTAGTATAATGCAGAATTTAACCTAAAAGTTTCCAAGAGTTAAGGTAAATTTATTCCAGTTTAGGTCTTACAAGACCCTTTGTATTAATAGGCGGTTAAGACTCATACCTTCCTACTCAATTGGCAAGATACGTCAGCCGAATTATTAACCCTACGTGACAGCCGCCTTTCTCCCACAACATATCTGATAACTCAATTTTGATCCCAGTTCCATGGTGCCACTAACAGTATTAACTAAATAACTCACTGGCACTATCGAACCCATAGGTTTATGGCTGTGCAAACATAAGCTCTTCATACATCCCTATCCTGAGCTTATGTTTTCCAATCATCTCCTGTATAATCTACTTCCCTCAAATAATGGTCACCTCATTCTTGGTCTTCCAACTGGTCGTTTTCTCTCTGGTTTTCTCACAAGAAGCTTCCTTGCCCCTCTTTCATTCCCTATTCGTGTCACATGTTCTGCCCATCGGAATCAACGAGACTTAACTCTTCTTATTATATCTAGTTTCCTATAAAGATCATTAGCTTACTATTATGAAGTATTTACCATTCACCTTTCTGTTCATCTCTCTGTGATCCAAAATTTGTTCTAAGAACTTTATTCTCAATTACCCGTAATAATTTATTTTCACTTAAAGTGAGCGCCCATATAAGTCGGCCGAATTATGAACCCTGCGTGACAGACGCCTTTCACCACAACATATCTTGTACTCAACTTTGATTCTAGTTCTATGATACCACTAAATAAGTAAAGTAAAGTAAAGTGATCCCACGACAGGCCTCAGGAGGCCCTTGGGATAGTAGGAGGTTAAGGCTCCCACTTTTCTAGACAATCGGCA
Organism: Diploptera punctata; assembly: GCA_030220185.1. Lineage (NCBI taxonomy): Eukaryota > Metazoa > Arthropoda > Insecta > Blattodea > Blaberidae > Diploptera > Diploptera punctata. The sequence continues at coordinate 615,096 of JASPKZ010008023.1, forward strand.
CTTATGCCAGCCGGGTTGTCAGCCCTGAGTGACGGCCGCCTTTACCCCCAGAACGTCTGGTACTCATTTCCGTTAGAGGCCGAGTCGACCCCAGGACCATAGTGCCGCCAGAGGGTTTGGGTCAGTTTAAAAATCCTGACCCCCACGGGGCTCGAACCCTCGACCTTCCGGCTTGTAGCGCAGTGCCTTAACCACTACGCTACGGCGTGTCCCCTGATTCCACTAAATGGTATTGTTAATTTAAAAATCCTGACTCCCATCGAGGCGTCTCTCCGACTTGTAGCGGTTAGTTGTTGTTATAAATCATATACACAATTATAAGCGCATAAATTCGTTCCTAATTTTCAATAATAAATTATAAGAAAATGGATTTAATTACAGTTTTTAATATTAGTCTACTGTAAACCCTAGGTTTGGAGATATTACAACTTCGCAAAGAGTAACTTACGTATGCCATTCTTGCATTCAAGCCTATAATAATTATTCTCAAGAATTTTCTCATAAAGCCTACCTGAGCATTTTTATTCGAGTATGAAAGTGAATAATGTAAAGGAAAGGAGGAAGGATGTGCTATCATGATATAAAAAATGTTAAATAAGAGAATGGAACTTCTCTTTGGGCCGTCGACCAAGCAAAGGTAAGCCGTCTGCCACAAGAAGGAAGGATACTGGACCCTACCGGACAAATGAAGGGGAAGATGAGATAGAGAAAGAGAAACAAAGAGATGGAAGGGGGGACGCGAACCGCTGGCTATACCACACGTTTCCCATCGTGTACCCATAGCAACACCACGCTCAAATTCTCTCTGCATTAACAATCTTAAGACAAAACCTTCATGACTACATCGTTATCTTTTTCACCGTTTGAAAACCGTTAGATTAATTCAATTCCCATACGGTTGCTATACCGTATTTAACCTTTGGCATTATAACATACAAATTGAATAGCTATTTTCAAATATTATCTAGCACAATCTTCAAAGAGCATTTATTTGCTAAATCATGAGGGAATATACAGTATATATTTTTTCTCCCCCCCAAGAAGGTAACTATTTGATGGCTATAATTCTACATACCTCACCGCTGCGCTGTGATCTCGAGGTAGCGTGCTGTGTGTTGCACAGTGGGCCCGGGTTCGATTCTCGGTCGAGACAGGCTCCTGGGTGAGGTTATTTTTCGGGGGTTTTTCTCACCTGTAAGACAAATGCCAGGAAGCTTAGGGCCCAACGTTCCCCGAAAATCATCCGGTCTTCATCATCATCCTTATCATTATCATCACCATCCTTCACCGGTGTGGAAAGCAACGGAAAGCTACCACACCTATAATTTCCTAATAAAGCAAAATATAACATGAAAATGCTATGATTGCAGTGAAAGACCTTCCCTCGGGCAGAATTACTGTAGAATATATATATATATATATATATATACATCAGTTTTAATGGTCTAGTAGTTACAAAATCGTCCCTCCATCTTAGGTTCGCAGTTTCAAACCGTCCTGGGTCGATGGATTCCCTTGAGGGCGTAAAATCGAGTATGGCTTCCTTCAGAATGGTGCGTTTCAGAATGAGAATATAGTATGAATAAGATATATCTGGGCAAAAAATGTCCTTTCATCTTCAGCTTTTAATTGAGACGCTAAGGCCTTCATATGTTCTAGAGCGGCGTTAAATAAAATGTGCTACCAACGCTCTGGGTATTTGGATATTTTACCATGAAAATGTGCTTTAGTATTTTATCATATTTTGAACATTAAATGCATTGTTGTTTGCAATTGATTAAATAATTTTTGCAGGGGATAAAGATTATATGAAATATATGATAAATAAACTAATGGAAGAATATAAAAAATGGGGACTCAATATAAATTTACAGAAAACAGAATATATGTGTTTGGGAAAGGATGTGGATGACCTCATACTCGAAACAGGGAAAATAGAAAAATATTAATTTTTCAAATATCTTGGGTCAATAATTACAAATTTAGGTACCTGTGAGAGAGATGTACAGACTAAAATTGCAATGGCAAAAAATTCAACTAAGATATTACATGGAATAATTTGGAACAAAAATATTACAAAGGAAACTAAAATGAAAATTTATAAGAGCATAATAGAGAATATTTTGTCATATGGGAGTGAAACTTGGTCTTTGACGGAATTACAAAAGAATAAAATTATAACTGTTGAATTTGATTATTTTAGAAGAAGCCTCCAAAAAACAAGACAGGATAAAATAAGGAATTAATTCCTTTGGAGAGAAATGAATGTCACCACATCTGTTGTTAAGAGGATTGAAAAACAAACGCTTAAATGGTATGGCCAAGTACAAAGAATGGAAAATGAAAGACGGCCAAAAAATATATACCAATGGTCACCCCCTGGAATAAATAAACGTAGCAGACCAAGATGGAAATGGAAAAACCTACGTCAGAACCATAATGGATGATAGGGATTTGGAAGAGAGAGATTGGAATGATAGAGATAAATGGAAACTGAAGACGACAAACCTATAAGTGGGGGAAAGCCGAAGAAGAAGAATAAGCAGAAGAATAAGAATATGAAGAAGAAGAAGAAGAATGCTATATGGATCAGGACTGTTTGGAACGTTGTTTCTATAAATGATAATGTGTTTCATTACTCAATGATAAAAAACAGTTAAATTGAGTCAATAAGTGACAAAACAATAGGCCTTTATATTCAATATACCACTTTTGAAATAACTAACTAATTCATTGGCACTATCGAACTCCTAGGTTCATGGCCGCGCGGACATAAGCTCTCCATACATCCCTATCCTGAGCTAGTATTTTCCAATCATCCCCTGTATAATCTACTTCCCTCAAATCATGGTTAAATGTATTCTCCCACCTCATTCTTGGTCTGCCAACTGGTCATTTTCCCACTCGTTTTCCTACAAGAAGCTTCCATGCATGTCTTTTATTCCCCATTCGTGCCACATGTCCTGCCCATCGCAGCCTACGAGACATAACTGTTAATATATCTGGCTTCCTATCAGGACCATGTAGTTCACTGTCATGTAGTCTTCTCCATGCACCTGTCTGCTCATCTATCTTTGGTCCAAAAAATTTCCTAAGAACTTATTCTCAAACACTCATAATCTCCTTTCCTCCCTTAAAGTAACAGTCCATGTTTCGCATCCATATAATACAACTGGTAGAATAATAGTTTCATATATTTTCACTTTTACGTTTTTTTAAAGTAGTTAGGACGACATGTGTCTCTGTAATGCATAATAGCACGCATTTCCGGAATTGAGCCTATGTTTAATTTATTTGTGCATCTCATTCCTATTTGTGATTATTGTTCCTAGATATTTGAATTCAGCCACTTCCTCAAAATTTCCCTCATTTGTCAATAGCTGTCCATTTCCATTATATAATGTGTTTCTATGTGTGACCGTATATTTAGTTTTGTTGATATTTACTTCCAGTTCAAATTTCTTAGTGTTACTCAATAGTGTCTGCGTGTTGGTCTTTAGTATCTCCTCGCTATCGCCCAAAAGTAGGCCTACTACATCATCAGCATAAACTAACAGTTTATTAATACCATTGAGTTGTAATCCTTCTTCACCCTCCGAAGATTTGATGGCATGATCTAGTACAAAATTAAATAGTAGAGGTGATAGTTCATCTCTTTGCTTTGAAAATTTATTTTATATATAAAAGATGCAAATAATTTCTAATTGGGGAGGCAGGACCTTGTTACAAGGGTGAGTTGTTAAAGGCTATTTCAAACATTACTCTTTGCCTAAGAGGTAGTGATCCCGAATTCGATCCCCGGTCGGAATAAGTTTGCGGATAAGGTTTTTCCTCATCTATAATAAAAAATTTTAAAACTACATTACGAAACTCCGTTGAGGCCACTGTGTTAAAGTTTTAAGAATTGTAAAACAGTACCTGAGATCTCAGTTGTCCTCAATACTTTGCAGTGTTGTTTTGTAGGAGGCCTTTCGAAAACTGAAGTATCATCTTCTGTTTTCATTTTGGTACTGACTGTTGTTGGTAATTATTTTGTACAGAGGGTTTATCATTCACTGCAAATTATTGAGGACGACTGAGATATCAGGTACTGTTTTACAATTCTTAAAACTTTACCTCATTTATAAGACAAACATCAGAAAACATTAAGGTACCCGATACCATCTGACCATCATTATCGTCTATAACATCCATTTATAGTAGCCTAATTCTTCCCGAGGGCAGGTTTTTCACCGCAAAACATAGCATTTTCATGTTATGCTTTGCAGCTTTACTAGGGAATTAAAGGTGTGGTAGCTTCCCGTTGCTTCCCACACCGGTGAAGGATGGTGATGATAATGATAAGGATGATGATGATAGCCGGATGATTTTCGGGAACCGTTGGGCCCTACGCTTCCTGATATTTGTCTTACAGGTGAGGAAAAAACCCGAAAAAACCTCACCCAGGAGCCTATCCCGACCGGGAATCGAACCGGACCCGCTGCATGACAAGGTAGAACGCTACCTCGAGACCAAGATAATCCCTTTATTTAGCATGAGAGGACGGAGTGTCTTGTCTGAAATGTTCATGTTACCAGCATCCTTATATATCGTAGACCTTCAGTAACAGGGGTTCTATATTATTATCCTTTCTCTCGACATGCATTACGTCGGACGTGAGTATGGAGTTTTTTTATAATAATAACATTATTCGTTGAAGTACAGGTAGACCTATATTAGGTTACAGATGCCAATCCACGTGACAAAATATTATGTACATTATTAAATAGCTACATACATTTTATTAACTAACTAACTCACTACCACTATCGAATCCGTAGGTTCATGGTCACGTGGGCATTAGCTCTTACATATCCCTATCCTGAGCTAATGTTTTCCAATCGTCCTTTCACTTTCCTCAAATCATGGCTAATGTTATTCTCCCACCTCATTCTTGGTCTACCAACTGGACGTTTTCCCTCTGGCTTTCCTACAATGTTTTCATGCAGCTCTTTTATTCCCCATTCGTGTCACATGTCATGTCCATCGCAATTTACGAGACTTAACCGTTTCATTTTTATTAACATTAAATTGATTTAGTTATACACCGTAGCCGAGCGGCTTAAGACGTCATGCCTTATTGTAGAGCTGCGGAGCTTGCGCTGGTTCCAGTTCCCATGTCGTCAGATGTTTTGTCATGGAATTTCGGCGGAGACAGTGCCCCCCCCCATGAAGAATTTAAGTACCTTGCCTAAAACAAGAATCGGCTCGAGGTTGAGGAAACCAGTTATAACGGCTAGGAGACCTCACATACTTACCATATGTCATCCCTATATTATTAGTGCTGGCTGGATGACTGTTTACGTCTGTAATTAACACATGTGGATGTGAGGCCAGTAGCTGGCTGATAGGCCAAAAGCCTTCTAGACCTGTCGCGCCATGAAGTTTAATATTTAGTTTTATAAATTTTTACTCGCCTACGCCTAATGATGGTTAAGGTGAAATGCTATCTGGTTTTCTACTTTATGTTCATTTATAAGGTTGGATATAATATATTTTTAAATTTCAAGTACGTTTGATCGGCTTTGGTATTCGCGTTTTTTTTATTTTGGTAACATAAAGATTCAGTAAATGCTACATGATTACACTGGTCAACATGATATTTGTCTCGTGAGTACCAATATTTGTACTTAATGTAGTTTTTTTACTGTTTTCAAATATGTATTCGGAATTTCTCCATCACCCACAGTTTTTTATTTCAATTTCAATTAATGGGTTTAAATAATTACTTTTTAAATAAACGTTTTTTCGTCCATTTGTTATCTTGGCGCAGTGAGCGGTGAGCACGGGGATCACTTTCATCAGGAAATTTCAGCTATGGAAAGGAGATATCAAGGCAAATGGAATCCTAATATGCTGGCCGATTATTGTTGGACCATCAAGAGGGATGATCCACAGGCGAAGCATAGCAGAAAATCGTAATTTCTTACTTTCTAGGCGAGTCCGAATGTTCGAATATTATGTAGTTACGAATGTAGAAAATATTAAAATGTTCGAAATTATAAATGCCTGTCTCTCGGACACTTTGCGTGATGGAGATAAAACCGATATCATATTTGAATTCAGGAGAAAAAATACTATGAGAATCACATATTTTTCTTTCTGAGACAAAAAAAGTTTATTTATTTGTTACTCAGTGTTATTAGTGCTTATTATTTAGTCATTTAAATTGAAAAGTATTATTTAGGACAAGAATTACGTAGCATACATATATAACAAAATTAGTATGCAAAGAGCATAATGTTATGGAATCTTTAAATATACTTTTAAATATTATCATAAATAATGCCATGAGTGATTTCCAATTAATATAGAGGATTTGGAAATCAAGAATGGCATTTGTTAGGACTATTTAACGAATGCAATTAAGCTGTTTACTCACAAATCATTATTTAAATAGGCTATAGTTATTTTAAATTATTTATATATTTAATATAATCGGCGATGTTTGAAAACAAATGAGAAATGTTTGGTTATGTTTCATTTGTTCATCACTGCAACTTGATCATATTATTAATTGCCAAATAGGATCGATATATTGTAAGATTACAGCCTAGTGGAGAAATAATGAAACACATCAAACTGTATATTATAATCAACATTATCCATCCATCCATAGTAATTCTGCCCGAAGGCAGGTCCTTCACTGCAATCATAGCATTTTCATGCTATGCTTGCAGCTTTACTAGAGAATTGTGTAGGTGTGGTAGCTTCCCGTTGCTTTCCACACCGGTGAAGGATGATGATGATAATGATAATGGTAAGGATGATAATGATAAGGAAGATGGCCATATGATTTCGGGGACCATTTGGGCCTTAAAGTTTTCCTGACATTTGTCTTACAGGTGAGGAAAACCCCCGATAAAAACCTCACCCAGAAAAACTGCCCCGACCGGGGATCGAACCCGGGCCCGCTGCGTGACAAAGCAGCACGCTACCTCGAGACCACAGCGGTGGACACAATCAACATTATATGTTATTAATTTATTTTTAAGTAAACAACTTAGAAAAATCAAGGAATCTGTTCAATATTTGCTATATTCAATGTATTTGTTGGAGAAAAATAATGTTCTGAGCTGTTAAGAAAAAAAATAAAGCTGTTACAGAGAAATCGATAAAGAGCGTGGTGAAACACGACTGTCATTGGTTGTAAAACAAAATTCATTGAAACGAGATTGGTCACTGACTACAATTTGGGGCATGAGTTAAATATTTCATCTAGTCAGTTATTGTAGAACCTGAAAAAATAATATTGCACTGATTAGCATCTGACACTTACTCTTAGAGGAATACTGAACTGGCTGTAAGAGTGACAAAACCGTGTCTTAGAATAAAACTGCAAAAAAAAATCAAACCCTAACTAAAATTAAATCATCTTTTATACCCATGTTTCCCTTAACAGAGATTTAGGCGGCTCTCCCCCTACAGGGAAGAATTTGAACCATGCTAATTTAGTTACACTTATTTTCGTACAGGTATCATTTGACTGGTCCGTGGTCAGCGTTCCGCCTCATACTGACACCTAAGAAACCAAGGTAGTACTAGGACGGGCAAATTCGGTAAATTTTGCTAAGAGGCTTTTCATTCAAGCTTAAGGATCTTTTACAAGCCTGAACATCTTCAGACTCGGGACCCACGGCTTAAAGTCCCTCCCGGAGGACTTGTTCCTTGGATTTTTCCATCCTAAAAACCCATCGACCCCGGCCGGGTTTGAACCCGCGACCTTCGGGACCAGAGGCAAGGAGCATAACCACTTGTCCACCGCGGCCGATACTAAAATTAAATGCCGGTACTAAATTAGGGTAAGATTATTTATCAGATAACAATATGTAGGGAACTTTTCTTCAATTTATTGATTCAATTCATGTTAAATGGCCTATTAGCGCCATAGCTTTCTAGGTTAAGTCAATATGCTACAAACCGGAAGGTCGAGGGTTAGAGTCCCGATGGGTCAAAATTTTTAAACTGACCCAAATCCTTTGGTGACAGCATGACCCTGGAGTTTCAGCTTCTAACGGAAATGACAACCAGACGCTTGGTCTATGGGTAAAAGTGGCTGTCACGCAGCGCTGACATCAAGTGCCGATTTTCCAGAAAAAGTGGGAACTTAACTTCCTACTACCCAAAGGGTATCAAAAGGGCTGTAGTAGGATCACTTTACCTTTTCCTAGTCTATATACAGTACATTAAGAAATCTTATTATTCTCACCTTTCTTTTTTTATCTCGTCATGATTTGTGCCACCCATTGATTTTTTATAGTTGCCTTAAAAAGTCTCCATATCTTGCTTAGTCTCACTATTGGTATCCAATCTCCGACCATACAACAGATAGGAGTATTAAGGTGAAATTAATTTGCTAATAAGTTTGACTGGAATACAATCGCAAAAAAAAATCTTTAGGGCCTACATTAAAAAGTAACATCCAGATTTGTCTAAAGGATAAAAAAATCAATGAATGTATTACACTGTTTTTGGACGCTAACAGAATAAGAAATTCTTTATTCGAAGTCTGTACAATGGAAGATATAGAGATATAGACCCATGTCTATGCTAGGAAGAGCCCATAAATGTAAAAAAATAGTAATTTCCTGGATGAGAAGAATGGACTGACAGATAGAATTAAAAAAATAATGATATTGAAGTGGAAATGGGTTGGACATATTATCAGTAGAAATGAAAATCGGTAGACAAAAATAATCCTCGAATGAAAAAACTGTCAAGAGAGAAAAAGCAAACAAGATAAAGCATTATAGGCTACAAGATAGGAATATGACATCAAAAGCACTATGGAGATCTTGGAAAAGAAAGACGATTGTGTATAGGAGTTGGAGAGACTTTTATCCTGCAATGAATTTAATTATGAATTATATTTGGAATGAAATACTGGAAATATTAACTCAGGAGAGAGATTAATGGAGACCTTACATTTTCGCGGTCCCGAATTTCCAGTATATATATATATATATATATATATAGTGTGTGTGTGTGTGTGTGTGTGTGTGCCCGCGCACCCGTATACGTATGTACAGACCAAAACTGTCATAGACTAGTAGACCTACTTACGCCTAGAAAGTAATATAAAAAATATAAGAATTAGGAATGTTAAATCCCTCAATAAAAAATAAATACTTAATCATCGAGAAACAACAACTGGTTATGTGATTCTACATCCCTATTGCAGAATCCAGCTTGCGATGTGCCTATATTTTATAATATGTATGTTATTTTGGTATATTATGAATGCAAATCTCATCTGCTTTTATTTGTTTCTTAGAAGAGAATTAGTTTTCTTCTTCACGTTTTGTCGTTACTTGAAAACCCAAACGAAAGAAAGAAGGAATAAGAAATCGATAAACGTTAATGGACTCTGCAAAGTGTCGCACTCTGGATGTAAACTCGTAGAATTAGGTGACGCTGCATTACATTCATTTGTCCACGGAGACGCCATAATCAACTTCTCCATTTTATTCTTTCAATCTTGTTCGCAGTTTTTGTGATATTTCCGCACTTCCTTTTCACTTAATTTTACTTTTCCATTAACACAGACAACAAGATTGTTCTTTTTTACGTGCAATTGGATTAACAAAGATCTAAAAGGCCAACTTAAAATTTTATACACGTTCTTTAAATCGTATCCAGGCAAAGGCAGTATTAAGTAAATTTGTCTGAAGTATTCCGTGTAAATACAAGTATATATTCTAAAATCCTGGTTAACTCAAATAATAATAACAATTAACATCACAGAGTTTAGTATTTTAATTTTCTCTCAAGTAAAGTTATATTTTGATCTATTGTATTAAAAACATGCATAACTTGTTTGTCAGCATTCTTCTACTTATGTCGTCCTCATTCAACTGCCTAATGTTTAATTATAAAATAATTTGCTAAATACTAAAATATCAATTTGCTCTATTGTTTCCAAATAATTTATTTATTTTAAATATATAGACTTATTTTAGGAGGAAAGAATGTGGCACTGATATTCGGTAGTCCCGGGTTCAAATTCACAGCCGGGAAATTTAATTCATCACCTACTCTCTATGGTAAATCCTGTATTGAAATTTCCTTCTTAATTGTTACGTTAATAGTTTTGCCTGTTATAATTAATGTCGATTTCAATTGTCGTGGGATGCAGTAGAATGTGCTTTGTGCACAGAGTAAATTTTCAGAATCTGTAACTAAACAAAATAGAGCCCATAAGTTACTTTCTACCTTGGTTTGTAGAAGTGTGACTAACATTTTTGTTAATATCTAGAATAGCAAAGTTTACGAAAATAAATAAATAAAACACATTTTTCTCGGATATCCGCAGTATTTCTTAAAAAATATTTTAATCTAGCTTCTGTTTTTAATATTAAGAAATTCATGAACGTTTTTCAGTTATTTATCATTTAACAATGACATATTCAAAGCCTTACTTTTATTTGTATTTGCTGGTTAATCAACAGAGAAATCTATTCCAATATTAATTTGTCTATATACCATCTTCTTTCAAGATTTTAGTCTGTGCTTATAGTGTTTGCATTAAGCATTTTTTCATTCTACTTTTATGGTTAATCATGAAAATTATGTTATTCGCCCTAATTCTGATGATGACAATAATCATGATAATAATAATAATAATAATAATAATAATAATAATAATAAGGAAATGTTAAGGAAATTAGAGATATAATACTAAACATTGGGATTACAGATAAATTATGATAAAACAGAGTATCTTTCATTGGATACAACAGAGAAGCTAAAATGTAATTCAGGAAGAATAAGTAATGTTAAAAATTTTAAATACTTCCCTATTTTAGGTAAAAGTGAGAATTCAACTACAGAAATTGAAAGAAGCATAACTGATGGAAGAAGAATCATTGGCATGATGAACTCTGCTTTGGAATAGAAATATAATATAGGCGTACAGAACGAAGAAAACTATATTTCAAGTTCTGTTACAAAGCACTTTATTATATGGGTCCGAAACCTGAACAGTAAGTAAAAAACAAGCCAATAAGCTGTTAGCAGTATAAATGAATTTTTTTGAGGCGATCGACAAGAATTTCATGAAGAGATAAGGTCAGAAACAGCACAACAAGGGAAATTATGCAAGTTGAAAAAACATATTAGAAAAAATTAGAAGGAAAACGTTTGAAATGGTATGGAAACCTCATAAGAATGGAAGAAGAGAGAATACCGAGGAAGATTCTTAATTGGAAAGCTAAAGGAAGAAGTGGAAGAGGTGTCTAGGTCTCTAGAGAATGTTGGATGGATGGAGTGAGGAGAAGTATGGAAGCTAGAGATTTGAGGGAAGAAGATGCTCTATACAGGAACCTCTGGAGACAAATCACTTTGGGTTCAAGGAGAAACACTGTATTGTGGAATGTTCCCAATTTAAAAAAATAATAAATTTTATTTATTCTGGCAGAGTTAAGGCCATAAGGTATTCTCCTTAACGCAACAAGCACAGTTATACAATTACATATTTACAATACAAATTATGTAGACAACATACTAATTACAATGAATTAAAAAAAATAATGAAAATTTGTAGTGTAGATTTCTTGTAGGGCCTACGTACAACGTTTTATTCTATTACTGGCATTATAGTATAACCCACTTTATTTACTTTTATATTTTAATTTTGTACTGATTTTTTCGACAATAAAGTCTTATTGATTCTAATTAACTCCAAACTAAACTCTATGGCGCGTCACGCCTAGAAGGCTCATGCCCTACCAGCCGGCTGCTGGTCTCACATCTACATGTGTTAATCAGAGAAGTAGACAATCATCCTGCCAGTGTAGGGTTGACATGTGGTCAGCATTTCGGGTCCTCCAGTCGTTATAGCTGGTTTTCTCAATCTGGTGCCGCTATTTAATGTAGCTACATAAATTCTTCACGATGCTTGGTGGGCACTAGTCCCATTCTAGCCAAAATTGCATGAGAAAATTTCTTCACGCATGGAGACCCGAACCCACGCAAGTCCCATAGCTTTATAGCAAGGCATCATTCCTTAACCACTCGGCTATGGTGCAGGACTATTGATTCTAATAATAAAGGCAAAAATTCGTTTAGGTCAGCTTATAGATAAGATTTTTGTTCTATTTTGGCGTCAATGTTTCATAATTACGTTTTAATACGTGTATTTTGAAATCTGACAAGAATAGCCTATTTAGTATTCATTTAATTTCTTTTAGTTATGGGATTCATGATATTGTATTAATTCGCTCCCCCTTTTTAATGTGATAGGAGTTTAAATTCGAAAAATAAAGTATCCTAAGCAGCTAAATTCAAACGTTCCATTATAATGTCAGTGCTTATATTATTTGAATATCTTTTAATGCAGTTTTAATTATTTTATATTCATTTATATATCTTAATAATTAATTAATGAAATTAAAGATAAAGTGATCACACTACAGGCATCAGAAAGTCCTTTGGGATGGTGGAAGTTAAGACTCCCAACTTTCTAGATAATGCCAACCGGGTTGTCTGCCCTGCATGACTGCCGTCTTTACCCCCTGATTATAAATGACTTTAATAATCGGTTCCTACTTGAAGGCCAATTAATTGAAGTTGCATGAACAATTGCCCCTGCTATAATTTTAATTTTTATTGCAATCCCCTCTTTACGACTTCTTTACCTAATAGTGCTCGATACTTATTTAAGTTACAATCTGAGTCGACTACAGGACCTTGGTACCGCCAGAAGATTTAGGTCAATATAAAAATCCTGCTCTTGCCTAGGCAAAGTATTTAAATTTAAATTACTGTTATTCGAAAACCTACAGGACGTAAAAATCACGTGTACGCCAATCAATATGAATACATAATTTTCCATTTTATGATTGTAACACATCCATACAATCCTGTAACAAAATTAATTGATTTGTATTTAAAATCTTTCAAGCGTTCATTATTAATCCATAAACTTTAATCTCTAAGGGTTTAAAACTCAACATTTCCAAATCCTCGATTATTGCTTGAGTAATTGGTTACAAAGTTTAGCTCTGAATACTATAAATAATTGAGAGTCATTCTTGAAGTGAATGCCTGTTTTATTCGTCCTTCTTGTAGTCTTATATGGAGACAGAACCTGCATTTAATTACTCAACATTTTCGTTAAAAGCTAAAGAGAAGGGCTTCCAAAAAACAAAAGAGAAATACAAAAAGTCAAGACGTCGGACAGATACATTTAGAACATTTATCTCTCAAAACTTTGCGACGCGATTGTCAATTATCTTGAATTTAGGCGCACTCTCGCGTGAAAAGTTGAAGCTCCTCTCTTTCTCTTGAGAAAGCGTTTTGCTCTTTATAGAAAGAATAGTCTCTATGAGACGTCTTGCAAATTCGAGTAATGTTTTGGTCATTAGTAGTTTGTTTATTTTCTGAAAGCTCTACTGCGTTTTATAATTGAATTAATGATTTGTATTTTACATTTTCTCGAACAACGACTATCACAATTACCATCTTGTGCGGTTCCCACAAATAAGAAAACAGATGATACTGTCCTATCAATAATAATTTCATACACATCTTTCTAACCTAATGTCGAAGCCATGTGTACTGTTTTTGTTATTTTTAAAATAACTCAATAAGTTTCCTTTGTTGCTGAAAAGCCTCTTCTTTATGCTTATAACTTAAAGTCCAATACTGTTTCCTATTACATTAACTTAAGCTTTATTTGCCAAAGAAGTTGTTAGAGCTTGCGTTGAAGCAAATAATTTCATAAATTCAATGACAACCAATAATCATATTCAAGTAGTTTCTTGATGAGATGACATTTGATTTTCCAATAGCCTGTGCATTTTAATATTAAACTTGCCTCAAGTTATATTTGTCTACCTGCCTCACTTCCCTCAATATGTTTTCTCTAATATTTAAAAATAAATTAAAATAATTATCAGAAAGAGTTGTCCACCGCTGTGGTCTCGGACTAGCGTCGCTGCTTCGTATGCAACGGTGCCGGATTCGATATCTAGGGTCGGTTTCGCCAACAGAGGTAACTGTATTACGCCAGTTTAAGCTATGCATTATATATGGGGAAAACTGGCGTAATACAGTTACCTCTGTTGGTGAAACTGACCCCTAGTCGGGATAAGTTAGCTGGGTCATGTTTTTAAGTTCCTTTTTCCTCGCCTGTAGGACAAATGTGAGAAAACTTTAAAGCACGAACGGTCCACGAATATCACCTGGCACCATGAACATTATATTCACCAAGTGTTGTGAGTGAATGGTTTTAAAGGTTAGTGTTGAGTAATCAATAAAGGGTTATTACATTTTACATAGAATGACTTTGTGGCGATTTTTATTAAGATCTCGGAGGAGGCCCTGAATTGAACTAATCATTCATTCGGGTAGGCTCTCCATGACCTTGTGTAGTCAGAAAATATGTGTATGATTCAAAGTTTAAAGTCCCTCACCCGATACGTCGTGCCACTGTAATGCCCGGGAGACGTGAGGGGCGTATAAGTACCTATAAGATGAGCGATTAAACTAAGATTGAGAAGAAGATGATTAAAAGAGTTTCATCCCACTAATCGATTGATCTATTAAACAAAACGTAAGTAATTATAATACTTTTTTGAATACCTTACCCGCAGTAGCCTATTTGGATCACTCCAGTTTTGTTAAGAGGGGTGATGGGTGAAAAATTGACCATTTGAGACCAAACTTGGCATTAAAATAGCCTGTACTCTAATGCATATGTTGCAAAGTTTCAGAGGCCTGTGACGCTTCTAAGTGCCCCAAAGTGCTGATTAGGCCTGTATGTTACATTTTGTATTTAAGCTGCATTCATATCTCAATTCTTTTTCCACACTTTTATTTTTACTGCATTTTTCTACATTCAAAATTGAATGGAATTCACAAATTTTGTCCAAGAAGGTTCAAATTTTTACTGCATGTCCTAAAAATAATGAATAACAAAGTAGAGCATGGGTTTCACGATTAAAGTAATATTTTAAGAAATAAAAAAATAATATGCATGTAATTATTAATTTTTTTGTAATTCCACGCATGAGGTAGGGCCTACAACATTATTTTTTTCTCCTTTTGTTTTTACATGCATGATGTTTTTCTAAATATTTGAGGGGTATTGTAAAAAAACAGACATTTTACTAAAAAAATTGTGCAAACCATTTAATTATGATATATTTACATGCATTTTTTTTAAATATAATATTTAATAACTCATAAAATAAATGTCTCACAAGAATGAAACTTAAACACATGATTAAGTATCATGCATTGAATGTTTGTACAAAACAACAAGTGTCTAGCTCAAACAATGTAGAAAATAGAAATTTCACCCATCACCTCCCTTAAGCAGGATACTGCACGCAGAGAGTATTTATGGGGCAAATTTTGTAATTTTGGATAAAGGATTGTTGTTGGCCCACCTAGTTTATTATAGGCGAATGTCACTGCATTCAAGTTAGAGAAATTTGTGTAATTTTATGCCATAAATCATGTTTTTTATTTTAATTATTTATTTATTGTATCGTTCAAATTTTTATCAAATATATATTAATGTCAGTTATTGAACCGTCTCAAACATGAGATAATTACACAGTTTCGCAGGACTTAATTAGTTGCCGTACGTAAGTAAACAAAGTAATTATCACAAGTAATGCCACGAGTGATTTCCAAATTATCGATAAATTCACGACTCACGAAGTGAGGAGTGAATTTATCTAGAGAATTTGGAAATCACTCGTGGCATCTGTTAGGACTATTTAACGAATAAAATTAAGCTGTTTACTAACAAACCATTATTTAACTATAGTTATTTTTAAATATCTATATATTTAATGTAAACGGCGATGTTTGAAAACAAATGAGAAACGATTGGTACGCATCATTTGCTTCTTTTGTTCATCACTGCAACCAGATCATATTATTTATTGCCAAAGGATCACAATGTTGTAAGAATGCACCCTAGTGGAGAAATTTATAACTAACGTTATAGGTATTAATTAACTTATGATGTCCTATTGTAAATATGTCAATTACATTTTCCTGGAACGTCAGTTCCTGGAAAATAATTCGTTTGAGAAAGTGCAAACAGTGGTTTCTTTTTTTTTTTGTGTGGTATAATCAATTGTTACAAATGTTTTTATATTATCTTTCGTATGCGGTTTCTGTTGACATTCATGCACTATATATACAATCCTGTTAGCCGTATTTCTTGAAGAGTCAGTCACTGCAAAATAATGCTATGACCTATTCAGAATGTTTAAAAGGAGGTGCTACCTTTATTATGATAAACTTTAGTTGGCAAATTCTAGGCGAAACACGACTATGATTGGTTGTAAATAAAAAATCATTGAAATGTGATTGGTCATTGACTCCCATTTGGGGCATGAGTTAAATAGTCTTTGAAAACTTCAATTAACTAGTAAATAAACATGTCTAAGTAAGTATTAAAATAAAAGTATTATATATAATAAGACGTTTGGAAGAATTACCCAACGATCCAAATATAAATTATACAAATAATAATAAATTACTTTCATGAACTTTCTTCTTGTTACATGTACCTTTAGTATATTTTTAAAAGCTGATGATGAAACATGTTCCGAAACGCCTATGTGTTTTCACTAAAATTTTTTCTTAGTTGAAGACGAATGACATCTTACTATCTTAACTTTTTATAAATTATATGAATTGCGATACAATTGCATGAGAAATGATTGTAAATTTTATCCTTAAAAGTGACTTAATGTAAAGGTGGTTATACAATTCACAAAGTATCTATATCTTTTGAAACAACGAACTTAAATAAAACGAACTTAGTGATTGTATCTGATTATTGAGTAGGCTTATAGGCCTGTAACTTCTATCTATGTTTCTTCCGTTTTGTAAAATTGAGGACTAATATATAAATTTGTTTCTCTGTAAGTTCCAACTCGTAGATAGTAAATTTTTATATTGTCAAATAAATTTTTGTACGCTCTAGAATATTCGTTATTATTCTTCATTTCCGTTTTAATTTATCTGCCGATTTATTTCCCTTTCTTTCTTTCTCTTTCATTCTGCTGTCCAAATTCTCCTCCTCAATCCTCCAGTATATCCCCTCCCTTTTTTTTATGAAGCAGCAATCTTCTTTATTTTAAGTCGTTCATTTTCTATAATAAACCTCTTTTCCTTTTACAATTTCAAATGAATGGAATCTTGGAGCAAGTAGCAGCAAGTAAGGCAAAAGTACGATGGAGAAAATTTTTGATTAAATTTCTCATACTTCTTCTTTTATGAAAAAGTTTTTCTGTTCCGTTCTGTGAGAAAAAGAAGAACAACTCCGGGGCCGTGTGCTCATCTACAGTGTTCCAATCTCCCGTCTTAGCTTCCAATTGCTAAAGTTTCACTACGTAAGTTTTAGTCATTATTACTCTTATGCATAAAAAATATTGATTTTTTTTTTTAGTTTTCCTTTTCAACCTAACGGATACGGTTTCTAGTATGTTTCTTTTTCTAATCAGTCTGAAGGAAGAAAAGAAGATATTAGGTTGACCTAAATAATTAATTTTTTTTAAATATGACAGGAATCTGATTATTAGATATAAGCCATAGGATCATTATTCAAATTTTAGAAAACAAAATGTCTGATTATAAGTCAAGATGGGTGCAACATGTTCATCGAATGGAAGATCACAGAATACCCAAACAAATGTTAAGATATCAACCTGCAGGAAGAAGAAGACCAGGACGTCCACTCAAAAGACTTTTGGATGGTGTTTCTCTTGAGGCCGAAACAGGTCAACAAATGGCCTAAATTCGTGAATGTACTATAATGACGATGAAAATATTATTTTATTCGAGAACGTCCATTTTCTATACAAAATTTATAAGTTAGCTAAGTTCGTTGAATATACAGAAAGGTATTCAAACACATCTGCATTAATCTATCTGGTTAAAGGTAGTCCACCCGTAGACAATTCTATAGCTTTTTTATTTCCTTTTTGTTTGATAAGTGAAAACATTTTTTTTTTCAGAATTGTAATACTATTAATACTATTTATTTACTACGTAAATATTGTAAAGTTCATATTGTAATACGCCGTGCAATCACCGAGCGGCTTAATGCATTATGCCTTATTTCAGAGCTGAAAGGCATGCGCTGGTTCAGGTCCCCATGGAAAATATTTTTTAAACGAAATTTTGGCCATTATGAGACCGATGCCCACCCAGAAACGTGAGTAGTTTGGGTAGCTACAATAAGTAGAGGCTCTAGTTTGAGGAAACTAATATGACTGGGGAACCCAACATGTTGAGCATATGTCACCTCTATATTGGTCTGATGATCGTCCACCTCTATGATTAACACATGTGGATTGAGGCCTGCAGCCACATCTAAGTCATGAGCCTTCTAGACCTGTCCTGCCATGGAGTGTAAGTTTGTCATAAGTAATGCCACGAGTGATTTCCAATTTATCTAGAGAATTTGGAAATCAAGAGTGGCAATTGTTAGGTCTATTAAACCAATAATATTAAGCTGTTTACTCACAAATAATTATTTAAATATAGTTATTCAAAATATGTATGTATTTAATGTAAACGGCGATGTTTGAAAATAATTAAAAACGTTATGTTTCATTTGTTCATCACTGCAACCATATCATATTTATTGCCAAATAGAATCGCAGTATTGTAAGAATGCACCCTAGTGGAGAGAAAATGAAACATCATTACATGTTATTAATTAATTTATGATGTCCTATGATGTAAATATGTAAATTATATTTTTCTGCAACGTTAATTCATGGGAAATAATACGTTTAAGAAAGTCCAAAGAGTGGTTAATTTTTTTATGGTATGATCAATTGCTATAAATGTTTTTCTATTATATCTCGCAAGCAGAATCTCGTTACATTCGTGCACTATATATATATATAATCTGGGAGCCACTTGATAGAATGGAAGCGATAAAATGAAAGTGATAAAATCGAGGTGAAAAACGACTGTGATTGGTTGTAAATCAAAATTCATTGAAATGTGATTTGTCATTGACTGCCATTTGAGGCATGAGTTAAATAGTCACATTAAGATGTGAGACTGGACACGCGTATGACAAACTTTTATCCACTTCAATGTAAAAAATAATTATTTTAGAATTTTGTGATCGTTTCAGTACTATTAATTAACATAGTGTCTTAGTGCGAGATTTAAGTAATTTATGTATGTATTATTAGTTTAGAACACGATAGAATTTTGATTCTAATTGAACAATAATTTTATAATAGTTAAGGTAAATAGACATTTCTATTAGTCTACAAAGAGCGGAATAGGATAGAAGAGTGTTGCTAGCAGGCCTATAAAGGCCGGATAAACGTAAAGTTAGGCTATGGATTACAGTCCACAAGACTTGAAAAATGGAGAGCGATGAGTGAAATGAATTTAACACTTTTACTTCACAAAATGTAATCACATTGTATATAATCTGCCTAGCTTGATTGTGCACTACTTCCCACTTCACTCACGGCATGATAGTTGAAACAAACTCCACCACGTACAGTGACTAAATTAGGTATATTGTAGAAATAAATTGAAGTATCTGCGACGTAGAAGATGTCACAGTTTATAGTTTCGAAACACGCCGATTCTATTCTGGCGTTTGTAGATCAATACATTAGTTAAAATAATTCAAATATACAGTCTGTTATAATATGGTCGAGTACATAAATTAATATGACAAATTGTTAACATATTTTATTAATGTATGTAATAAATAAAATCAATAAATTCCATTTAATTAAATTTAATATGTGATTCACGTAACACAATCAATTAGATAATAATAGTACAATTAGTAACAAGAGGTATTAATGAATGTGTTCATTACAATTTGGTCAGAGTTGTAAAGCAGCACATTGCATATTAAAATAGATAAGATATTAAACATTAAAAGCATATAAGAACAGAATTTAATTCACTTCTTGTTCTTGATTTTAAATCCCATGTTTCTATATACCGCTACACTATGATGGTTGTCCAGCGGTTCGCTTTGTTTCCCCGCAGCAGTTATATATAATTAAATACAAAGATGCCGACTACTGTCACTATAATAATTCCGCATGTTAATCATAGTCAAGCATTGTCGCGCGGCACCCACTTTTATACAAACGGACAACCATCATAATGAGGCGATAATACCGTACACCATTGTACTCATCTTCTTATTTTTCTTCTTCACTTCACGGGCTAGGCAAAGTGCCTGTTCCGCCTCACAGTTGTTCTGTCCATCTTTTCACTGGCCTTCCTATATTCCTTGAACCTCTTGGCTTATAGTTAAATGCTGCTTTTGTAATCTTGTTACGTTCATTCTTTCTATATGTCTAAACCATTATTCTCTATATCCTTTGGTTTTATCATTTAATGGATATATATTTAATTCTGTTCCCATATCTTCATTCTTTAACCGATCCATTCTTGTGCAGCCTTTTGTTCTTCTAAGGAAGTTCATGTTTTATGTATTGTACTCATTATTGTATTAAATGTTTGTTTTATTTCAGAACTTATATTCTGATCATTTTTACATCACATTAAATTTTGATATTGCAGATTCACCTTTCTTAGTCTTCTCATGACTTCCATTTGTAATAATTTTTGTAGCTTAATTTACATATTCGCAACATGATTTTAATTTTCAATGTCAGTTTTCTAAAAATTGATTAATCTTCTTTTACAATATACTTCATTTTTTCCAAAATATATTTATAATCCCAATTTTTAATACTACTCCTTCAGTTTTAAAAGATGGATAATCAATTTTCAATTTATTGTGGATTTCATAAAATTCAAACTAATAAATTAGTGTGGTTTTTAAAAAATGAATGACACGAGACGGATTCCCAAGAAAATGACTAGAATAAATGTAATCTGATAGAAGAAGAAGAGGACGACCAAAACCAACGTGGATTGGTGGTGTTTTAAAGCAGCTTGAGCAAAATGATTGGACAGTGGAGATTGGAATGCAAAAGAGATACGGAGGAGAATGGCAATAGGTTAATAATTGGGCGCAGGATGATGATGTGAAACCAGTTAAATAAACTATATATATGTTATTGCTGTAAGCAAACAAAACTCGAATAGGGATACCTTTTATATTGCATTTTGGTAGTGGTTTAGAACATTAAATTTAGAGTTAATTTAATTGTCTTATATCAGTATTTGTATGAAGAGTAATTAGTTGCACCACAATTGTATTCCTCAAATTCAATGAATCTTTGATGACATACAAATAATACATCAACTGAAAATACATTTGAGTTTAGTTGCTCAGTTTTCGAAACAATACATAATTTCATTATTAAACATGAGTATTGGATTTTAGATTATTATTGAATTGGTTTAAAACTTAAGTAACAGCACATTGAAGTAATAATTTAATAGAGATATAAAAATAACTATCGTGCCAAGTCGCCAGGCTACAAAAACTTCAGAAATTTAGCCTGTAAACATTTAAGGATATGATATCTTGGTTAATTGATACAAGAATATGAACTACATAAAAAGACTAGACTGTACGAGATGAGCACACAGCCCAGGAGTATCTTAAGTGGAAGAATATCCACCATTAAATTACATTCTTTATAAAAGCCTTTCTTATGCTCCGCCCAGCGTCTTATTAAATTCTTTAGAATAGATTCTCCTTAGAGAAAAGGAAATAAAAAATTCTTCCAACTTTTTCTTTTTTAATTCGTGTCTTTTGTCTTCTTAGCAAAGATTACAAAAATTGCAGATATCTCTGCAATTTTCACTTGTACTCTTATAAGTATAATATACCCTAGAACGTACTAAAATCTAATAGATAGTCCTATATTGACTGAAGAAGATCAATTACTAATTGTATTATAAGATAAAAATTAAAATTAAAATGTACCTGTTATATTAGCATGATAGTATACAATGCTACAAGATTTTTAAATAAATAAAGAAAATGTGTATTCGGTCATAGTTTTAATTTAAATACCGTTACAATATGACGTTCAACAGATTAGGATATTTTTAATAGTTAAGTATAATTTTATAAAATAGTGAAACGAAATACTTTTCCTTACAACTATACCATTACAAAATTTTATACGAACTGGAGTCAGGCCTGTTCTTAAAGCAGTAGCATAAAATCCGAGGTCCATGAAATTTATGTTTCTAATATCCAGAGTGAATAAAAGTGTAGCTATTTTCATAGATCAAGTTCCTAATACTAATTGAATTAACAAGTTTCGGGAATATAGAAGAGGAAGTCAGACAATAGGTTATTAAAGGGAATAAAATTGCTAATGTCTTAATGATAACTAACTCACTGGTACTATGGAACCCATATGTTCATAGCCGCGCGGACATAAGCTATCCATGCATCCCTATCCTGAGCTAAAGTTTTCCAATTATTCCCTGTATAAATTATTTTCCCCAAATCATGGTAAATGGTATTCTCCCACCTCATTCTTGGTCTACTAACTAGGCGTTTTCCCTCTGGCTTTTCTACAAGAAGCTTCCATGCACGTCTTTCATTCCTCATTCGTGCTACGTGTCCTGCCCATCGCAGTCTACGAGAGTTAACTGTTATTATATCTGGCATCCTATAAAGAATATGCAGTTCAGCGCCATGATACAATTTGGAAAAATAAACATTTAAAAACAGAAAGTAAGGCCAGAATTTTAAAAATAGTAGTAAGGCAAGTTTTAACTTATCAGGCAGAAACAAGACCAGATACCGTAAAAACAAAAATGTTATTGGAAACAATAGAAATGAAAATAATTTGTACAATTGTGTGAAAACTTTATGGGTTAGAGAATGAAGTGAAAGTAACAGAGAAACATATGCAGTCGAATATATTAAGGAATGGGTATATAAGAAAACACAAGAATGGGTTGCGCATACAAGCAGGATGGGCAGCAATAGAATTGTCAAAACTGCACGGGATAATATACCTAGGGGCAGAAGACAACAGGGATGTCCCAGAAAACGGTGGTATGACGACCCAAGATGAAGCAACAAGAATTGAAGAAAGATCAGATTTAAACCTGTAATGTAAGATGAAGAAGAAGAAGAAGAAGAAAATCCTAATCATTTAAATCACAGCGTCATATTTAGCAGTAAAAGAACCATAAGTAATCAGAATTTGAAGACGTTTAAATATTTGTGAAATTACATTTTTTTAACTCTGAGCTGATAATAAAAAATACACTTAAGAGGGTAATCGTGATTTCAGTTGTTCAGAAATTATACCCCGAAATATGATCTACATATCAGAGGATTCTTTAACGTACAACACATTACTGCGATATGGGACTGGCGATTTTTAACTTTCCATCTATGGGAAGCCACATATCGAATTTTCTCCATCCAAAAAATTCCACTCACTTTGTACGGATAATACCACCATTCAAATCGTAAGTGCTACTAATGAGGTCGAAAGCTTACTATTTTTTTATTGCAGGAATTAAATTTGGAGTGTAATATTTCATTAAATCCCCTGGAAGTAATTTAAAAAAATAGATAAGCAAATTTAATGCTCACGATTCAATGAAAATACGGGCACAAAATAACACATAATTTTAAATATAAAACTAAAATATGCAATGTACCGTCATCAACTTATTTCCTTTAAGAAAACATTAGCAGAAGATTGTCAGATTACTTTCTGTTGCTTGTGAAAATAGATATGGCTGTTCTTACTGGGTTCGTATTCGTTTAAAATAATTTTGTTTACATTGTTATCGATTTCTTTTAAAATTTATAACTCCTCCAATATGTTTATCATAAGTAATGCCACGAGTGATTTCCAATTTATGTAGGGAATTTGGATATCAAGAGTGTCATTTGATGGGACTATTTAACGAATAAAATTAATCTGTTTACTCGAAAATCATTATTTAAATATAGTTATTTTAAAATATTTATATATTTAATGCAAACGGCGATGTTTGAAAACAAATGAGAAACGTTTGTTATGTTTCATTTGTTCATCACTGTAACCAGATCATATTATCTATTGTCAAATCGAATCGCAAGATTGTATGACTGCACCCTAGTGGAGAAAAAAAAAATGGAACACATCAAACTGTTTATAACCAACATTATAGGTTATTAATTAATTTCTGATATCCTATGATGTAAATATGTCAATTATATTTTTCTGGAACGTTAATACCTGGGAAATAATAGTTTAAGAAAGTACAAACAGTGGTTTCTTTTTATTGAGGTATAATCAATTGCTACAATATGTTCTATTATATCTCGGAAGCAGTCTCTGGTTACATTCGTGCAATATATATATATATATATATATATATATATATATATATAATCTGGTAGCCACATGTATTCTAGGATTCTTACAACATAATATATAAATTGCTATATTCAACGTATTTATTAGAGAGTCAGTCACTGCAAAATAATGCTATGACCTGTTCAGAATATTAAAAAGGAAGAGCTTTCTTTTATATAATAAACTTAATTCATAAATATCGGGTGAAACACGATTCTGATTGGTTGTAAAACAAGATTCGTTGAAACGTGATTGGTCATTCACTCCCATTTGGGGCATGAGTGAAATAGTCTTTGCTATTTTTTTCTCTTTATGAAGCGTTTAAGATAATTTTATTGACGAGCCGCAAGATCTTGTGATCAGAGCTTCCGACAACAGTTCATGAGGTCGCGGGTTCGATTCCCGGTCATATTAAAGGAATTTTTCCTCGAAGGGAGCTTTTCCTGTAGTATGGAATTTAGGTTGTTTAGATTAAGGACTTTTCTGGCACTTCATAATCATTTTCACCCATCATATCAACTAGGTGCCTCACCCATAAGACATAGGTTACAATTTCGCCAATGCCAGGGGAGGAAGTCAGAAATGTTATAAAAGATAACCTGGTGACATTGAATAAATAAGTGTGACTAATGTCGTAACTCAATTTTATCATGTATTTTATTAGTGTAGTAACACTTAATGAAAATTCTTTGTGTATTAAGTGTTTAAAAAAATTTATAGGCATTTGAAAATAATTGAAGACATCACCTTAGAACTTAAAAAAAATAGAAAGAGAATTATTCATGACTGTTCTCAACTACAGACTTATTTTCCTGGAAGAATACAGCATTATCTCTCCCAAGAAAGGAAATTATACCAGTGCTGTACAATCTGAATTATATCTTAAAAGAATTACAGTTACCGCAATGCACATTTTTAAGCGATATGAATCAAAATATTTTTATCACATTCACGCCGTCGAGGTTTGGTTTGGAACACGCTCGAGTCTGCACGCTAGTCCATGTTTCTGATGATTATGCGTTACGCCCTACAGGTAGTCTTATCTGAGGATCCTGAGATTCCATTGCACAAACCATTCTCTTAACAAGAACATGCAATATTTTATAAAAACATGTCGGAACGAGTAAATTATATTTTTCTTTCAATTTGCATAGTCACTAATAAATTTTATGATCTAATCTAAATCTATGGCCGTGTACTAATACAAGTACCTAATAAAGGAAAGGAACGTAATACAAGAAATTTCTACAATTTCTAAGTTAAGTCCTAGTAGAAATAATTATTCTTATTGTTATTAAACATAACAGCAGAGAAATACAGAACAAACTGGAAAGAACACTTGGCAAGGATGACTGAGAATAGAATACCAAAAGCAGCATACAACTATTCACCACGAGGAAGAAGAAATTGTGAAGACTAAGGAAAATATTGAAAGAGCAGCAATTTGGAGCCGGAACAGGCTAGAAAATAAGCCTAAACCGTGAAGAAGAAGAAGAAGTTACACATTAATATTTTTATCTTCTGTTGGAATAAGGACTTGATAATTTATAAAGAACAGTTTCATACTTATCGGGAGATCGACTAAAGGTGTGAAAATCTACGTCCGGATCTTTTCACATATCCCGCGCTATATAGACCATATATATATATATATATATATATATATCATACTTCCCACTCGGAGACACAGGTGCTCCCCTTGCGGGAGTTTCATGACCAAGCTCATTTATTTACTCTTATTTCCCTAAGGATATCAGTGAATGATATGTGGTCAGCATATGTGCCTCAAGAGACGTCTGGTAGAAAACCAAGGATTACTTGTATGGGGAAGGTCGGTTAAATTTTGCTCAAAAGCAGGAATTTGGGCTTCAGATACTTTGACGAGCCTGAACATCTTCAGACTCGAGACCTGCGGCTTAAGATCCTTCCCTGAGGACTTGTCTCTTGGATTTTTCCATTCTAAAAATCCTTACCCTTGCCGGGTTTAAACCCGCAAGGAATATAACAGCTAGAGCATCGTGGCCTGACTCCCGCGCTGTAGTAGAGCGGTATAAGACATGATATCTTAATGGAGAACTAGGGACTTACGTGGTTCGAGTTCCCATGGGGAAGGAATTTTTGCCAATGCCCATTCAGCATCGCGAGGAATTTAGATAACTCAATAAGAAGCGGCTCCAATTTGAAAAAAAAAAAAAACTAAAATTGCTGGGGGACCCTATTTTCTGACCGCGTGTTACCCCTAAACCGATTGTATGATCGTCCACCTCTATGATTAACGCATGTGGATGTGAGCCCATCAGCTGGCTGGTAGTCCAAGAAAATTATAGGCCTTTCGCGTCCAGAAATTAGTTAAACTCTCTACACCTATGTGCAATTTTAACAGCAAAAGATTTCAGCATTCTATGTGAAGTTAAAAAATGTGAACCCACTTTCGTCCTCGCGCTGTTATATAAGCTATATTTCCGATCAAAATCACATTAATCTAGTCATAAAAGTATTCATCCTATATGAAATAGGAATTGCATTTTATTTTAGTTTTGAATAGACGGTTTTCTACATTTAGATATCTGCAACCCATTTCGTCACCCTTCCTACATTCCTGAATTCAAATTGGTAAAATTTTTAGATCAACAATTTTATCTCATTAGCCTATCGTTAGCATATTTCTAAGACACGAAGACTGTAGTTTCAATAAGTCATAATTAAATTACTTAAACTATTTACATTTATTATTTTTTTTTCAAATAAATAAATCAAGGAGTACGACAAGGGTGTTCACTCTCACCTATATTATTTAATATTTATATGGACGATATCCTAAAAGAATGGAAGAAGGTTTTAACTAATGAAGGAATATTAATGGATAATAAAGATAAAATAAATGCTTTATTATTCGCTGACGATGTTGTACTTTTAGCAGAATCTGAAAATGAGCTCCAAATGTTAGCATATAAATTTAAATTAATATGCCAATAGATATCGTTATAAAATATCAAATAAGTCAAAAGTAATGACATTTATTGGTAAATATGGAATTAGATAAAAAATTGTACTGGATAACAAAATAATGGAGCAAATATCACATTTCCAATATTTAGGATACGATATAACTTATAGAGAAAATAAAGATATAGAAAATAAAGTAAATAAATTTCAGGCTATTTGTGGAACCCATAAAAAGAAGCTTAGGTCGGAAAACAAGGAAAGATACGAAGCTTAAATTATATAAAACAATGGCTGTTCCTTTGTTGTTGTATGGAAGTGAAAATTGGATAATGAAATCAAGGGATAAAAGCAGGATACAGACTGCGGAAATGCTATTTTTACGTAATGTGAAAGGGTGCACAAGAGCGGATAGAATAAGGAATGAAACTATACGAGAAGAATTAAATATATATAAAATTGAAGATAAAATGAGCGAAAATAATAAGAAATGGACAGAACACTTAATGAGAATGAACAACGAAAGAATACCAAAAAAAGAACCTTCGTGTATAATCCCAGAGGAACAAGAGATGTTGGCCGACCACGTAGAAGATGGACTCCACTTTTAACTTCGCCGGAACAGGCTGCATAGCCTAAACCTTGTAGTAGAAGAAGAAGAAGAAGAAGAAGAAGAAGAAGAAGAAGAATTTGATACCAGTGACTCTTTAGGTCTAAATGTCCAGGTAACGAAACTTCAAAAACTATTTATTCTATATTGGACAGACAGACGGTCAGACAGACCGATGATGGATATATGGAAAAAATTGATACTGCGCATCTTCCCCTCGTTATCGAAAGCCTCAAATAAGCTGTGTAAGTTAGTATCAGTGTCATCATCAACTTTGCTATCGTCGGGGTCAAGTCGACTGTAGCTCGAAGGAGCTGTTTGGTTTCATCAGTCCCATAAGCCAGGGTAGGGCAACCAGGGCTGTGAACCCTAGCCCTCGGATGGACTGGATTGTGTGTGTGTATGTATGTATATATGAGTATTATTATTATTGTCTTTATTTCTGAATTATTGATGACCGATTTATATTATTTCATTCATATATTTTCTTTCAATGGTTAAGAAGATACATTTTTGTTATATTATTTGTGTTTCAATTATCTGACTTATGACTCTAATTAAAAGTTACCTTTTTTTAGTTAACTTATGTTTACTAATTGCGTAGCTAGTCATGTTTGGTACTGATTTATATTCTAAAGCTTTCTCAAGCCAAGTTAATCCCCTTTTTCCTTCTAGCTTCCACGATTATAATACTGTTTAGCATTCAGTACTATATGTTAAATAATTTACAAAGGAAAGGTGGATTAATCTTTGCTTTCTATGGACCCGGGCAAAGGAATGTCAATATAGTTACTTAAAACTTCCAAACTCAATGTAATAAAGAGGTAGGATCGAGTGGCGCAAAAAATATAGATGTATATCGCCAGAGAAATTGTAGAATAATTGGACATTAATTATTACAAAATACTATGTATTCAATCAGATTCAAGAAAACTAAAAAAAAACAATGACTTTGATCTGATTATTCTTTTAAAATTACACATGCAAAGGCAGTTATGTCTTGTGGAAGAATATTGAGTATATTCAAGGTACCACTTCATATTTGGGTTTATTTAAATATATTATTATTATTATTATTATTATTATTATTATTATTATTATTATTATTATTATTATTATTATTATTATTATTACTATTCCTTACAAACAGTTTTGAAGAGATGTAAACCATTATTTATATTCACTTTTTTATATTCAGCTTTTCTTTCGTTCTATGAGCTTGCCCCAAGTCTCTACCTATTAAGTCGTTATTAAATTGTAATTGAATATTCAACATAATATTATCACTGAATTAAAAACGTTCGAGAATATAATTACTTTTGAAGTGTCTATATCACGTTAGATTTGTATTAGAAACATTTTACAAATTCTGTAAGTCTTCTAGGACTGTCGCGCCAAGGATTTTTTTTTTGAGGAGTAAATCAATTTGAGAATATAAGGAACATTTCCACGTTAAACCAATCACATTGACTTCAAACCATGGATAAAGCTAGCCGGACTTAGTACACCGCCAGATCCGCCTCCTGAAATTAGTCTGGTGCTCAGTATTTTATACTCTTTTTAACTAGGTGAAAAAGCAGTTACATCAGAATAAATATCATACAATGTAATACCATCATAAAATTCGTATCTTTATGCTAGAAGATTGCTTCGTTGCCATTTACATTTAACATTATTTCTATTTTCTCATTTATCTTTCTTTTTGTTGTGACTCACCGCTGTTTCAAATATCTAACGTTTTATTTCTTTCCAATATTTCATCCACCTTGAAGTCTATGAGAATTTAATAAAACCGTTTTCAAAGTTTCTTGGAACAAAGAAACATTCTCTCTGTATCCTAGGAAAGATTAATTGAAATCAATAGTTCTAGAACCGAATGTATATTAGAACATATGAATGAATTCTGAGAAAGAGAAATATGCCTAATTAAAATCTATAAAGGGAGTAGACTAGAATGAGGAATCTTGTAAGTTTTCTGCAAAAATCAGTAGCAGCAAAAGCCTATAGTATGCCAGGAAAATGTATTATAAATTATTTGTTGAGACCTGAAGTCGTATTTTATTATTATATATAGGCCTACTTACAGTAAATGTTATATGTCCCGCGCCGTAGCTGAGTGGTTAAAGCAAGATGCCTTGGAGCAGAGCTACGGGAGTCTCTATGGGAGAAGACATTTTGTCATGCAATTTCGGTCAGTTTGGGACCGGTGCCCACCCAGCATCGTAAGGCATTTGGGTAGCTACAATAAGTAGCGACTCCAGGTTTAAAAGTCCAGCTATATCGGCTGGGGGACCCGACATGCTGACCACATGTCACCCCTACACTGGCTTATGATCGTCTATCTCTGTGATTAACACATTTGGACGTGAGGCCAGAAGCTGCCAGGTAAGCCAAGGACCTTCTAGGCCTGTTTTTTAAATGTTATATACTTCATTTTCCTCCGTTATTGTCTGTTCACCTCCCTTTGGTCAAAATATTTTCGTAAGCACTTTACTATCAAATACTTGTGATTTTTGTTTCCTCTGTTAGAGTAAGAGACCATATTTAATTGAAAGAATCACCGTATTATATATTTTAACATTTTTTAAGCGATGTAGGCGGAGATGCTACAAAATACTAATAAAACAAGAGCATTTCGCGCAAAATACTATTTATATTATATACTATATTTTTAAGTCCATAACTTGTAATTTGTTTCAATGAACCAAATATTTTAAATCAAAAGTATTAAGTATGATATTGATAAATGAGCAAGAACTGCATATGACTGCAGATGTTTTACATAAATTTTAAAACATATAGGGCCTATATATTCATTAAAATGCTTTCATGTTATAGGAGCAGTAAGATGGCACTGCGAATGTTTTCTGCTGCCTCTTATGATTTGAGAATTATATGTAAGGAAGGAATATTAATGTTTGCACTGGAATGCCTGGATAGCGTCGTCGGCAACGCACTAACGTGTAGAGTTTTAGGTCCCGGTTCAGGCATTAATTTTTCTTCTCGTGACATATTAGGCTTTATTGCTTAATGTCAACCTCTAATTGTAAGATCGAAATAAAAAGCTCTACTGCTTAAAGTAAAAATATTCTCATTAAAATGCTTCCTTATTAGAGAAGCCGCAAGATTGCACTGTTGACTCTTCCCGCTGCCTCTTATGATTTTAGAATTGTATGTAGAGAAAGGAAAATTAATGTTTGCACTAGGATGCCTCATTAGCGTGGTTCGTAACCCACTAACATATAGAGTTAGAGGAGGTCCCGGGTTCAAAGACTTTAAATGGCTTGTAGAGGGGACTTAGAAAATAAAGTTTTAATAAGGAATTCATGCTCGGAAACGTACCTTTTCGATGTAAAATAAGTTTGAAGATCGAAACACAATGGGCTGATATCATGTGTCTTGTGTTTCAGAATAAGTTTTACAGACTTCTAGGGGTTGAACTACAAGTGTGGTTCTACATGGCGACTCTGTTGTTAGTTGCGCAAAGTGTACCTACGACGCACGTTTTCATACACACTCCCCATAACACTTGGTGTGTGCTCGATAATTTCTGCCGCCGCACATACGGAAAAATGCATGATCTAGCTGGACAAAATTAATGACATCGCTCCTATTAGACATATTTTCACGAAACGTCACACAGTTGTTAACCACTGCATTTTATATACGTATAGAAACTCACATTACTTTTGTTTGAAAAAAAAACTATCCCTTACAGGAGGGTGAAATTATATAAAATTTACAATTTCTCTCCTATTGGACATATTTTCACGAAACTTCACAATTTTATTAACTATTCCATTTTCTGGGTGTATAGAAACTATCATATTTTTGTTTAAAAAACCACCTCTTACAGGAGGGAATTTTATAAAATTTTACAATTGCTCTCCTATTAGACATATTTTCACGAAACTTCACAATTTTATTAACTATGCCATTTTCTGGGTGTATAGAAACTATTATTATTTTTGTTTAAAAAAAACCTCTTACAGGAGAATGAAATTTTATAAAATTTACAATTGCTCTCCTATTAGACATAATTTCACGAAACTTCACACTTTTATATAACGAATGCATTTTCTGCATGTATAAAAACTCTCAGCACTTTTGTTTGAATAAACCACCCCTTACAGGAGTGGTGAAATTTTATAAAATGTACAA
Organism: Diploptera punctata; assembly: GCA_030220185.1. Lineage (NCBI taxonomy): Eukaryota > Metazoa > Arthropoda > Insecta > Blattodea > Blaberidae > Diploptera > Diploptera punctata. The sequence continues at coordinate 647,115 of JASPKZ010008023.1, forward strand.
TTGCTCTCCTATTACACATATTTTCAAGAAACTTCACACATTTGTTAACCAATGCATTTTCTGCATGTGTAGAAACTCTCGTTACTTTTGTTTGAATAAACCACCCCTTAAAGGAGGGTGAGATTTTATAAAATTTACAACTGCTCTCCTATTAGACATATTTTTAAGAAAATTTAACATTTGTTAACCATTGCATTTTCTGTATGTATAGAAACTCATTACTTTTGTTTGAAAAATATCACTCCTTAAAGGAGGGTGAAATTTTATAAACTTTATATCTGTTCTCCTATTTGACATATTTTCACGAAACTAGAACTTTTGCCCATTTATAAATAATATTTATGTCACTTAAGTCACCTGGAATACTTTCTAATACCTCATCTTGTACAAGCACTAATAGTTGCACTGTATGATCTAAAAGATTTCTTAGAGGAACCTCAGCTCCGCTCTCTGTTATCAGGATAACACTGTTGTTTTACTTGTGAAATTATATTACATGGTGGGTATATGTTGGCATTTCATGCCTTTGCTGCAACCTGAATATGAGTATAATCATATTTTCCTATAAATCAACAATATGTGCCATAGCTTTTCTGAAGTAGGGATTCAAAGTCTGGATAGAGCACAGCTCCTTTGCCCTCTTCATAATTTTAATCTTCGAGGTGATATATTTGTGGAGAGCTTCACCATTTCAGCAGATGTCCTTTTTCCACTCTTCCTTTGACACTTCTGAGTAGCATAAGTAATTTTTACTTGGAGAATAGTATGACAGTAGTGGAGATACAGCCCTTGTCTTCGTTTTCTCCGAATTTTCACTATAAGTTTTCTTGGTCTTCCTGGTTTTTCCTTAAAGCTGTCAATTAATATATATATCTGTGTGTAACCACTGATAGTTTTTCTTTGTAAATTTTTCATTTATTTGCCTACTTACCTTCTACTTCGATATTAGGATTGATGTAAACGCACTCACCTTAAGTTTCAAACATTTTTCTATCTCAGAACGGCACTTATTTACTCTAAATTTTTCTAAAATATAATATAAATCTCTTGAGAACACTTGATAGTGGATAAATTAAAATAGGTTGTCTTTAAGTAGTAATAATTATTCATATTTTGTGATTTTCACACTGTCTTCCGAATTACTAGTATGAGTGGAAACACGACTACCTGTAAAGAAATGGCTCTATTTAAGAAAGTGAATTATACTGATATCTAACTTTTTTGTATAATAATCTAAATGAGTGTAGAAAACATCCTGACATAGAAAGAAAAGATGGACCAGGATATACTTTTTTATAACCCTTGTCAAATCTTATTCTTTGATTGTAATTTTATGTAATTCCAGTACTTTGTAAAATGCTTCATAAATTAATAAAAAAGTAATACAATTAAAAAGAATTAGTATATTATGAAAGAGCATACTCCCTACTATAGAATCCATGCGAAAAAGTCACTCACACGACGATGTAACACGAATACTTCGAGGAAATAACCGGGGGTAAATTTTATCTTTCAAGGACTCTGCGCACATGACGTTCTGAGCGATAACTTTCATTGGCTGTAGCGAGGCTATCATTGACAGCATATGTTAAAAACATAATGTTGTCCAGCTAGATCGTGCAATTTTCCGTATGTGTGCCGCCAGAATTCGTGCAAGAAGATCTTCCTTAGACTCGATAGGTGTAGTAGGCCATCAACCCCTAGAAGTCTGTAATACTTATTCTGGAACACAAGTCACACGATATCAGCCCATTGTGTTTTGATCTTCAAACTTATTTTACATTGAAATGGTACGATTCCGGACATGGATTCTTTATCAAAACTTTATCTACTAAGTCCCCTCTACATCCCTTAGAAGTCTGTATGCATAATACTTATTCTGAAACATCCTGTATATATGTACGTGTGTGTGTAGATTTTTTAAAAATAATATAAAATTATTGATTATCGTGAGGATAGTTTTATGACAGAACTGTACAGAAAAGTCCTATCAAGTGCAGGTTAGGTGTGTAACGGGTGGAGAGGGGATCAAAATGTTTGGCTTTGTAAGAAGAAGATTCAATGAAGAATAGAGAAAGGAATTTTGATAATCAAGAATCTTCTTTAGAAATCTCTTCCGCAGCAGCAACAAGCAGGGACAGCTTGAGAAGGGGTTAAATAATAACCATAATAAAATATATCACGAAAGTTGCTTGCCACTGTTCTATGCCGTTTCTCTTCAGAAATAATTCAAGGCGTTCATTCGATGTCATGAATAACATCATAAATTAATATTTGCATTAGCAATTTTTAATCGAATTTTCTTTCTTAACAATCCTTAAAATATCTGAAATCACATTACCAGTATCTGTTTTAAAATTCCATCACTAACTCACTGGCATACCGAACTAGGATATTCATGGGGCCGCATGCACATAAGCATCCATACATCACTACCCTGAGATAATGATTTCCATCATCCTCTGTATAATTTACCTCCCTCAAATCATTGTTAATATTATTCTCCTACCTCATAACTTGGCCTATCTTTAGGGGTTTTCCTTCTGGACTTCCTGCAAGGAGTTTCCATGTCTCTCTTTTCTTTCACAATTCGTGTCACATGTCCTGCCGTCGCAGTCTTTGGGACTTACTGTTCTTATTACATCTGGTTTCCCATAAAAGTCATGTATCTTACTCTTATGTAGGCCTAGTCTGCTCCATTCACCTGTCTGTCTTTTTCTAATTTTAAGAAACTTTTTGCACTGTTGTGATTATTGTTAATATTTAAAACAATACAATTTGTACCTGTTGTGGTAGTCGTCCTCAACAAATTAGATTTGTATAAAATATTTACTTAGACCTTTCGGAACCAGTTTAATTTTCAAAGCTGTTCATTGGGTATGAATAGCTTTGAAAATGGAACCGGTTCCGAAAGGCCTAGCTGAATATTTTACAGAAATACAATTTTTTGAGGACGACTGCTACAGCAGATACAAATTTTATTGTTTTAAATATTGTCTTTCTTTGAATAAAAACATTTCCTAAAAAAAATTACTCCCAAATAGTCGTAATATTGCCTCCTCCTTTAAAGTGAAAGTCCATGTTTCCATATAATATAATTGCTTGAATAACAATTTTGTATACTTTCGGTTTAACTTTTTTTTTTTGGAATAGAGAGGTGGAATGGGCAGAGTCTCTGTGGTGTGTAATAGCATGCTTTTGCAGAACTGAGCCTCGTTAAATTTTTGTTACACCTCGTTCTTGTTTGTGTAATGAATTTCTATGCGTGACCATGTATTTAGTTTAATTGTTGTTTACTTCCAATCCCTAATTCTTAGTCTTATTCAATAGAATGTGGGTGTTGGCCCTTAGTATTCTCCACGCTCTATCAGCGTATTCCAAAAGCGTATTAATACCACTTAGTTTTCTTTATCCTCTAAAGATTTGATAACATGTTCTAGCATAAAATTGAATAGTAAACGAGACTAAATTTCCTTGTGGTGACTGGAATAATAATCTAACCTGTTTTAGCTTGCTTTTTTCATTTTCAGATAAATGTTTAAAAATCGCTTGTTATACCGATTTAATTAAATGATTTTAGATCAATTATAGGCTAATGTATGTTCGTTTTAATACTGCCACTGCAAAAAAACCTGGTTATGTAATATTGTTCACAGACAAGCAGCAAGTACACTTCATCATTCATCTGTATTTTACCAAACACAGTTCGATACTTACAATCAGGGAGTCCATGACATGGAAGCAGATAATGCTTTTTTCTTCATATGGAATGAGTCAGTGGCAAAAACTAGTTCATCAGGAGTCACATCATGCATTCTCAAATATATTGAACTGCATTTCCATACACTAAGACAAAAGGAGAGGAAGAGATAACTGTGTTTTGACCGTTGCGTTGGTGAGAATAACACCTGGCAGTGCTTAGCTCTTTATCATAACCTCATCAAAAATAAATATTTCACAACCATTGATCAGAAGTTCTTGGTTAGTGGGTACTGTTTTTTCCCCTGTGATAGGGATTTTTCTTTAATAGAAATGAGATAGAAGACATTCACGGTCTACTGCCCAAAAGAGTGGGAGGAAGTAGTCGTTAATGCAGCTAACGAGTTTTCTGCATTCCATGTGATTTTGATGATCAGTCGATCATAGATGGTATGCTTAAGAAAGATCCTAAATTTAAAATTACATCTTGTCACTGGATCTAGTTTTCAGAATAGGGGACGAACTCGAGTCAATCACAATATTCTTCAACTTTGGGTAAATTATAACATTTTGACTGGGCCCTCTGCGCGCAGTTATACCTCTACTGTTCAATGAAGAATTAGCAATAAAGAAAGCAAAAAAAATGATTTATTGCACATGTACAAATTAATTCCACCACAGTTCCGTGAATTTTATCACAATCTTAGAAAAATTGAATGAATATAAGAAACATAAAAAATGTAACTTAATAACATTAAATGGAAAATACATATTGAACACTGATTCAATTAGAAATGTTTCTAATTGAATCAATGTTAAATGTGTATTTTCAATTTCTTATTGTAGCATTTTTAGTTTAATATGGGTTTGATAATATTTCTACACTATAAAGATAGATAGTTTTCTACTAAATTCTGTGTTAAATTGTTAATATACAGTTAGTAGCATGTTATTTTGCATTTAAATTAGCTGTATATGTACAGGATGAGAGATTAAAATATATTTGATATGGGGGCACGCCGTAGCGTAGTGGTTAAGGCACTGAGCTACAAGCCGGAAGGACGAGGGTTCAAGTCCCGGTGGGGTCAGGATTTTTAAACTGACCCAAACCTTCTGGCGGCACTATGGCCCTGGGGTCGACTCAGCCTCTAACGGAAATGAGTACCAGACGCTTGTTCTGGGGGTAAAGGCGGCCGTCACGCAGGGCTGACAACCCGGCTGACATCAAGTGCCGATTGTCCAGAAATAGTAGGAGCCTTAACCTCCTACTATCCCAAGGGCCTCCTGAGGCCTGTAGTGGGATTACTTTACTTATAATAAGGTAATAGCCTCAAAATGAACTTGATTTTTTTTTTTTTTTTCGTTTTCCCAACAATTTTTAGTTTATAGGTTAGGTAAGTTGTCGAGGTAATTATTCAATTTTAAACTAAATAATATGACAATATGATTAAGGATCAAATGGAAATTCCAAACAATATTATTTTTATTTGCCTTGACAAAAACCAAGGAAAAATCCTCTATAAGTATGGTCAACTCCTGGATTTGAATTTGGAACCTCCGAATATTAGTCTCAAATTCTATCTCAGCCAACTCGTTTCAGATTAACCCCCACTCAAAATGGTCCGATTTAGCAGATTATTGTACTCGCACTTATTTTTATTCAAGTGTGTATGCCGTTTCGGTGATTAGACCGACTTTTAAACGTTGGTTATTAGGTAAAACATCACTCCTATTGAACGGCACCATATACAAATAATCCTCTGATATAGTTTGTAAGTTTATAAAATTGACTATGGATCTGTATATTTTCACTGTATGATGTAACTGATGTTTAGATAATACCTTTCTAGCTTTGCTTCAATAGCATAACCGAATTTATTGTAAAAAATCGAAAATTGGGACCGCTAGAGCGATGTTTATATTTTCCCTTCAGGTGAACCCTCCCGTGCCCTAGCCGAGTAGTTTAAACATTATGTCTTGGTGCAGAGCTATGGGACATGCACTGGTTCGAATCTCCACGAGAAAAGTAATTATCTCGTTGAATTTCGGTCAGTATGGGACCGGTGCTCACCCAGCATCTGGGGGAATTTTAGGTAGCTGCTCCAAGTGAGAAAAAGAAACTATAACGGCTGTGGGTCCCAGATGTCACCCCTACATTGGCGGATAATCGTCAACCGATGTAAGTGTAGACATTTTATATAGGCCATACGAATTATAAGGTATCAGTGCATTACAATAAAAATTCTTTAAAAGTATGGTTCCCTAACGTACGATGTTCTCGTATAAAATTATAAATCACATATTAGTGTGTGTGTTTGTTTGTTTGTGTGTGTGTGTGTGTGCGCGCGCGCGTGCGTTCGTGTGCGCGCCTGTATACATATGAACCGGTTTAAGTTACAGAGATGGAAGTATTTATCGTCAACAGTAAAAATTGTAACCATTGTATGGTTTCTCTTAATTTCTATTAGAGAATTTAGGTTAAATATGGATTCAAGTGTCATTCCTAAAATTATATAATTTCATTTTTGTTCTCGAACTTATTACAATTCCTTGGCGTTATGTTAATTTACGGAAAATTGAGGAATGGATCTGTTATTAATTTTAGAAACCGGTCTACTCCACTTTTCCGGTTTTGAATTAAGTATATATAGTTATGATATCTTTAAAGATACATTTATCAATTTTGACAGAAATAGTACTTCTGTAGCCTCTCTATGTACTCTGTATCGTGGCATATGATTCCATATTTCATGCAGAAACCGGACTTCTCCAGGAGATGTTCGCTTTCTCTTTAAAACGCATTAGCTCTTGAGAGATATCGTTTATGTAACATCTGAAAGGTCCTGTGATACCTGCGCAATAGTTTTCTGATTGAGGAAGTTGAATGACTTTTTATTTTCATATTTTAAAATACAATAGTGATAAGTTTTACAGAATTCCGATGATATTGAGTTTGTTATTATGAAAATATTTTTTATAATATTTATATATAATTCATGTCAAAGTTAGTTTCATTGAAACAGTTTCCATTATAAATAAACTTAATTTCTATTATATATAAGGTAATTAAACTATTTCCTAGCAAATATCCTGAAATATTACCGAAAATGGACTCCGTGTAAGTTATTAACCTGTGTCCGAGAAAAAATGGCGTAAGAGAATCTTAGTGCTGGTAAGAAAGTGCCAGCTACAAATTAAGATGTAGGAAAAGTTAGAATCGATTTGATTAAATTAATATTAAATCATTTGGCATGTTTTGTTCAATATCACAAAATGCTAGTCCAGCTTCTGAAATATGACATATTATCACTGTAACTTTAACCTGTCCATGCAATACATATAAAAGTAAAGTGATCACACTATAGGTCTCAGGAGGCCCTTGGGGATGTAGGAGGTTAAGGCTCCCACTTTTTTAGACAATCGTTACGAGATGTTAGCCGGGATGTCAGCCTGCTTGACGGCCGCTTTTACCCCCGGACAAGCATCTGGTACTAATTTTTATTAGATGCTCAGTCGATTCCAGGGCAATAGTGTCGCCAGAAGGTTCATGTCAGTTTAAAAATCCTGACTCCACTGGGACTCGAACATTCTACCTTCCGCCTTGTAGCATACTGCCTTAACCAGCTAAGCTACGGTGTGACCTTCTATATATTCACTAAATAATTACACACACACACACACACACACATATAATGGCACAGCCAAGTATTGAGCCATATACTCTCCTTTGTTAGAAGTTAATAGACCAAATTCACTTAATTACCTTGTTTGTCCATAGATGTCATGAATGGCATGCGGTCAACACATCGATTCAATGAGACATCTAGCAGGCAACTAAGGTATTACTAGTATGGTTGACACACGGCTTACAGACCCTTTCGGAGGACTTGCTCCTTGAATTTTTCCATCCTAAAAATCCATCGACCGCGGCCGGTTTGAACCCGTGACCCTCGGAACTAGAGGCAAGGAGCATAAACCACTAGTCCACAGCGGCCGACACACACACACACACACACACATACACACACACACACACACACACACACACACACACACACACACACACACACACACACACACCCGCATATATATATATATATATATATGTATATATACTTTTTTCTTTTTTTTTAATGCCACCACGTTGTCATTTCAACTTTCTGGTGTTCTCTCCTGACAAAGCTGTATTATAACTCACTTCTGAGGTTGGGGCGCCTGGAAGGCGGAGTTAGGCTGTCTCGATAATACTATGATAGGCGATGACGGTAATAATGCGCCAGGAAAGCCCTTAATCTTAAACTTGACGAATATGTTAATGATGGCCAGATGATATACATGTATATATGAAATCGGATTTTTTATTGATTTATAATCGATATTTCATATAATAAAACTTAATATTGAAGTTGAAATTTGGGTTGAGGTACGTAAATAGGCTATTCTAGCATAAAAAATTACTACACAGAAACAGCTGCCAAATAATTGCGTTGCGTCATATTTCCTAGAAAAGTGATTCTTTATTTCTTGTATGTCCTTTATTACTGCATACGAAAATAAATTACTAGTATTCTATTACTTTTTTATATGCAGTTAACGAATGATAAAAAAGTAAGTGCCGAAGGAAGAAAATTAGATTCATGAATACAAAGGTTAAAACACATTTTACGAATATATTGTTCAGAAGAAAAATATTTTTGAATATTATTCCAAATAAATAAATAAATCTTACAGGCCTAGAAAGTTCTTTGTCTACCAGCTGGCTGCAAGTCTCACATCAACTTGTCATTTAGAGAGGTAGATTATCATCTAGGTGACATTTCGTCAGCATATCGATTTCCTCAACCGTTATATCTAGTTTTCTCTACCTAGAATTGTTACTTAATACAGCTACTCATATTCCACTTGATGCTGTGTAGACACCGGTTCCATACTGACGGAAATTCCAGGAGAAGTAGGGATTGGAACCAGCAAAAGTTCCTTCTGTTCAGCACCAAATCATCATCCCTTAAACCAATGGGTACAGCGCGGGACATTCCAATTAAATATATGTACAATCTAATAATAATAATAATAATAATAATAATAATAATAATAATAATGCTTTGTTTATTCTGGCAGAGTTAAGGCCATAAAGCCTTCTCTTCCACTCAACCAGCACAAATACAAATAGATATTTGACAAATATAGATATACACTATACTAATTATAAACAGTTAAAGATACATTAAATGTAGCAATGTAAATTTTATGTATAAACAACATTTTATAGGATAATAACAATAATAATACTTACGATAATAATAATAAAATAATAATAATAATATAAATATAATAAATTATAGCCTACGAGAAACACCAATTAATATATATATATATATATATATATATATATATATATATATACCTTACACTGGATAATAATGAAGTCGAGGTTAGAGCAAATATAAATTTAGATTTCTTTTAAAACATGCCAATGTCCGGCAGCCCCTTATTTCTTGTGGTAGGGAATTCCAGTTGCGAGAATTGAAGATGGTATATGACATGGAGTGATGTGATGTCCTATGTTGCGGTATATTAAGCAAGAGACTATGTCGTAATCATGGGTTTAAGTTATGGTTTGAGGATAGATACTGGAAACGGGATGATAAATGATTAGGAATCGAGGTATGTAGGATCTTAAATAAGAGAATTAGACAGTACGATTTTCTTCTCTCTTTTAGATGTATCCATGACAATTCGTGGAATAATGGATAAATGTAATCGTATTTTCGAACATTAAATATGAATCTGATACACATATTATGGACACGCTGCAGTTTGTCCGACAATCCGTCACTTATGTCAGTTAATAGAACGTCACAATAGTCAAAATGTGGCATCACAGGTTTGGATTAAAATTATTTTAAGAGCTGTAGGAAGAAAAATTTTAAGACGCTTTACAATATACATATTTCTTCTTCTAGAGTTGGTGAAAAATAAAACAATACAATTTTATAATGAATACAATTTCAATTTTTGTGATAAATAAATCCATGGTACGACAACTCCTAAGAGTCAAGGCTATTACTATCACCGAATAGCTGTTAGCACAACGCAATCCCTCAACCTAAATTTATGTTTTTCTTCCTCGATGTTATAAGTGTTAAGTTTCTTGCCTCTGGTCCCGCGAGTCGCGGGTCCAAACTCGGCCAGGGTAGATGAATATTTAGAATGGAAAAATCCAAATGATAGTCCTCCGTGAAGGAGTAGGTATCGTGGGCCGCAAGTCTAAATATGCTCGGGCTCGTAAAAGAACATCAAAACTATATTAGAACCTCTGAGCAAAATTTAATCGGTCTTTCTCATACACGTAATACCTTCGTTGCATACAAGGTGTCTCTTTGTGGTGATGTGCTAATCATTCGTTAGTGATGACATCTATAGGGAAATAAGAGTAACTAATTAGCTTGATTAAGTAACTTCCTCAAGGGAGCATCCTAGTCTCACGAGAGGATGATCGGATATAGAGAGATGATCACAATTTTACTACTTATTATGCCAAACAGTTGTTTACCCCTTTTCACTTGGCTGAGTTTAACCATTTGCAGACCCTACACCCAAGGTAATTTCTTTATTTAGTCGGAAATCAACCAGAGAAACCTGGGATATCACCCAGACACGCTAGCCATTACACGAGGAGATATTTTTTTTAAATACACAATATACATTTTTCCACTTTTCATGTTCCAAATTTATTACTATAGCTTGACAGCAAACAAACTGCAGTTGTGCTGCGCATGCGTTGCAATTAAAATGGTCCCCTTACGTCACGTAGTGCTGGGAATTCTCCGTGATCACAATATTTAATTGTAAGTATGGGAAGCATTCAATTATATCATCATTATCGTTGTTATTGGTTATTACGAAACATTGTTTTTGCTGGTGATACAATTCAAGCAATATGGATATTGATGCTGATTATTTGAAAAGTAGAGGAAAAGGGGAACTCCGGTCTGGATAGTGAGAGATGTACAGTCAAGGAAGGATGTATTAATATTCAATTTTGTTGGCTTCGAAGCTATAAGCTATAGAAACATCTCTCTCATTCTACCCCATTTTTTCTCAATGAATATGAAGATATCAACAGATAGGATGTATCACATTTTAAAAAAAATGAAACATAAGACCACTATGAATACACAAGTACCAAGCGTGCTGTCGATTCTAGTGGACTACGGTACAGAGTGGCTACCATGTTCAGCTTTTGATCCGATGTTCCCAAGTTCAAACTGGTCGGCATGGATGGATTTTGGCAGTGGTCGAAATATTTCCTTCGGAATGTAAATAAAGCCGTGGATCCACAGCAAAGACAGAACCTCAATTATGAAATAAGAGATCTCTGAGCAAAATTGTTGTGCCCTTTTATGCCCTGATTTTAATTAAAACACTAGTGATCTACCTCTACACTATCAACAACAGGGAAAGATTTGGGAAGGCCACGACGTAGATGGATTCTCCAAGATCACCTTGAGTAAACTACTGGAGACATGATGATGATGATGGTGATCTGAGTAAAAGGTAAAGCGATCCGACTAACAGTCCTTAGGTGGTCCTTGAATAATAGGAGGTTAAGACTCCCAATTTTCTAGGTAATTGGCACTCGATGCCCGGGTTATCAGCCCTATGTGACAGCAGCTTTTCACCCAGAATAAATATCTGGTACTAATTTACGTTAGAGGCTAAGTCGACCCAGGGACATAGTGTCGCCAGAAGGTTTGGATCAGTTTAAAAATCCTGGTCCCACCGGGACTCGAACCCTCGACATTCCAATTTGTAGCATACTCCCATTACCAACTACGCTACGGTATATCCTCAATGATCAGTGTAGTTAAATGAAATTACTACCCATTTACCCAAGCGAGGAGACTACCTAGTAAAATGGGTAACTTTCTTTTATGAAATACTGGTTTCAAAATCAGGTGTAAGAAACTCTATTCTTGCTGAGATAACAATTTTAACCCGATTTCCGGCTGAGTATTCTTATTAGGCTTGTGTTCTTTTAAGTTCCGTGAAACCATAACATCGATGCATGGCTTTATTTCCCTTCCGGCGGGAGCCAAAAATGTTTGGCCTAAAATCTATCTGAACCCGCGAATATATTAGCTGCTCGACCACTGAGATAAATTTATATTATCCCATTCCCTTCAGATATAAATGCTCAATGCATTTTCCCAGAAACCGGATTTAAGGTACCGTAAATTATATTTTCCATTTCCAGACATTCAAAACAAACAAAAGATAACGACATTTGAGATCACAATAAGGGTAAAGGCAAAAACACATTCCTGTACTATTCATAAATGTAAACAAAGGATTACCCTCCCAAGATGTGTACAAAATATTGCAAAATATATAACAGCAGAGTTTAGCGAGTGAACCTCGTCTTCTGAGTTGAAGGTCATTTAACTGCCGGCGAGTCTACCTCGTCTTTTGAGGCGAATGGGTTAATGTCTTAACTTTACTAATTTAGGAAATTAAAATATAATAATTAGCAACAGCTTTGGCAATATTGCCTATGACGGGCCTTGATCTTCCTCAACAACTGCCTCCATTCTTCTCTGTCCGTAGCTTTCTCTTTCGAATTCTTCAACTTTAACAGCCGTTGATTATCTTCATTGGATGCTGTGAAAGAAGATATACCCAGTATCATATGGAATTTCTGTAGCTCAATAAGTAGCGTCTCCAGGTTGAGAATATCAGCTATAACTACTGTCGGACCCGACATTTTGATCATTGTCAAAACTAATTGGTTAGATAGTCGTCCACCTTTGATTAACACACATGAATGTGAGGTCAGCAGCTGGAAGGTAGGGCAAGGGTCTTTAATGCTCTACGCCAAGGGATGATACTTCAGTTTACTCGGCTATGGCTTCAAACACACGTTTTACTAATTTTGTATGATAGAAACTGTATTTAAGAGTAATTGATATGAGAAATGAGGTACCGTATACATATATTAAATTAAAAGATTCTTACCTCTCCTCACATTATTCTGTTAAGTAGATCGCGATTTCAGGCCTATAGCAGGCCCATCTTCAGTACACTGTTGTTGACCGGTGTTATGTCGCTCGGAAGAACCACTTCTTCTTCCCTCTGTTGGTGGACCGATGAACCTCTTGATAAGGTCAAAATTTGCGGGAACTTCGAAGTTCATAAGTTAACTTCGAAGTTCCCGCAAATTTTGACCTTATCAAGAGGTTCATCGGTCCACCAACAGAGGGAAGAAGAAGTGGTTCTTCCGAGCGACATAACACCGGTCAACAACAGTGTACTGAAGATGGGCCTGCTATAGGCCTGAAATCGCGATCTACTTAACAGAATAATGTGAGGAGAGGTAAGAATCTTTTAATTTAATATTGAATTGAACCTCACAGTGATAATTCCTATAAAAAAAGGTTAATACCGTATACATGTTTGAAATTTGTTTACATAATTTCTTTCGATAGGATTAAATTACTATGTCGTTCTAAGCTTGGAAGGGGTAAAGTACAACGAACCCAAAGAAAAAATTTATCTAGTGATCACACCTAGGTAAATCTCAGAAATTATTATGTGGGGAGATACTGAAGATATTCAGATTGGAAGATACATATCTCCCCAAGGGAACTAAAAGAAAAACTATATGGGAGTTACAACCCATAATTCAACCTTGTACACTTGCTCGTCGACAAGCACCTGTTTCAAAATACAGGAATGCTTTCTTTTTGTAGTAGACATACAACAATTTGGAATTAAGTGGAAAAGCATACAAAATCGGCCTAATTTAATAAAATATATATGCAGTCAATATGCCCATTTCACCAATTAAAGTTTTAAAATGGTCAACAAGTTTCTACAGCCAAGCTGTCATTCTCAAGACCAGATATTGACTGAAGACAAAATTGATAATAAATAAATAAACAATTCAGTTAAAAACAAATATATATGCAGTCAATATGCCCATTTCACCAATTAAAGTTTTAAAATGGTCAACAAGTTTCTACAGCCAAGTTTGTTTTTAACTGAATTGTTTATTTATTTATTATCAATTTTGTCTTCAGTCAATATCTGGTCTTGAGAATGACACCTTGGCTGTAGAAACTTGTTGACCATTTTAAAACTTTAATTGGTGAAATGGGCATATTGACTGCATATATATTTTAATATTTTATCACCAAGAAGATCACTTGTGTATTAAAGGCCTAATTTAACATTAAGGATTTAAACAAAGAGATACAAAAATCCGTCTTACTTGATTTGTTTATCCTTCAGTAATTTTCTAGCAGTTACGTTTTATCGTTAACCACATTTACTGCTACTGTTAACTATAACAACTGATTGCTGCTGTTTTATTAGATTTTATGTTGGCAACAAAGGAAATAAAATGTTTTGCAGAGTATCAAATTTTAACCATTTAACTCATGCCCCAAATGGGAGTCAATGACCAATCACGTTTCAATGAATTTTGTTTTACAACCAATCACAGTCGTGTTTCACCTCGATATTTATCTACTTCTGCTTATCATATTAAAGAAAGCTTCTCTTTTTTTAATATTCTGAACAGGTTAGAGCATTATTTTGCAGTGACTGACTCTCGAACACATACCATTCTCATACATTGAATATAGCAAATAATGAATAGATTCCTTCAAACTACACATTTGATAATTGTATGTTCAATAATTGTGTTTTAAAAAACGATTTTACAGAGTTATTTCCTAAAAAATTAATTATTAACCCATAAAGTTTGTTATAATATAGTGTTTGATGTATATCATTTTTTCTCCACTAGAGTGCATTCTTACAATATTGCGATCCTATTTGGCAATAAATAATATGATATGGTTGCAGTGGATGAACAAATTAAACTAACCAACATTTCTCATTTGTTTTCAAACATCGCCATTTATATTAAATATATAAACATTTTAAAATAACTATATTTAAATAATGATTTGTCATAACAAATACCATTCTCGATTTCCAAATCCTCCAGATAAATTCACTCGTCACTTCGTGACACGTGAATTTATGGATAATTTGGAGATCACTCGTGGCATTACTTATGATAATTATTATACATTTTCTTGAAAATAAATTGGAATTAATGATGATGTAGTTCATTATCTTTTATTATTTACAGTATATATTTCTTTATATTTATGTAACATATTTTACATATATGTTGTTAGTGTGAAATAGCGATATTAAAATAATGTAATAGTTTTTTAACTCAAGCTGTAACAGTTTTTTATTTAAATGTTTCACAATAGTTCAGACCATTATTCTATACAGAATATTAATTTTGTGCTTTTTGTTTATTTATTCTCAGACAAGTTGTCGACCTCCAACTCAAGCATAACAAATATATACGTTGGATTAAATACTGTGTAAACAATCAGAATAATTGTAATATTACATAGTATTAAATTATAAATATACAATACAAAGTTCTTAGGAAAACTTTTAGGACGCCCATTTACTAGACGGGAGGATTCATTAAATCCCACTTGATGTGAAAACAGGTCAAAATGCCTAATTTCATGAAGAAGAAGAAGAGGAACAAGAAGAAGAAGAAAACTTTTAGGCCAAAGAGAGGTGAACAGACAGGTGAATGAAGAAGACTACATGACAGTGAGCTACACGATCTTTATGAGAAGCCAGATGTAATAAGAACAGTTAAGTCTGCAATGGTTGGACATATAGCATTATTATTATTATTGTTGTTTTTGTCCACCGCTGTGGTCTCGGGGTAGGGTCGGTGGTTCGTACGCAGCGGGCCCGTGTTCAGTCCTCTGTCGGGACAAGTTGTTCTTGGGTGATTTTTTTTTCTTAACATGTAAGACAAATGCCAGGAAACTGTAAGGTCCAAACGGTTCCCGAACATCAACTGGTCATCTTAATGATAAACATCATATTTACCACGTTGTGTGTTTGTGAATGTCGTGTTTCGTCATAAAGATTGCGTTAAGGTTCTGATATTGAGCTGATCACTCATTCGGAGAGGTATTCCATGCCCTTGTGTGGACAAAAGAGTATGTGTGATCCATAGTTTAAAGTCCCTCACCTGACAGGTCGTGCCACTCTAAGACCCAGCAGGCATGTGGCGTGTAGCCTAGCTATAAGGTGAGAATTAGACTGAGTGAATGGAATAGAACTATAACTAACTAACTCACTGGCACTATCGAAACCGTAGGTTCATGGCTGCGCGGACATAAGCTCTCCAGATATCCCTATCCTGAGTTAATGTTTTCCAATCATTCCGTGTATAATCTACTTACCTCAAATCATAGTTAATATTATTCTCCCACCTCATTCTTGGTCTACTAACTGGACGTTTTCCCTCTAGTTTTCCTACAAGAAGCTTCCATGCACGTCTTTCATTCCCCATTCGTGCCACATGTCCTGTCCATCGCAACCTACAAGACTTGACTATTCTTATTATATCTGGTTTCCTATAAAGCCCATGTAGTTCACTGTAATGTAGTCTTCTCCATTCACCTGTCTGTTCATCTCTATTTGGTCCGAAAATTTTCCTAAGAACTTTATTCTCAAATAACTATTATTATTATTATTATTGTACTAAAGTAGCATATAGGTCTAGTCACACTGATAACTGTATACCTAGTTATTTTTAGTAAGGTTGACTGAAGCGGGATGAAACGTTAAAGGATATTCAGGTTACACTGTGGCCTGGACTATTCATCTGCAGGTCTCCGTAGTATTGAGAACGGATGTGGTAACCTATTATTTATAGTTCACCACAGTTAGGTACTGTTTGTATTAGTAACAGTAATGCAATTAATGAATAGGCCTATGAATAGCTATATATATATATATATATATATATATATATATATATGCTGGAAAATTAGATTGAATAAATTACATAGCTTACGCCATAACAATTATATATAAATGTTTGCGATTGTTTCCGATTGTAGTCGTGTATCTTGTTATCTTACAATGTGCACTATATGTCTCTTACCCACGATTGCAGATTCTACCGAGGAATGTACACGTTTCTATAGACTTACAAAAAAAATATCTCATAAACCCGAAGCACTCTTAATTTTTATTGTGGAAATCAATGGACCTGAAACTTTTTTCAACATTACAAAGAGGTACAGAATTAAGATTATCTTGAGATAATCTGGATAATAAGTTGTTTTTGTTTCGATTATTTGTTTAATGAAGTTATTAAAATCAATAATATATCCATAAATTGGCTTATAAAATATGATTGGTTATAGTTATAACATCTCTACCTTGCCGTAGTGCAGTGGCTTGCGTGCTTAAGTGACCCCCGAGAGCTGTGTCGGTGATAGCATTGCTGCCGAAAGGATTACCCATGCTGGACAGGTTGAAGGCGATAAGCCAGACGAAAAAAAAAAAACTTGGTCGAAAGAGTGACGACATTTTACCGTAACAGTACCCCGTCAAGAAACGTGGACATGGGTTATACTGGGGTAACATTTTCCGGAGATATTAAAGGGAAAGGAAGAGGGCCATAGAAATTCCTGGTTGGAGAACCGGAGGGAAAGCGTACAATAAGCAGGCCAGGAATGAGGTGGGAGAATAATATTAACTTTGATTTGAGGGATGAAGATGATACAGGGGGTAATTGGAAATCATTAACTCAGTATAGGAATGTATGGAGATCTTATATCCGTGTGGCATGAACGTACGGGTTCAATATTGCCTGCGAGTTAATCATGATTGTTGAGTAAGCTAATTCCCGCTTTCAATAAAACAAAACTATTATTTCAGGTATGAAATAAATTGTTTACGTTTTAAATTATTTTTTATAACAAATTGAAGATACGAAATTGACTACTGGTTTATGTTGACCACCGTGACCACCGACGGTTACACCAAATAGCTCATAAAGATATTTCGATGAGCTATTCTAGAAAAAAAATTCAAAAAAATGCACGATAGATGCGATAATAAGAAAGTGATAACATGTTGGCGATAAACAGCTGTGATTCTTTGAAATACGTCATATTTTTGTACCAGATTGGTCACAAATTTTCGAGCTAGTCGCATAAAAATGTTACTCTTAATCTTACATCTCTCAAATTAAAATGTGTAGCACCCTATATGTTTCAGATCAATGTAAGTCTGGCATGTCTTAGGCCTACAATTATAGGCGTGCATTTGCCTGCAGGTTTATTCCACTTTGGATAAGCTTAAGATTAAGATTTGTGATCGATCGCTTTCATCCCTTCTCTTTCTATTTATCCTTTTATTATTTCAACCATCCAATGCAGACCGATTCTATTTCACCCCATTACTCTTTCTCCTACTTTCTCCCCTATACTTTTCTACATAATCAAGGTTTCTTATGTTTTTATTCAACACTCCCCTTCCTTTCGCCATTTTTTTACAGAATAGGGTGGCTACAATCTTCTCCCCACTAAATCTACCCCTCCCTCGTTTCTATCCCTTATACTTTTTGATTATCTTCCTTTAATTCCAAGAAGGGGTGGAAAATTACTTTGTTGCTGATTCAACGAAACAAAATTATGGAAAATAACTGTGAAAAACTTTGAATGAGATGGATATAACCAAAAGAGAATTATATTCATAAATAAGAGTATCTTGATTATGAATATGGAATCAAATAACGATGAATCTCGTTTGTTGATATTAAAATGTTTACACGTGTCATTACTTTGCAAGAACCGTTCCATATAGTCCTACCTTGTGATCTGGTGAGGTATTGCAGAAGCTGAGTTAGGAGTTAGAGATGTTTATTGATGTATTATATGTTATTATAACTCTGATTTTTGCTTCGCTAAACCGTTAACGACCGGTGTATTTATTACAAAACAATACAAGGAAATTGCATATTGACTTTGGGATGTAACGTCAAACTTGCTACTATGGTGGTTATATTGCTCCAAATATAAAAAAAAGAACATTTTAATAATCTGGAGGGAAGTTATTACCGTCAGAATCCTGTTGTCAAACACTTTTAGCTTGTTTTCATCCATGAACACATCGCAACCATAGAATGTATTGCACTTTGAAAGCACACTTTTAATTAGAGTTTTAATTTCTCCTTTAACTCCATTTATCATCATTCACGGATTAGGTCTTTACCTGTTCCGTCTCTCATCTGTTCAGCCCAGCGCTTTCTTGGTCTTCCTACCTATCTTCGTCCTCCAGGATTATTATATATTATTCATTTATGTTATTTTCAAAATGATTATACATATCAAATTCTTAGAGTGAAATTGAAAATGTAGGAGAATTTGAACTAAATAATTCCGCAAATCGACAATATTATTATATATTTTAAATTCTTAGAATAAAATTGAAAATACAAGAAAATTTGAACGGAATAATTCCGCGAATTTCCTGATCCATTTTTTGATTTCTTCATGTTTATGAATTTAATTCTAGATATTAGAGGGTTCTGAGTTTTTTCTTAAGAATCTTCACCAATACTTTCCTCGTTATCCTCTCAAATATGATAAGCAGGGATAGGAACCGGGGTGAGTTAATCATGAAGTTACCTACGTATGCACTGCTTCGTGTTTGAAGCGAACAATGTAAACAGAATTTGAATGTAAACAAACTAATGTTTCGATAGTACAGTCTGGTGAGTATTGTACGAAATAATAATGTAAGTAATTCACTGCCTTTTACTTGTGAGGACACTTCCTAATACTTACGACATTTCTTTGCACTGATATCACATGTAGTCTAACCGTGACAAACCTATCCGCAGTCGTAATTTGTTCCGTTCCCTAATTCTATCATCAAGGAAAATTCTGTGTTCGAATTTAATTACTGCGATATATTCCACAATTAATAATTTATTATCGTAATTAAATAAAATTAAGATCAGTGAAATTACACAAAAAATATATTATAAACCTATAAAAACCTATAGAAATATATATCCAAATATCTTAAAAGTTATGTGCAATGAAACGCTGACTCAGGTCAGGTTAGGTGCCAATATATATTGGTGACATCCACTGGGGATAGAGTTAACTTTTTTTAGGATATCTTAAAGAAAGAAAGATTCAACGATTTTCAGAACAAAACCTCATAAGTCATTTCAATATTTAGGCCTACTATGTTTTGTAAGTTATTAACCCCATTATCAAGTGAGCACCCTAACATATTGGCTATCCTTTAAAACACCCAATAACGTAATTATTTATGAAAGTAGTTGTAATATGATCAACCTCATG
Source organism: Diploptera punctata (assembly GCA_030220185.1). Classification (NCBI taxonomy): domain Eukaryota; kingdom Metazoa; phylum Arthropoda; class Insecta; order Blattodea; family Blaberidae; genus Diploptera; species Diploptera punctata. The sequence goes on from JASPKZ010008023.1 coordinate 667,043, forward strand.
GGCTAGTGGTCAGAGTTTCTGACTACCGTTCATGAGGTTCCGGGATCGATATCAGATCATACGAATTTTTCCTCACAGGGAATTATTCCTGTGGTTGCCCATGGTCTGGAATTTAGGTTAAGTTTAGGTTAAGAACTCTCCTGGCGCTTCATTATCATTTATCATTCATCATATCATCGGGGTATCGTAACTCCGCCTTCTAGGTGCCCCAACCTAAGAAATTGATTATAATTCCGTCAATGCTAGGGGAAAAAGCCAGAAATTACATAAAAGACTACCTGGTGACATTAAAAAGAATCATTCACATGCCAAGACTAGTTAGTTACTAAGTAAAATCCAGTTAATAATGTATGCATACTCATTTACGGTACAATTTAATATTTAGTCGCTAATTTATATTGTTTTATGATTTAAATAAATTATTCCTCTTTTACTATCAATTAGATTATTGTTGCATCAATTTTATGCCTAATTATTTTCACAGTATTACTTTCATTTAGCACGTCTCGCGCCGTAGCCGAGTGATTAAGGCAAGAAGCAAGAGCTACGGGACTTGTGCTGGTTCGAGTCCCCATGGGGGAAGAAATTTTCTCATGGAATTTCAACCAGTATGGGACCAGTGCCCACCCAGCATGTGAGGCATTTGGGTAGCTACAATAAGTAGCGACTCCAGGTTAAGAAAACCAGTTATAACGGCTGGGGGACCCGACATGTTGGCCACGTCACCTCTAGAACTGGCTAGATGATCTTCTACTTCTGTGATTAACACATGTGGATGTGCGGCCAGTAGCCGGCTGGTAAGCTAAGGGCCTTCTAGGCCTGTCGCGCTTGGAGTTTACAGTTTTTTAATTTTCATTTAGCAGTGCTTGGCGCCCATCATCATCGTAGAGACATGCTTGCTGTTCAGCTTCCAAGTAGCGATTTATTCAAATTAACTCTCATCATTTTATACATTTTACATGTCAAGTGATTTATACCTTCATTTAATTGGTTCTTATTTGGTATTTTAATATATTTCAAATAAAAGTCCAGTACAACTCTTTATTTCAAAATATACCACCAAGCCTTTCAACCAATTATAATGTAGGCATTCAAATTAAATGTTTCTAGAAAGTTTCAAAATTGTAACTGTATTTAAATATTTCTATCAACTGAAACTACTCCGAAAAAAAATCACTAAAGGTTTTTTTACTTAACAATTGAATTCAATTATATTAAAATAAGATATTATTTATTTTCTTCAACCGTCCATTCCAACTTTTATACTATTTCATAAATGGATGAATAATTTGTGACGAATGAGTTCAGATAGAGTTCCCGAGGCCATACTTCGTTATTGTTCAACAGGGCAGAGATCTCTGGGCCGTTCAAGGAAACGCTGGATACAAAATTCATCAGTGAGATTGTAACAGGCCTATATGACTTGATTGGATGATGAAGAAGAAGATAATATTTCACTGAGATGCTAAGACTTAGTTAACCACCTAAAATCATGTTATGTGGTGGTTAACAACGTAAGCCTAATGATACACAGTATAATTTGACATTCAATCGCTAATTCATATTATTTTATAATATAACTAACATACGCTTTTTACTATGAAAAAATAATGACATTAACTATTTTTATAAATAAATAATTATTAAGATTTTAAATTAGCCCATTTTTTATAATGAATAATAATTATATTAGCTACAAAAACTATTTTTTAACTAACATTTTTTGTAACAAAAATTAAATTTCTAGCTTTATATAATGATGAAAATGATAAAGTGCTTTAAGATAAGAACCAAATAAATAATAAGTCATTATTCGGAGATCTTATTTGTAAATTCTTAACTAAAAGTATTTTATTTAAAATAAAACTTCATTTCCGCCTTTATGGACTAGGAGAAACAGTAATGCCCCGGACGCTGCGGATCCAAATTCGATCCCCGGTTAGGACAAGTTTTGCTGGTTGAGGGATTTTGAGATATTTCCTATTTTTTAAAACAAATATCAAGAAACATTAATACCCAAATAGTCTTCGAACAGCATTCGATCATCATACCTAAACGGTTTACATTAATCTTGTTTAGTATGAATGCGCGAGTGTATCGTGCATCTTGTCCAAATTATTTCTATTGTCTTGGAGGTGGTCGCGGCACTGACCGTATCACTCATATGGAGAGACCTTCCATCTCCTTATGTGGTCTAATAAATTTATAAGTGATCCATTGTTTAAAGCCCCCCCCCTTACAGTTCACGTTCCTGTGAAATGCGAGGAAGCGTGGGGCACACGAAAGTAGGCTACTAGCTATAAAGAGAATGTTAAACTAAGACACAAAAGGGAGTGGGGAAAAAAACTGAGATACTACTTGTATGTAATTAAAATGATTAGGATAAATTAATTACAGTGATTTTTACAACAAAACACCTGCTTTCTGTGTTAGGAAGGTGGTAACAAAGGAAAATAACCTTGACATAAAGTCAGGTCAGGATAATTAAAGCATTGCGGAGTTATACTACAGTTTGCAGATTCAGAATATTCATTGTTGCTATTATCTTCTAAGGAAAAAAATAATAATGTTTTATAAACAAAAGTGATTGTTGTACAATGATTATGAAATTATTATTGATCTCAAACTTAGAAGAATATAAGGCTGGGTCATCTTCTACTAATGGATACGATCAGAATCCCCTGAAAACTCTTAGATGATAAAGCTGGTGATAGACGGAATGTCGGCAGATTCAGAATAATATGGTTTAATGATGCCCGGGCTGACCTTACAAAGACAGGCATAAAAAGAAGGCTGAAGACTTCGGATCTGAATGATTGGGCGGTTGTCATGAGGAGGACTAAGGGCCGTTATGCCAATGATGATCATTACTAGGGCAAGGATTTTGATGCACTAAAAATTAAGATTGTAATATAGTATGAGAAGTAAGACTTCTGTCTTTTGTCTTAGTTTGACATACAAACAGTTGAATGTTATAATGAGAAGTTAGATTTTTGACCGTCTTTCGTCTTGGTTTCACACAGAAACAATTGAATAATATATACTCTCTGTGTTGCAATCTTAACGTTTAGTGCATTAAAATCCTTGCCTTAATCATTACTAACGAAATGGACAATTGATTGATACTTATTCTACTAAAGACTTTTTCTCTAACCTGTAGTGAATACGATAAAAAAATTGAAGAATAGTAATATACTGTTAAATTCATATCTAGATTTAAATGAATCGTCTCATTTAAATATATAATTGAGATTGTTTATTTAAAAAGGCCAGAAAACTATAGAGTCATAAGCTTACTATGTGCACATACAAAATATATGCAAAAATGATCAACCAAAGCAGACAGGATTTAGGAAAGGAAGAAGCTGCACAGACAACGCATTCACTTTAAAATAAATAATAGAGAAGCGAAGAGAATTCAACTTAGATACGCACATCCTCTTTATAGATTATAAGAAGGTCTTTGATAAAGTGTCTAGACCAAAATTATGGAACATATTAAGTGAAAAAGGAATTCCACTACACTTGATACCAGTAATTAAGAAAATCTATGAGAAAACAAAAATAAAAATAAATCAAAGGGAACCAATACATATAACAGGAGGAGTTAGACAAGGTTGTCCACAATCAACCGCTCTTTTTAACATTTATTTCGACGACATGATAAGATCATGGAAGCAAAGGACGACTGGGGGAATTAACTTAGGAAATATAGTAATAAAAACAGTAGCCTTTGCAGATGACCAGATTTTAATAGAAAAAACAGAAGACGAACTACAAAGAATGCTATATAAACTAAATGAAATATCAAAAAATACAACATGGAAATATACTCACAAAAATAAAAAAAAAACAATGGCCTTCAAGGGTGCTCATCCAGTTCGGACAAAGATAATATTAGAAAATAAACCAATAGAACTAGTAGTAACATATAATTTCCTAGGTCGCGAAATATCATACACAAGAGAAACAGATATAAATAACAAACTAAATAAGTTTAATTATATAACAGGTACACTAAAAAGAACTTTGAAAAATAAAGCCAGGAAAGACTCTATAATGAAATTATACAAGACAATGGCAGTGCCTATTATTACTTATGGATCCGAAACATGGACAGTGACAACACAACAATCTGCCAGAATACAAGGTGCTGAAATGAGATTCCTCAGACCAATAGCAGGATATCAAAGAACAGACAAAAAACATAACACAGAAATAAGACAAAAACTAAAAGTAGAGGAATTAAACTCAACAATAGAGAAGTACAGAACAAACTGGAAAGAACACTTGGCAAGGATGACTCAGAATACAATACCAAAAGCAGCATACAACTATTCAGCACGAGGAAGAAGAAGTTTGGGAAGACCAGGAAAAGATGGAAAGAGCAGCAATTTGGAGCCGGAACAGGCTAGTAAATAAGCCTAAACCGTGAAGAAGAAGAAAAAGTTTATTTAAAAAAATGTTCACATTCAGTTGCATAGTTACAGTTGTTATATACTGGAGTTTATATACAATAAATTCATTTCTTTGTAATCGTGTCTGAAGAAGGTACAAAGTACCGAAACAGCTCTTAAAAATTTATATTGTAGTAAATATGAAGATCATATAAAACTTTAAGTTTTATTTTTATTTAATTAAATAAATATGATATTTGCAATGACTGAATAAAAGTTATATAAATTCACAATAAGTTACAAAACTATAGGAGAATAATAGATTTCTACTTATGATTTCTAAACTGCATAGAGAAGGTTGCGAAAATTACAGGGAGGCTGGGCTCTAATAAGGGGTTGAAATATACAGAAGGGGAGAATTCTTGACAGAAATGCCTGGAGATATAACGAATCTCCCAGTCACAGCTATAATTATCGTTAAGATGAGTTTCATTCCCATAAATTTCATGTTAATAATTGCATATTTACATCATATCTTTTAAGCTGGAAAATGGTAGGCAATATTAAATCATTAATCTGTTTTAAAATCTTGATTATAAATTTCAGGGCAGTCAGTACGATAAATTCCAATCAAGTAAGGTATGAATACGCAAATTTAGCTATCAATTCATTTTTTAATTTTATTCTTACTTAGATACGCTTTAACATCTAATCATACTGTAAATAAATTATTTTTATTGTATTCATTAGGTTGTGAATTTATATTGTTGCGTTCATCGAGAATTCTCTTTTATGAAAATATATTTTAATTTTAATATTAATTTGAAATGGTGATCATGAAATAGATTCTGGAAATGAGAGTTTCAAGTCAGGATTTGCCTTGAAGGTTGAGGAAAATAGAATAGGTGTCTCGAATGAACTCTCTGAGACAACTCTCTCGTTAGTAACATTATCTTTTTAACAAGAATCTGTTGTCTTTTACACAGAGTAGAAGTAACATAGACGGCCGCGGTACTCTAGTGGTTATGTTCTTTGCCTCTAGTCCCGGGGGTCGTCGGTTCAAACCCGGCTGGGGTGGATGGATTTTAGGACGGAAAAATCCAAGTGACAAGTCCTTGGGGAGGGACTTCAAACCGTATGTTCAAGTCTCAAGATTTTCAGGCTCCTAAAACAATCTCAAGCCTGAAAGAAAGACCGCTGGAAAAAATGTAACCGACTCTCTTCCATCCAAGTAATACCTCAGCTGCCTGTCTCTTTAGGCAACATGCTGACCACATGTCACCAGAACTGTAGGGAAACAGGTGTAACTAAATCAGATTCGTCACTAAATTCCACGTTAGAGGAGCATCCATATCTTCATAAAGAACATATGAGGTATATACACACAGGGGTAATATAATTAGATATCAATTATGCATTTCTTGTAGCAAGTAGGCCTATAATAAAAAATATTTGTGTTATTTAGTATTTTTTTTTCAGAAAAAAATGTGCAGAAGTGCATTAGTGTATAAAGATGGTGAATATTGGTATTATTTTCATACAGGATACAATTAACTAATTCACTGGCACTATCGACCACGGATATTCATGGCCGCCAGGACATATGCTCTCCATACCTCCCTAACCTAAGCTAAAGTTAACCGATCATTCTCCTTAAAAATTCACCTCCCTAAAGCCATGTTTAATGTTATTCTCCCTTCTAATTACTGACGCTGCTGGGCGCATTCCTTGGTTTTTCTATAAGATGTTTGCATGACCTTTTTTTTTTCATTCCACATTCTTGCCATGTATCCAGTAAACGAAACTTAACAGTTCTTATTCCATATGACTTCCCATAAAGATCGTGCAGCTCATTGCATTGTGTGTCCGTTTCTCTTAGGAGTCAAATTAGAATAATGTTTTCCTTCAGTATTTTCCAATAAAATACAGCATATATTCATTACCTAAGTTCCCATGTCCTTATTTCATTCCACATTCGTGTCTCATCTTCTACCAATCGCAGTGAATGAAACTTAACTGTTCTTATAGAATATTTTTTTACAAATGCCCCAGGTTTGTCTTTCCTGGTTTCTCTCCTGGCATGGCGTAATTGTAACCCACTTCTGAGGTTGGGGCGCCTGGAAGGCGGGGTTACGTTGCCCCGATGATATGATGGGTGATGATGATGATAGTGGTGCGCCAGGAGAGTCCCTAATCCTAAACTTAACCTAAGATGAATATGAATGATGATGATTGCGATGGCCATATGATTTCGGGGACCGTTTGGGCCTTAAAGTTTTCCTGACATTTGTCTTACAGGCGAGGAAAAACCCCGATAAAAACCTCACCCAGAAAAAACTGTCCTGACCGGGGATCGAACCCGGGCCCGCTGCGTGACAAGGCAGCACGCTACCCCGAGACCACAGCGGTGGACTTTTTATAGAATATGATTTACCATAAATATCGTGTAGCCCATTGTTTTTTTATGTTCGTTTCGCTTAGGAGATAAATTGATACGTTTTCCTTTAGTATTCAATAAAATACATAATATTGTTCATTGAAATATTACCAATTCCCTTGTATAATATTAACAAAATTAATTGATTTTATTCCGTCACTTTTAATTTAATTTTTTGCTGAAACAGACCTTGGAATAAGACATATCAAAAAAAGTTCGCCGATTTCACATGTCCTAAGTACTGCGTGAAAATTAAGAATATTCGTCATCATTAATAAGTAATGCACCAATAAATTCTAGTAGATTTTTTTTCTTAGAAAACCACAGATTTTGAACTCAAAATGTGTAAGGCTAGCTAAAAAGATGAAGCTAACATATATTCTGTATGATACCGAAAAGTAATGCGCGAGAGGCCAAGATAATTTATCAGTGGTCGGAAGGAGATCGCTTGTGAGACTAGAAAAGAAATGAAATTGTTGCTAATTTCTGAATGGTACATGCCGTAGGCCTAAGAAGTTGAGAAGAAGAAAAAATCACTTACCACCTACTGACGTTATATCCTTTCATAGAATAGTTCTCCATTTCTCTGGAATTTTAAATATATACAGTAGGATCCTATGTTACTATTCCAAATTCTGCACACACATTTACCAGGTTATTTATCAACGCGTTTCCAAATTTATCGGCTTTTCATAACTTAGGAACAGGATCAAAATATATTTCTTTACTTTCTATACCACAGCACAGGACATGTCTATACTCTGAATCTTACACAACATCTAAGACTAGAGCATGGAACTCACTTCCTGGTCATGTCAGGACTATCAATCACTGTCATTATTTAAATCCAAATTAACTGATTTTTAAGTTCCATACAATAAAAATATTAATTGCATAACAACTATATTCAGCATAGCTATTGTTTATACCTATAAATGTTCATTTAGGAAGCTTCATATACATACTTAATTTTATTTTATGTTATTTTAATTTTATTTTATTCCATGTGTTGTTAGTATTAGCTAATATTAAACCACATCCCATTGTCTTTTGTTTAGTTTATATTTTACCTTTTTTTTCTTATAATGCCCCAGGTTGTCCTTTTTGGACATTTCTGATGTTCTCTCCTAACATTGGCGTAATTGTAACCCACTTCTGAGGTTGGGGCGCCCGGAAGGCAGAATTACGTTGTCCCGATGATATGATGGGTGATGATGATAGTGGTGCGCCAGGAGAGTCCTTAATTTTAAGCTTAATCTAAGATGAAATGTGGTTCTGCGTCTGAACTGGTAACCCGACGATGTAAAAAATTTCCGAACTCGTCTCTCTCACAGTGTTCAGCCGGACTACAAGCCAAGAGGTTCAAGGAATGTAGGAAGACCAGTGAAAAGATGGACAGAACAATTGTGAGGCGGAACAGGCATTTTGCCTAGCCCGTGATGTGAAGAAGAAGAAGAAGAAGAATCTAAGATGAATATGAATGGTGATGATGATTGCGATGGCCATATGATTTCGGGGACCGTTTGGGCCTTAAAGTTTCCTGACATTTGACTTGCAGGTGAGGAAAAACCCCGACAAGAACCTCACCTGTCACGACCGGGGGCCGAACCCAGGCCCGCTGCGTGACAAGGCAGAACGCTACCTCGAGAACACAGCGGTGGACTTTTAATAATATTTTAAAATTGTAATAAGAATGTAATTTTTGTATAATTCTACTATTCGCTGGTTGAGTGTAAGAGAATGCCTTATAGCCTTAACTCTACCAGCTTTATTATTATTATTATTATTATTATTATTATTATTATTATTATTATTATTATTATTATTATTATTATTGCAGAAAAAGACATCAGATGATAGACAATATTAAAATAAATGGTTCGTATGCAGATACAAAAAAGGAAAGCTGAGTTAAGGAAAGAGTGGAGAATGCTGAGATTGCAGTGAATGACCTGCTCTTGAGAAGAACAGTTTGAATGAACGAATATTGCGATTTTGGAATTTTGGCCGCTAGATATGAATTGAAATTAGCAAAACAAACAATTTATAAATGATAGATCATGGAAAAAAATTATATTTAAACACCAATAGAAATCATGCTTATTTTATACGTTTTAATCACATTCCTGAAAAAATCCTACTTTGGGGCGACGGTCGCTTAACTCCATCAAAATTAAGAACACAGATTTTACTGTTGTCTGTAGAATATTAGTGTATATTTTGACACAGTCCGCTTTTGCTGGGAACTCCTCAATTAATTTTACAATTAAGTCTTTGTAAGATGCAGAACATTGGACATTTTTATGGCAAAATTTCTCTTAGAGTTCCAGTAGTGCCATTATTTTATTTTCCTGATAGCGCAAGTGAATGTTAGCGGGGTCTCATTATAACGGCAAGTGAATCCAAGATTTGTTTGTAGGCCTAAGCAGCGCAATAAAACAAAGTAGAAAAACAGTAGACCATCCCACTTCACCTTGCCCCATCCCACACCCCGACCCTTACACACAAACTAAACTCCATCTGCAGCATCCCTTGACACCTTCTTCAACCCGGTTAACTAATGGCTTCTATCCCTTAAGGAGCTACTCGTCTTCAACTCCCTCCCCGCCCTCCTTGTCCCTTACATTACAAGAGTTGTCCTGAATGATAAGAAAATCTCAGCTAAGATTTATATAGGGGACGGTCCCAAAAAGACTCTAGAATGTTTTAGAGTTGGGAAAAGATTAAAAAACGCCAAGAGTAGATAAATGAGGGTAGAAAAGGAAAAAGAAGAAGAGAAGATTAGAGGGCATTAAAACAAAGAGGTTTGATGAGGGTTGCGGAAAAAAGAGAGGTGGAAAAAAAGGGAGGGGAAACTTGCGTTGCACAGTGGGCTTATTAACATGACACAGTAAGTAAGGCGCTTTACAATCCATGTGTATCAGACCAAGTTCTTGTATCGGAATTACGGACAGGCCTGTACTCTTCATTGTATTCTTAAACATCGAATTAACCATTGTTCGTGTTTTCAAAATAAATAAATAAATACTCTATAAGATACATCCATGACTTAAAATATTAGCAGATGTATCAACACATTTTATGAAAATTGAAAAAAAAAGTTCCGGACATTATCTTATGTAAAAAAATGTTCATATGTGATTAATTTATATTATACTGCAAGAATAAAAAAACCAACGAAATTTGAGACTTACTGTTGTGATTAGAGTTTATATATTATTTTCTATTTAAACCAGACAATCATATTCTCACATTAAATGTAAAATCATTGGCATTTTTAAATTTTATATTTTTTAGAATGTATTCACATGGTTGACACACAGAAAGGCCTTAAAGCATTAACTCTGTCAGGTAAAATAAATATATTATTACAATTTTTATCACGTAAGCCTAATAAAATTTATGTTATTGCATAAAGCCAATGAAATGTAGGCATATATATATATATATATATATATATATATATAGGGGCCTATATAATACATTAAATTAGTAACAAATATATCCTTGGTATCACAGCTCCAGAGAGCCATGACAACTTGAATGTTTGCTGTTACTTACTAGTAAAATACAGCATAGGATAACATTAGATTTATGTCCCTAAAACTTACTTGAAGTTTTCTTAACCGGATTTCTGTACTTCTCATATCAAGTAAATACTGTTTTATGGTAAGATTCCAGCCCACATTCTACCATCTTTATGGTATAGCCGGAAGTGTCTGGGATGCCAACCAGACAAGCTAAACGTTACAACACTGAGATGAACATGTTAAATTAATGAAATAATCTAGAATTAAAATAGCTTATTTGGATTATTATTATTATTATTATTATTATTATTATTATTATTATTATTATTATTATTGTCATTATTGCTGTCCACAGCTATGGTTTCGAGGTAACGTTGTTGTGGGCCATTGTTTCAATCACCTGCAGACAAGTTTCAGGAATGAGGATTTTTGGGTTCTTTTCTCACCTGTAAGACAAATGTTTGGAAACTTTAAGACCCTAATGGATTCCCGAAAATCACATGATCATCATAACCTTCATCAATATATATTTCCCTTGTTTAGTAAGAATGAGATAATGATGGTGGCTTGTCTTAAATGTTTGTTTTGTCTTGGAGGTGTCCCTGGGTTTGAGGTGAGCTGATTACTCGTCCAGGGAAGCCCTCCTTGTCCTCAATCTAGAGGTTAAATTAATGTAAATGGAGAGTATTATTATTATTATTATTATTATTATTATTATTATTATTAGAATTATTATTATTATTATTATTAGAATTATTATTATCATTAGAATTATTACTAGAATTATTATTAGAATTATTACTAGAATTATTACTAGAATTATTACTAGAATTATTATTAGAATTATTATTATTATTATTATAATTATTATTATTATTATTATTATTATTATTATTATCTACTAGCTAAAACCCGGCGTCCGTTGCTACACCTAAATATATGATAATGTGTTTTTGCATTTAGTTGAATAAGTAAAAGGAAAAATAAATAGAAATTTATATCGTCATTATTATTAGACACCCCGTGTTGATTCTCGGCGTTGTCCGAGAATCTACTCATCCCGATAAACTTGGCATAAATGAGCTGAAATATAAAATTCGTTATTTTCAGTTATTCATAAAAGAATACACGCCATGCGCTGCTATGCTTGCCCGAGAATCTACTTATCCCGATCTTCTTGGCATCAATAAAAGACAAAAATGGTTATTGTGAGTTTTCCTTAAAAGATAACCATATTCTGTCGCGGACTTTTCTGTAGAGGTTTTGAGATATTTAATTTTGTGTACAATAATTTTGAATATTTGTTATGGTTTAGGCAGCGTAAACCATTTAATCTTACAAAAAACGACCTTTTTTCACGTTTTTCACTACAGAATGTGATTTTTAAGGCTGAAGGGCTTGAGCATTAAAACTCTCTTATAACCTATAACCTTCCCTGGAAAATCCTGAACATTTTGCAAAAAGCCCCATGACAATGGAATGAATGGTATGGCAGAGCACGCTTACCCGAGAATCTACTTATCCCGATCTTCTTGGAATTAATGAAAGACAAAAATGGTTATTTTGAGTTTTCCGTAAAAGACAAACATATAGACCTACTGTCGCGGACTTTTTTTGTAGAGGTTTTCGAGATATTCAATTCTATGTACATTAATTTGGTGTATTTGTTATGGTTTAGGCAGCAAAAGCCATTTAAGCGTCAAAATAGGGACTTTATTTAACGTTTTTCACTACAAAGGCTGATTTTTAAGTGGTGAAGGTGAATATTTCAATTCCCTTATAGCCTATGTTCATCCCGGGAATCTCCTCAATAGTTTGCAAAAAAACTCCCATCAAAATCGGATCAAAGGTGTGGCCGCGCATAGAATACGAACAATCAAACCAACAAACAAACACTGATTTTTTATATGTTAGATTTGTTATTTATTATCCAAATTTCAAAATTAACCTTATTTCACCAACGGTATGCTATATTAGGGTCATAGTTCATGAGTAAACGTAATACAAATCACTGATACTGCACAACAAATTTACAAATTATGAAGAACATAGCTAATGAAAATGTGAAAATATGTACATAGCATAGTCTAACAAGGGAACTGCCAGCGATTGCAAACCTACCTTGAAATTTCCCAGAGAAGCGTTATGATGTATCAAGGCCGTGTCAAAAAAATCTTTCTTTTTAACTGCAAGACACAGAAATCTAAGCCAGAATCCAGCAATGGCAGCCCACTGTACGGAACAGATGTACGTCCCTGACTGAGTTAAGAGCGATGTGGAGTCAGACGAGACTCGGCGTGGTTGGCGGGTAGTGAAGGTTATCCAGTCTACCAATACAGGAGTTGTACTACTTCCTCATAGTTTAAATGAGATATTTGTCGCTGGATTTTAATGCCTTTCAGTTAAAAACGGCAGATAATTTTTGGAGACGGCCTCTGTACATCACGACGCTTCTCTGGAAGAAATTTAAACGTAGGTTCCACCATGCAATTGTTGACATTTCTCTTGTAAGTACGACAGACTTGTAGTCGGGGTGATGTTTTTATTACGTCCAAGGATAAGGTACATGGACAATTGTGCTCCGGACTAGTTGGGTTGAGATTTCGGTATAACAATGGACTTAAATCTCGGGAATCTGTGAGAAAGGATGTTCACTCGGGGAAAAAACAGTAGGCCCAGTGTGCTGTCTTGTAATTGATCGATGCACTTTTATTTTCACTCGTTTTTTACATTTGTCGTATTAGACGATGATTTGACGAGAAGGCTGTTGGTGGGTCAGAACTAATAACGTTGATAACACTCAACCAATCGATGTAACTTATACAAAGCGATGTAACTTATATAAAGCGATGTAACTTATATAAAGCGATGTGCCCCGCACCGGCACACTCGCTAGTCGCTACTGACCACCCAACTGACTGTCCACTAACTCTAGTTTTCGCAAGTAAAAATATTTATTATTTCTGAGTGGGCCGGCATTAGTTCCTTCCACCAAAAGTCTTAGCGTCTCACAAACAGTTTATATGTTATACTAATTTTGATTGGTAAATTATATCTTAAGGGCGTTATCGGGGGTGTTAAACTTAGACGTTTGTGGCCTCGTCCCCCCCTTTAAATTAGTTGCCTCATAATATAAAATTTTCAGGGTTGACCAAATGGAGTTTTCTTTAAGAGCGCGGCTATCTTTGTCGGCATGTACCTTACGCCGCCAAAGAAGGCACCCGCTGTTAGCGACATGTCCTAGTTAAAATTGGTTTGGGGATAACTCTTTCCACAAGTTACCTAGGAAAATCCAATTGCTTGTTTGCGACTTCCCAGCCTTTTGTAAGAAGTTTTTGGGCTTAGCATTGTTATAACAAGTTAATAATAGTGCAGTCTTGTAAGTACTCTTAACAAAGGAAACTGCAGACTTTTTCCCCATTGTATAAGGGCTTACGATTCCATTGTATGATGTTTACTAGTTTCGTTAGCTACAATAGCAAGGGTCCAGGTCTATGACTAGCGCTAATTGCTTGATACTGGTGTTTTATTTATTGCTTGTGAAATTATTTTATGGTAGGTTATATCATTTTAAATTTGTTACCATTGAATTCCTGTTTTAATTCGAATTCATTTGAATAAAATATGCCCTACTTCCGATAATAATTACAGGTTCATAAATTATTCACCTTTAATGTAAGTACTTATTTATCTGAAATAAGAGGCTGAGTGAATGACTTGCCACATAAGAAATAATTTTTCTCATCAGAACTTCGTGCCTCGTATGTATGTATAATTCAGAATATACTGAGTGATTTTGTAGTTTAAAAATCATCTGAAATGCCGGTGTGTGATATAATTAATAACATTTTTATGAATACAAAATAATGTTTTTTTTAGGAAAAGAGAGTAGTGGTTGGAGAGATCAGTCACCCAGAGGGTGGTAAAAGCTGTCAAATCGGCCGTGTTTGGTTGTCACGCGTCCATCATAATTTCATATGCAGATTTCTTGTGTACCACTTGATGAACAATGCAATAGTCATGTCCAACTAAATGTAACTCTCTGATGCTATCGATATAATAATCGCAACTAATTAGAACCACACAAGGTTTCAAAGGGACATAAATGTCCCTGTCAATCCTTCCTCACCTCATACCGATGGAAACGGGTAAATAGTTTTCATGTTAAAGTCATATCCATTGTGCGGATATATCTCTTTCCTACAGCCACAACATCCATTATTAACCCATTTTCATGATCATTCCAATATCCATATTTAACTCTATCTCTCTCTCTAGACCTATATATATATATATATATATAATAAATTCTTGTGAAAGGATGCCTGAGTAGCGCAGTTGGAATCACACTAACGTATAAAGTTAGATGCCCAGGGTTCAAATCTCGGTTCTGGTGTTTATTTTTCATTTCGTGTCATATTTGTCCTTCGTTGCTAAATGTCAAAATTTAATTATAACATCGAAATAAAGAAGCTTTTAATGTTATAAAGTAAATATTCTCTTTAAAATGGTTACTTGTTATAGAAGCCACGAGATGGCAGTGCAACCGATGTAGCGTTACATCTCAAGGTAAATAAATAATCATTTATAAGGAAGAAGAATAAATGTTTGTGCTAGGATGGTTGAGTAACGCGGTTGGTAGCGCACTGAAGCATAAATTAAGAGGTCTCAGGTTCAAATCCTGGCTCCGGCATTTATTTTTCTTCCGATGTTATATATATCTTCATCCATTATAGAACAATTAATTTACTTTTATTATATTGCCCCAACTAGTATTGTTATAATTCTGACTGTTGTAGTTCTTCATTCAGACTGGGCACCGCGATCTGAAAGTTCTGTTACGCTAACCCAGAATATTATTAAAGAATGGAATAAAGTCTACTCCACGGTGTTATGTGAGTTGTTGGCCGTCTTCCTGATCCGGCACATCAAGTTCTTATCTCATGGCCCATACCGCCTTTTTTTTTTTTTTTTACTTGGGTTGGCTCCTTTTGCACTTTTTTTTACCGGTCAGGTTCGGAGTCATGTGCCAGCATCTTGGAGGTATAATAATAATAATAATAATAATAATAATAATAATAATAATAATAATAGTTTTATTTATTCTGACAGAGTTAAGGCCATAAGGCCTTCTCTTCCACTCAACCAGCACAAATACAAATAAATATTTGACAAATATAGATATAGACTATACTAATTATAAACAGTTAAAGATACATTAAATGTAGCAATGTAAATTTCATGTACAAACAACATTTTATAGGATAATACAATAATAATACTTACGATAACAATAATAAAAATAATAGTATAATAATATAAATATGATAAATTATACGAGAAACACCAATTAATATATATATATATATATATATATCTTACACTGGGTAATAATGAAGTCGATGTTAGAGCAAATATAAATTTAATAACAATAATAATAATAATAATAATAATAATATATTTATTTAGCCTGGTGGAGTTAAGGCCATGTGGCCTTCTCTTCCACTCACCAGGACAAACATATGTTACATATGGATACAAAAAAATTACAATAATAATCATATTAAACAATTAATTATCTGTCAAATTGAATAACAATGAAAATAATGTCTAATAATACAATGAAATTAAATACAATTAAAATTAAATTAATGATACAATGAATACAAAAAGGAATAACTGCTCGAATCTACTATACATAAAAAGAAAAGAAAGAAAAAAAAATATACAAAGAAATTAATAAACTACAATGAATTAATCTATGCTTTTTATACAAGGCATTAGATAAATATATTAACAAATCTCAAGTCTATTTTTATTAAATAATGAAAAAACGTATTATTAATTCTTAAAAAGTAATATTAGTGAGTTGTTTCTGTTAGTAATTTTATTTTCAATTTGTTTCTGAAAGATGGTAAAGTTTGGCAATCTCTGACATAGGGTGGAAGAGAATTCCATGTTCTAGCAAGAGAAACTGTAAAATATTTCGAATAATAGGTAGTATGTTGAGGAGGGATATAAAGGACACTGTGCTCAAGGGATCGGGTATCTAATTTATGTGTATCAGAGAGTCTAGTGAAGCGGCGTGATAAATAATAAGGTAATGATGTGTGTAATATGTTATAGAGAAGGCATAGGGAATGGTTGGTTCTACGATCTTGTAGACGAAGCCATGGCAATTGTTCCAGGGATGGTGTAACGTGATCAAATTTACGTATACCACAAATAAAACGTATGCAAGAATTATGAACACGTTGAAGTCTTTGAGTAAGAACAGTATTTAGGTCAGTAAAAAGAGTATCACAATAATCAAAATGGGGCATTGCAAGTGTTTCTACTAACATTTTCCTTAGAGCAAACGGTAAACAATTTCTTATACGATTTAATGAGTGCATTATTGAGAAGACAGTTTTGCAAATGTTATTTATTTGTTTATTCCAAATTAAATGTTTATCCATAAATACTCCTAGATTTTTTACTGTCTCACTATAAGGGATCTGAATCTCATTAAGTGACACATGTAATACTGCATTTGTGTTAGTTGAGGATAATAGTCTCTGATGGCCCATAATGATTGATTGTGTCTTTCTAGGATTTAATTGAAGTCCATATTTCTCTGTCCACGCCGTTAGCGAGTCAAGGCCCTCATTAATTTTGATTACCGCGTCATTTAAAGAATATTTGTCTGAGTGAAAGTAGATCTGCATGTCGTCCGCAAATAAATGATGTTTGCAATGTTTTAGGGAGTCAGATATGTCATTTATATATATTGAAAAAACAATGGGCCGAGCACCGAGCCCTGTGGAACTCCAGCTTTACGGTAGGTCCAAGAAGAGCGTAATGTAGAATTTCCTACAGCATATTGCTGGCGCTCACGAAGGTAGGAGTTGAACCATTGCGTGATACTGTCAGAAAGTGAGAGGTTGTTTATGCAACAATAAGTCCAAGTTTACCGTGTCAAATGCTTTACTAAAGTCAAGTAGTGTAAGAATAGTAAGTTTTCGATTTTCAGATGCTTCGCGTATGTCTTCACATTTAGATTTCTTTTAAAAGATGCCAATGCGACAAACATATATTTTCAACACCTTTTGTGCGCAACCAAACTATTTTCCTAGCAAGAAATGAGGTGAAAGTTGATATGAAATTAATGAATGAGAAATGAAATGAAGGGGAGAGAAGAGAGAATCGAGTGTTTTATATAAAATACAGAAAACGGAAGAACTCCGGAAATCCCAGTTTGTCCCATCACCAATACCCCTCTTGAACTGCCAGGAATCTAACCTGAGATCCCAGTCGGGGCAGTCGCTCGCATTAGCTACGTGCATACCGAGACGTCTTAACTGTAGTTTTCTTCTTCTTTTTCTTCTTTTCATGTGATAGACCTAGGGGCCTGTTACGGTCTCAATCCAACGTTTGAAGGGTCTGCCCAAAGATATCTTGCCTCGTGGCTGGTAATTTAAGATTTGACGAGATATTCTTGTTCTGCTCATTGTTCTTACGTGAGATTTCCAATTGTTTCTATATTTTTGTACATACTCTATGACTGATTCTGTTTGTAATTCTTTGAGAATCTCAGAATTCATTTTATGGTCTGTTCTTGAGTAACCTGCAGTACGTCTCATAAATTTCATTTCTGCCTCAGTTAGTATTTGTTCATCTACACTGCGAACTGTCCAGGCCTCACCGCCGTAATATAATATGAGTGTTTTATAAATTCTACTTCGTGTGTGTTGCTGTACTGTGTTTGGCTTCAAATTATTTATACTTCCTGCTACTCTGTTAAATTTTATAATTTTTCGACTAAAATATTTTTCCTCTTCGTATGTAACTTGGTATCCGAGGTAGTTAAATGTGTTAGTTTGTTCTAATAGTTTATTATAAATAACAATTTTACTGCAAAAGGTTGAAAAATATATTGAAGTGCATTCTATACATATAACCTCTCCTATCTAAATCCCAACCCCACCTGCTCTTGGTGCAACTTGCCTAAAACAAACGGGACTATGGGGACCGAGTCACGGAGGTATAACAGTTCCATCAAGATACAGAGTAAATGCTGTATCATAATCGCGCCTGTCCAGAGGCCTCAGGTAGCAACCCCACCACTGGACTTGCTCACTTCAGGCCAGTAACTTGTTGTAAGGACTTACCTTACTAAAAAGTCTCAAAGAAAATGTAAAAAGAACTGCTCTAAATAATGACGACCCTAGCTTGTCTTAACTGTACATAATAATTACAACACGCCTATATAATATCCTTAGTCCCGCGGCATAGTCGAATGGATTAAGCCACCTATGCCTTGATACAGACATGAGACTTGCAAGGGTTCCAGTCCCCTGGGTGCAAATATTTTCTCCTGGATTTTCAGTTTGTATGGGACCGATTCCCACTCAGCGTCGTGAGTATTTTAGGTAACTACAATAAGTAGCAACTCCCGGTAGAGAAAACTACCTATAACGGCTGTGCGACTTGACATGCTGACCACATGTCATCATTATTAAGATTCATTATAAACTCCGTTCAGATGTTATTCACAGATTAGAATTATAATATTAAAATTATATTAAATTTTGGTCCGCCTCATCAAGCGTTGAAATATTAAGTTACTGTAGGCTTTTCGGGACTAGTCCCAACATCAGCAGAAAGTAGACATCTGCGACCACTGTTTTCGAATGTAATACTGGCTGGTCCATTCGAATCTAATGGTTGCAGACGTACTTTCTGCTGATGATGGGGACTAGTCCCGAAAGGCTTAGAGTAACTTCATGTTTTAACGGTTGAGGAGACGGATCTAAAAGGTATATAATTTTATATTATAATTCTAAACTGTGACCATATGTCACCTCTATACTGCCTATTAAATCATCCATATCTCTAAATACGTGGATGTGAGGTCAGCATCAGATGGTAGGCCAAGGGTTTTGTAGGTCTTTCGTGACATGGAGTTTATAATACCCTCAACTTGTGCGCAATTCAGGTCTGGTCGAGGTATGACAAGAAGCACTTATATTTAGAGAGTTCTGTAGGTATATGGGCGACAAGGGTGCCAGCCAATTACGCCTGACGCACCGTCATAGGAGCGAACGTCTTCTTCTCTTCTTCTTCACTTCACGGTCTAGGCAAATTGCCTGTTCCGCCTCACAGTTGTTCCGTCCATCTTTTCACTGGCCTTCCTACATTCCTTGAACCTCTTGGCTTGTAGTTGAATGCTGCTCTTGGTAATTTTGATACTTCATTCTTTCCACGTGTGTAAACCATTTCTCTCTATATTCTCTGATTTTCTCATCCAATGGATATATATTTAACTCTGTTCTTATATCTTCATTCCTTATCCGATCCAATCTTGTGCAGCCTTTTGTTCTTCTAAGGAAGTTCATTTCTGCGCTTTGTATTCTACTTTGCAGTTTCTTGGTCATTACCCAAGTTTCGCTCCCATAAAGTAATGTAACAACTGCCAATGTTTTATAAAACTTCAATCTAGTATCTCTTCTTGTTTTATTCTTTAATGTTTTATGTATAGTTCCGCATATCATTTGAAATTTCGACAGTTTCATATGTATGTATCTTTCAGGTTTTGTGTCTATAGTAAAATTACAACCCAAATAATTAAAATTTGTTACTTGTTCAAGAGGTTTGCTGTCTATTACGATTTTTGATCTTATGTGATCGTTTCCCCAAAATGCCATTATATTGTTTTTTCTTTCGATATTTTGAAATTATATTCTTGGCATAACTGATTTAATTGATGTAAAGAGTACTGCAAATTATTTTCATTATCTTGAATAATAACCACAGCGTCAGCAAACATTAAAATGTTTAATATTTTAAAACGGTCCATTCTTATACCTATATTAACAATACTTTTCCAATTTTGGATGATGCCATTAATATATAGATTAAAAAGGGTAGGTGATAAACTATACCCTTGTCTTACACCTCTATTTATTAAAATAGCTTCGGTATTTGATGTGCCTATATTTATTATAATTTGAGAGTTTACATACAAACTTTTTATCACATAAATTAATTTTGCGGGGTAGCAATGTATTTCCATTATTTTCCATAACTTATCTCTATCAACACGATCGAATGCCTTCTCAAAATCAATAAAAGCAACACGCGTTTGTTGGTTATGTTCTCTTCTTTTTTTCAAATATTTGCTGTAATATGAATAAATTATCTGTTGTTGGTCGCCCCGTTCTAAAGTCACGTATTAAATAAAACGAAATGGATGAGACGAGTATGGAAAAATCGTGGTATGAAATTTGTGGCATGGAAAAATTGGAGAAACCCGGAGAAAAATCTGCCCAAGCTCCGTTTAGTCCACCATGGAGCGAACGAGACTCGATTTCGAGATCCAAGCGGCGAGAGGCGCGCGTCTAACCGCTTGCGCCATGGAGCCGACACATAATACTTTTAACTAAGTCACTGGTACTATCGAACCCGTAGGTTCGTGGCCGCGCGGACATAACCTCTCCATACATTTCTATCCTGAGATGTTTTCAAAACATCGCTTGTATAGTCTATTTCCCTCAAATCATGGTTAATATTATTCTCCCACTTCATTCTTAACACATTTATTGTGCGCTTTCCCTCTGGTTTACCTAATAGGATTTTCCAAGCCATTTTTCCATTCCCCATCCGTACAACATGTCCTGCTCATCGCAGTCAACGGGACTTAATTGTTATTAATTCTGGTTTCTTATAAAGTTCATGTAGCTCACTGTTATGTAGTCTTCTCCATTCACCTACGTGTTCATCTCCATTCTCCTATTATAAATTACTTTTCTAATCGATTCCTACTGGAAGGTCAGTCGATTAAAGTTGCACCAACTAAACAAAAATGATTAACAAATTTGTTTATAATTAAATTTTTCCAAAAAAACTTCATTTTAACGTTTTTGGAAATGAGAACAAATTATTTCAATTGAATATTGTGGTAACACAACTATTCTAATTGTGCTTACACTATGCTTAGATTAGAATAGAACAATGTATAGGTTCGGGTTATAACGCTCGTAATACTGCGACCTTGGGTACGTTTATTGTATTATAGTACATACGGTTTTATGTAGTCTGTTATGGTGTTTCTGGTTTCGACACATTAAGCTTTCACACACAACTCATACAGCCATTTTCTGGGCTAGTTCCAGGGACTCTGTTTGGTTCTGTTTTGCCTTAATTTGCCACATAGGCTCGGAGTCGTGAGGAAGTACACGAATGGGCCCTTTCCCCTGGATCGCTACAACCACATATTTTTCCGATTGAGGGTCTTTCCACTTTTCAGCGGTTGCCCTTTTACCAGCCGGCTGCTGGTCCTTCACATCCACATGTGTCAATCACAGAGGTATATGATCAACAGCCAGTGTAGGGGTGACATGTGGTTAGCATGTCGAGTCCCCCAGCCGTTATAGCTGGTTCCTAAACCTGAAGCCGCTACTTATTGTAGCTACCCAATTGCCTTACGATGCTGGGTGGGCACCGGTCCCATACTGGCCGAAATACCATGAGAAAATTTCTTCCCGCATGGAGACTCGAACCAGCGCAAGTCCCATAGCTCTGCGCCAAGGCTTCCTACCTTAACCGATATTTTAAATATCTTTAATTTTTTAGACCATATATTTTTCCTAAATGAGATGAAGTGAAGGGTGATATGAAATGAATGAATGAATGAATGAATAAATCAGATGAAATGATATGGGATGGAAGAGGAGTGGAGAGTGTTGGTGCGATGAAATTCAGGAAATGGGAGAACCCCGAGAAAACCCCGAAAAATACCGGCATGGCCTATCACCAATGCTCCTCTGGAACTGCCTTATTATTGATATCTAAAGTTAATCTATCCGGTTTTATTTTGGTTGAGACTTGAAAGAAAGATTAAATTCCTCATGTCATATTACTAGCCAGGCGATGAGTAGTCCAGCGTGAGGGCTGCTACAGAACAGACTTTAAAACGGGTACTAAAAGATAAAAACCACCAGATTAAGAGCTGCAGAAATAAGATACATGCGCCGAACTACTGGATATACTCTACTTGACCATCAGAGGAATGAAGCTATTTTATAGGAATTCCACATGCAAATTTTAGAAGAAAAGAAATCAATTCACAGAGACAGATTGCTGCAATACGTATCTTGAATGTCACCAACTTACTTACTTACTCACTGGCACTATCAAACCCGTAGGTTCATGGCCGCACGGACATAAGCTCTCCATACATCCATATCCTGAGCTAATGCTTTCCAATCATTCCCTGTATAATCTACTTCCTCAAATCATAGTTAATGTTATTCTCCCACCTCATTCTTGGTCTACCAACTGGGCGTTTTCCCTCTGGCTTTCCTACAAGAAGCTTCCATGCAAGTCTTTCATTCCCCATACGTGCAACATGTCCTGCCCATCGCAGTCTACGAGACTTGTTCTTATTATATCTGGCTTCCTATAAAGACCATGTAGTTCACTGTTATGTAGTCTTCTCCATTCACCTGTCTGTTCATCTATCTTTGGTCCAAAAATTGTCCTAAGTACTTTATTCTCAAATACTTGTAATCTCCTTTCCTCTCTTAAAGTAAGAGTCCATGTTTCGCACCCATATAATATAACTGGTAGAATAATAGTTTTATATATTTTCAGTTTAACGTTTTTTGAAAGGAGTTGGGACATCAAGAGTCTCTGCAATGCATAATAGCACGCATTTCCAGAATTGAGCCTATGTTTAATTTCTTTGTGCATCTCATTCCCATTTGTGATCATTGCTCCTAGGTATTTGAATTCAGCCACTTCCTCAAAATTTCCCTCATTTGTCCATTTCCATTACATAATGAATTTCTACGTGTGACCATATATTTAGTTTTATTGATATTTACTTCCAGTCCTAAGTTCTTAGTGTTACTCACTAGTGTGTGCGTGTTGTCCTTTAGTATCTCCTCGCTATCGGCCAATAGTACTACATCATCAGCATAAACTAACAGCTTATTAATACCATTGAGTTGTAATCCTTCCTCATTTTCTAAAGACTTAATGGCATGCTCTAGTACAAAATTAAATAGTAGAGGAGATAGTGCATCTCCTTGCTTCAACCCATTCTGGATTTCAAAAGTGTCCGAAAACTGTTTGCCTACACGCACCCTACTCTTTGTGCCATTTAGACACATTCGTATAAGTCTAACTAACTTTTTAGGAATTCCGAACTCCAGCAGGATACTATATAACTTCTCCCTCTTAATTGAATCATATGCTTTTTTGAAGTCTACATATAGTTGATGTACAGTACCATTATATTCCCATTTATTCTCTAAAATCTGTCTTATACTAAAAAATCTGATCAGTTGTAGACCTGTTCCTTCTAAATGCACATTGATGATCTCCTAGAATGTCATCAATATAGGGAGTAAGTCTGCTTACTAATATATTTGTTAGAATTTTGTACGAAGTTGAAAGTAATGAGATGCCCCTGTAGTTGTTGCAATCAGTTTTATCTCCTTTCTTATAAATTGGTACGATAATTGACTCCTTCCTTTCATCTGGAAGAGCTTCTTTTTCCCAAATCGTACTAAGCAACCAGCGTACCTTGTCCATCAATTTTTCTCCCCCTGATTTTATCAGTTCTGCTGGGATCTCATCTTAACCTGATGCTTTATACATCTTCAATTTTTCAATCGCCATTTCAACCTCTAATGCACTTGGCTCTGCGACTAGCATTTCTGCTGTCTGTAAATTATCCTCCTCAATGTCCTGTTCTGTATGTAGGCCTACATTTAATAGCTGATTAAAGTAACTTTTCCATCTATTTAATATACTCCTGGAATCTGCAATCATATCCCCATTTTCATTCCGAATTATGTTTGTTATAGCCTGAAACCCTTTCTTTTCTATACTAATTCCCTGATATAATTCTCTAATGTTCCTATTTTTTGTATTCATTTCAAGATCATTAATCTTCTCTCTCAAATATTCCCTCTTTTTACTCTTTAGTAGCTTGGTGCTTTCCCGTCTAATACTACCCAATTGCTCTAAATTTACCTCATTTGGCTCATGTAACCATTTCATTTTTGCTAGCTTTCTTTTCTTTACAATGTCGGCACATTCCTCATCAAACCATTTCTTGTTTTGCCTCTTTTTTAAACAACCAATGCTTTCTGATGCTGACAATTTAATAGTATCTCTTATAGCCTCCCATTCTTTATTTATATCAGGTTCTTCTTCGCTTGCCACATTGTCATCGGAAGATCCCAGTACTTCAAATCTATTAGCAAACTAGGATCCCTAATGCAGGTCTTCGGTATCGCCCATGAGGACGATAATGACCTGGACGTCCTAAAAACCACTTTTAGATCCTGTCTAGTTGAGACAGAAACAGGTCAACTTGACCTACATTCATGAATGTAGTATGATCCATCCCTAGTAATTCTGTCCGAGTGGCAGGTATTTCACTGCAATCATAGTATTTTCATGCTATGCTTTGCAGCTTTACGATGGAATTATAGGGTGTGGTAACTTCCCGTTGCTTTCCACACCGATGAAGGATGATGATGGCAATGGGTATGATAAGGGTGATGATGATGGTCGGATGGTTTTCGGGGACCGTTGGGCCCTAAACGTCCTAACATTTGTCTTACAGGTTAGGAAAACTCCCGATGAAACCTCATCCAGGAGCCTGTCCCGACCGGGAATCGAACCCGGGCCCGCTGCGTGGCAAGGCAGCACGCTACCTCGAGACCACAGCGGTGGACTGTCCATATATAAGTATAATAATTTTCATTCCGACAATTTCTTGAAATTATGTAAGATTTCTTAGCCATCAATCTACAACGACATCGTTACCTTCTAATTTATTTAGATTGTTGTATTCTATTACATTATCAATGGGTATGCCCTACTTTGTATTTTCCGGAATATTTCCAGATTGAAAAAGATTCATATTAAAATAAATAAATATCCTCAACTCGTATCCAACTCAGGGCCGTGTCGAGTGTTGAGATGAGTCCCTATAGAGAGATCTGTGAATGACAAGGGTGCCGGACGACCACGCCTGTCGCACTCACAGGAGCAGATGAATGAAATGAAACTAAATGGATAAGAAGAGTATGGAGAAATTATGGAAAAAAAGTTGTGGCAGGGGAAAACGGGAAGAACCCTGAGGAAAACCTGCCCAAGCTCCGTTTCGTCCACCACGAAACCCACATGAAATGACCGAGACTTGATCTCGGGAGCGTCTAACCGTTTGCGCCACGGAGCCGCTCCATATTAAAATGTTGAACATTATTTTTATTTACAGTTCCTCATACTTACTTACTCACTGGCACTATCGAACCCGTAGGTTCATGGCCGCGCGGACATAAGCTCTCCATACATCCCTATCTAGAGCTAATGCTTTCCAATCATTCCCTGTATAATCTACTTCCCTCAAATCATAGTTAATATTATTCTCCCACCTCATTCTTGGTCTACCAACTGGGCGTTTTCCCTCTGGCTTTCCTACAAGAAGCTTCCATGCAAGTCTTTCATTACCCATACGTGCAACATGTCATGCCCATCGCAGGCTACGAGATAATTTTCTTTTTGTATATGTAGCAAGATTTCTTTGACATCAATCTACATCGCCCGCGTATGTACGTACATGCTTGTTTGGTCCTGTAGATAAACTAACCTTTCAACTATAGTTCTTTCAGTATTGTCCAAGGCTAAATTTCCATATTGAGTAGATGTGAAATGTTATAACTGCTTTAGTCGTGGCTAGCGCACACGGCTGTTCAGACCTAGACCCTGGTTCAAATACTGACAATTCCATAGTGGTATAGATGATGTGCCATACTGGGTTTTTAATTTCTTTCTCGAAATTCTCTCTTTTCCGGATTTCATCCCACCAACATTCTCCACTTCTCTTCCCTCTACTATCATATATCATCTTCATTATTCACTCATTCATTTCATATCATCTTTCACCTGGTATGGCAAATGACAAATGTTTAAAATATGTGGTTTTGGTGATCTAGGAGGAGGGAGCACATTCGTGTACTTTCTCACGACTCTGAGCCTATGACAACTCAGGGTATAATAGGGCCAGAGGAAGTGTTGTAATCCAGCTTTGAGGCCCTGGGCCCAGCCCAGATAATGGCGATGTGAGCCTTGTTTGAATGCTTGTTGTATCGAAACCCATAACAGACTACATAACACCCTAGAATTAATTGCATACCCATTCATTCACAACAAACAACAATGGGTACTATAATACAAACCTTGATGTAAGAGGAGAGGGAATTTCCTAGATTGTTTGCTGAAATAATGAAGACTGAGGAATAGTGAGAAGTTGGATGTAGCTAGAGTTCTTTCTCGATCGAATGTTTCAGTTATGATAGGAAGATAGCGTATAGAAACGAGATGAAAGGTAAATGATTATGACGTGTACAGAGTATGGTTTAAGAAGCATTGACAATACTTTAAACTCTTCAAATCGGAGCCAAGTTAACTCAAATAATGTGGTTATATGATCTGAATTTATAGGGAAGTTGCCTAGGCCTATTTAACACGTGCGATTAGTGTTTGGAACTCTCTAGGTGTCTAGAAGCTTAATGTGAGTCCGTCTCTCTTTGTGTACAGTTTTCGATATCTTAGTTGCACACATACATGGCATGAAGTCAGATCTGTGGAGTACAATGCATTTTACGGTACCAGTACATATCTACTATAGTATACGCATTTTTAAAGACAAAGCACTGAACCGGTTTGTAGTTTTTATTATCTATAGTCAGTACGGCAATGTTTGTTTGAGCGCAGTAGCGCACTAAGAGTACGTAATCCCCACCCCCAGCTCTGGACTGAACAACAATTCAAGCATACAAATAGAACATATAACAAATGAATATTAAAAAGGAACTTATCTATGTCCAAGTCGGGATTCTTCAAACTTATCACTCTACCTAAACAGAACGAGTTTGAAGCACATGACTATGTTTCAAGTCTCTCTCTTTCTTCATCTGTGAATAATTAAATCTTAACATAATTTCCATAATTTGAGATCGATATTTTTCAAGCGCGTGTTTCCAATCAAGAATAAAATGTATCAGGTTTTCAGTCTTCACTAGATGTAACTTATGTCATTTTAGAACTTCAAGATTTGCAAATAAAAGTCTAAACTTTGTGAAATTGGCACGCACAATCAAATAATCAACTCTCGGTCGGGACCCGTTCCTTAATTAACGATCAATTAAAAGGAAACAGCAATTAGAGAGGACAAAATTGAAAGAGCTCTGGTAGGGAAATCAAAACTTGTTCCATGCTGTGAAACTAAAGCATTTTATACATATACAAATAAGAACCAACAAGTCAAAGGAAAGAAGGGGAACTTTTTTTCCTTCTGTTTTAAGAGGTAACATAAGGGAGAAAGTAAGAAATATATCTGGAATTAGAATCAATAATATCTAGATGAATTAGTAAAAAATAACAATCGATGAATTGTTCTTATCGGAATAAGTCATTTTATGTTAATAGCATTGGTATTTCCTGATATGTGGCTTATATCGACAACAGGGGTCTCCAAAGTTATGATTTCTTACACATCTAATACAAGGATTAAAAAAAACTTGTAAAAATGCATCGATTTTGACTTGTTTAAACCTGCGACTCTTGATACCGGAAGTAGATGTTTTCAAATTAAGTTTATGTTTATCAATCTTGTAATTTTAAATTTAACGTTATAATAAGGGCATGGCCGGACTATTATTCTAGATCTGAGAGTTGCTGAATGAGGAGCTTGTATAAGGCCTACAGATTCATTTGCAGCTTAAGCTACTTTTCCTTGAGAATAATTATTTATAATCAATCAAATATTGAATGAATATTTAAATTAGTATTCTTACTTTTGTTTTTACTGGTGTTGTTGTTCCTATTCATAATGAATTCTGGCGTTTTTAAATACATTATGTACATTGTGTTCGTAACTTGGCCGAACCGTTCCGGACCTTGAACTGGGTGAGTATTGGCGCGCCTTCCGTCAGAGTTACATGTACACGACCGGCAAGTCGTTGATACGCAGCACTACCTACTATGCTTAAATAACATTATATCCATATAAATAACTCTTATAACAGAATAATGCAGCATAATTTTAAATGTTCGTTATATGAATATTTTATTCCACAGTGTTCTGCCCAAGGGCAGATTTTTCACTGCAATCATAGAATTTCTCATGCTATGCTTTGCAGCTTTACTAGATAGCTTCCCGCTTTTTTTTTTTTTCCACACCGGTGAAGGATGAAGGATGTCCGGATGATATTCGGGGACCGTTGGGCCCTAAGTTTCCTGACATTTGCCTTACAGGTGAGGGAAAAAAACCGAAAATCCTCACCCAGGTGCCTTTCCCGACCGCGAATCGAACCCGGGCCCGTTGCATGACAAGGCAGCACGCTACCTCGATACCACAGCGGTGGAATATAATATAATAATTTATGGTTCTCAAACTTGGACAATGAATAGATTTAATTTCATTCCTTAAAGTAAAGATGGTAAATAAAATGAACCTAAAATAAAGTTGTGTTAGAGTCTTAAAAAACCCGAACCCATCTCCACTAATTAAAAAACTCCTCGGCGCGACAGGAGATACCAGCAACCAGGAAATAAATGCGAGTGGAAGTGGTGGTGAAAAAGTGCGACAGATACCACGCCATACGGTGTGAGTAAAAACGGTTATCCTTGGCTCAATTGAGTGCCGACCTATAGTGCTATATACTAATTCATATTTTGCGCTCTATACTACATTATTATGAATAACTTGTCAGAAAAAATATCCAAATAAAATTTTGTTTAAAACATGACATTACTTTTGAGAAATTAAAAAAAATATATAACTTTACCTGAGATCAATCAGCAGTGTAGTTTTGTAGGAGGCCTTTCGAAAACTCAAGTTTTATCTTCTGCTTTCAGTTTGACTACCAAACTGAAAGAATAAGATGAAATTTAAGTTTTCGAAAGGCCTCCTACAAAACTACACTGCTGATTATTGAGGACGACTGAGGTCTCAAGTATTGTTTTATATTTTTTTATATATTTTTTTATATTTTAACGTAGTGACCTCGATGGAGTTTCCTAATGTATTTTAAAAATCTAGATTACTTATGGGGCAGTATCTGTAGTTTGTATGTGTGTGAGTGTGTATATTTATGTGTATGTGAAGCGAAGTTGAAGTGTACCGGACATAGGTGGAAATTCTAAACGTACGTGTAGACAATGTGTTTAAATTAGAAGTGTAAAACTGTAGTATGAGATGACGTTTTCCTTTTCCAGATCCGGTCGCCTATCGACTGTCCAGTCATCCGTCGAGCTAGTGAGTGCAAGTTGGGGACGGAGCTACAGGTTTCAATTACAACTTTTAATTAGCAATCTGCGTTCCACCACCAGCAGGAGGGAGGAAAACTTTCCACGTAGGAAGCAAAGAAATAAAAATGAGAGAAGCAAAGAAAAGTTTTCCTGGAGACAAAATAAAATAACTATAAACATTTACTGCAACAGTGGTTTAAATCCATCTATATTAATTTTGTTTCAATTCTTTAAAATCAATTATACAAAGCAATGTTATCTAATAAATAATAAATTAATACCGTTCAGACTTGCAATATTGATTTTTATTATGTATGTTGGTTATGACGAAAAATGTATCCTTTTGTTCTGGAGTGAAAGAAACGACATTGCCTTTCTTCTCTGCAACGCCTTCTATCTAAATTAACCACCCATGAGGGAAGTGATTTCAACAGAAAATAACTACGAACTTTTTAATGTCTTCGTAAAATAAGATTAATGAAAAAGGCAGTTTTGTATAAAATTACATAATACATCACAACTCTGTATCAAACTCTAACCCAATATAGGCCTACCTGAAGGTGATTTAACTATTGTAAATTTGATAAAATTATTACTTTTTCCATTCCATTAACTCAGTTTAACCTCTCGCCTTATGGGTACTTTTACGTACCACATGCCACCCGGGCCTTAAGGTGGCACGACCAGTCGGGAGGAGGATGTTTAAAAAATCCACACATATGCTTTTTTTTTACTACATAAGGACATGGAGGGCCTTTCCGAATGAGACATCAGCTTAAAGTCAGGGCCCCTCCCAGATAACCCAACATTAAGACGAAAGCGCCATTTGCACGAAACGTGGCGATTATGATATGTTTATGATGATCAGATGACGTTCAGGCAACTTTTGGGCCTTAAATATTATATTTAATAGTTCGGGATATGAGAATTATGGGTCTGCGTTATAATAGAAATGCATTCAATCTCGACAACAGCTAATCAATGAGTAATCATCACTTACATTCCTGCTCAGAAATTCATACACTCCCGTAAAATATTTTAAAACATTGAAAGTACTCCAATATACACCTAAATATTTTAGATATCTTTTTATGGCGCTTGTTTTTAATTTTTATTGTATAATTACTATTCAATTAACTGATGAATTTCTGTACTACAATATGTTACTGATTATGGAGATTTCTATAATCCATAGCAAGATGTTACCATAACTATTCTTACCATCACTGCCGTTACTCCTTGTATATTCGACAACCTTGTACACATTCTCTATCCTCGAGCTGTAACTTCCATGAATCCAAATATCCACTAATTTCACTGTAATTCCTTTTAACAAGTAATAGAAATCTATAATTGCCTATAGGCCTATAGTTAAACAACAAAATTATTGTGAAAGTATTCCAAAAAGTTTATTAATGTAGCAGACAACTTTTGAACAGTTAATACTTCAGTTATTATTAAATAAAGTAAAACTAAACTTGTACTCGTAACAACTATTGTGGCGAAATAATAATTTTAACGGAGACTTTATTCCCTCACTTACAGCCCTACTATTAATTTACATCTGGGTGTGTTTACATTTTCTTTGGATTAATCTTTTTGAGATTATGAATTTGTGTCTTAATGATTCTAGCTAGAGAATCAATTTCAGGAGGCTGAGTGAGATCCAGGAGCAGTCCGGAAGCAAGTAATTCCTTGCAGATTAGACCAATAAACGAATTACATATCTTTATTTAGAAAATCCTATGAAGCAGAGTTACAATAAGAGAATATAATGACATGATATAAAGATATGATTAAAATAAAAGTGGAATGATTTTAAAGAAGAATATTTCCCTTTTACAAAAAATAATTACTCTATATTTATATATACCAGTACGAGGCTCTTGAGAAACGGATATTAAGCTGCTATACACGTGACAACACCTGTTGCCGAGAGCTAGCCAGGCGTACTTGACGCTCATGTTATACCTACATGTAGTGATAGTGCGATCTGCAATATTTAACCAATGTCCACAATCATAAGTATTTGTATAAAAATGTTTGGTCAAGTAATAAAATTACTTTTTCGTACGTGCATTTCATTCTTAACGTACTACGTAAAACAGTAACTTGTATAAGCACATTGTCCATAATTTTACACAATGACTTCTGTCAAGTCCCCTACATTTGTATAAATATTTGCACATATACTTCAAATTAACTTAATACATTTTGCTTACAGCCCTATAAGAAATAGGGCTTTTTCGCACATTTCAAATTAAAAGTTATATAACCTTCGGGAAAATGTTTTCAAGAAAAATAAAATATATATTTATTATTACTGAGATATCAATAAATGTATACACAGTACTTAAAAACTCATAAGTGTTAACACTATTAAACAAGAAATATAAATCTAACACATAATGTGGCTCAACATTATGAACTTCAGCGGGGCTATTTCTCACAGGCAGAGGGCTATTCCGTCCACATCTTAACATTACAAACATTTACCGAACGTGAATTGTTTTTTGCCAAAGGCACCAAGGCACGCCTTATGAACACATTTTAAACATTTCTGACATCTGATCCACTCTCCCATACATTTCGATTTTTCTGTAAAATACCTTACTTAACAAAAAAGAACACGACACATCATCTTCCTCCACATTCAATGTTGGCTGAAGAGGAAGTGGATCGTCTTCATATGACGAGGAATGTGTGTTTCTTTTATTTGCATGTCTTCATCAATCCACTTCATGTAAGCCCCTTTAGATTTATATGTGCGAACAGTCTGTAACATTTTAATAAATAACTTGATAGTTTACTCACATTTTTATGAAAGAATAATATCTTCAGAAGTGTACGGAATAGCCCCTATTATTCTGTGCGAAATAGCCCCCATTTACTACATTATAATAAAGCTGTATAATTTCTAAATTTAATTAACTGATTTGATAATTGCAAACATTTATTATAAATTGGCACAGTAATTATTGATTTACATCAATCTATATACAAATTATAGCTTAAACAGTGAGATGTATAAACTATTCAAGCAGGTATATGGCTCAAATAATACGATAATATATATAATAATAATAATCGTACATACCGTGGTTGACAAAAGCTTATCTTGCAGTTATACAGAACCTTTTTTTTAAACAAAAAGATGACGACTGAATACCAGACCGACAGGGGTTGAAAAGAAGTGGTCATTTGTCCTTGAAAATTCCAAAGATTTCCAGGAAGACACAAGTGTGCGAAAAAACCCCATGTGCGAAAAAGCCTCGCGGTACCCTATAAGTTAATTTTGAATATCAATTTTAAGAAAAATTTAAGATGGATTTCATATCTTTAAATCATCATCATATTCAATTCTGGAAATGCATGCTATTATGCATTGCAGAGACTTTTGATGTCCCAACTCCTTTCAAAAAACGTTAAGCTGAAAATATATAAAACTATTATTCTACCAGTTATATTATATGGGTGCGAAACATGGACTCTTACTTTAAGGGAGGAAAGGAGATTACGAGTATTTGAGAATAAAGTTCTTAGGAAAATTTTTGGACCAAAGAGAGATGAACAGACAGGTGAATGGAGAAGACTACATAACAATGAACTACATGGTCTTTATAGGAAGCCAGATATAATAAGAACAGTTAAGTCCCGTAGACTGCGATGGGCAGGACATGTTGCGCGTATGGGGAATGAAAGACGTGCATGGAAACTTCTTGTAGGAAAGCCAGAAGGAAAACGCCCAGTTGGTAGACCAAGAATGAGGTGGGAGAACAACATTAACTATGATTTGAGGGAAGTAGATTATACAGGGAATGATTGGAAAGCATTAGCTCAGGATAGGGATGTATGGAGAGCTTATGTCCGCACGGCCATGAACCTACGGGTTCGATAGTGCCAGTGAGTAAGTAAGTATTCATCTTTATAGTTTTGGACCTTTAGGTCCGTACCACTCATTTCTTCTTGGACGCCCAATATCTCTCCTTCCATTGGGCAAGTAAATCATCGATTGTTGGATGATTATTGTCCCGTCCATCCTGAGAATGTGATCTGTGATCATGCTATTATTTTCTTTTTGGTTAAAAGTTCGTTTAATTTATAAAATTTGTAGTTAGTTTCAGATTGTGGGGTTAACTTATCTCATCTCTTATAGTATAACAAGCAATTTGTCGCAAAAATTTCATTTCTGCGCTCACGAATTTTCTTTCTTTCTTTTTTTTTCAAATCTACTAAGTGTCCACTTATCACAGCCGTATGTTAATACAAGTGTACATGGTTTTATAGAATTTGATTTAGGTTCTTTACTTTTTTATATTCATGATTCGCCCAATTGTTCCGCAGATAATCGGAATTTGCTTAATTTGTTTTGTTAATAGAGTTATTTATGTAGAAAAATCGGCCCGTTGGGAGGGATTGACCTGGAGCGAAAATTTTAATATCTCTCTAGAGACTTTTTTATGCAAGAAAAATCAAGATAAGACAATGTCACTGAAATAAAATGAGAAAATTATTCTCCGAAAATCAGCAACATAGGACCATTAGTAACGGGTGTTTTTCTAAAAGCCGCAATTTAAAATCGCTCTAGCGACCACCATTTTTGTTTTTTCATTACAAAACTCGGCATGTAACTTTAAAAAAAACCTACTGTGAAAAATAGGTGAATATGATATGAGTGGGTTGGAGCGACTTCTATCAGAAGACGGAAACGGCCAGAGGTGGTCGTTTTGAAGAGTAGATTCCTGTTACGACACACACTATTCATGCTACTTCCCAATTTCTGAAACTCAATATGTAACTTCCCTGCTCTAGTTCTCTGTAATAAACTTCATAAAGTTTACTTGCTGAGGAATCCGCTTACTGCTTGAAGGACTTCTTATTTAGCTTAGTTTAAACTAGACATTCTCAATCCTAATGAATAATATTTTTAATTTGATTAATTATCACTTTCATGTTTCGTTAACTTTTAGTTTAGGTGCATCGGATACTAAAAAATTGAAAATTGGCTAAGCTACGCTATGTATGGACTATTTTGTATTGTAAGTGCCTCATTCTACTTTGTATTTTACCAATGTTTTCAATTTCCCAACTCCATTCCCATTTCTTCTTGCTAATCCTTGATATCATTCGCATAAATTATCCTTTACTTGGCCATCCTCTTCTCCCCCCCCCCCCGAGTTCTAACTTCCATCATCTGCTTAGGTTTCTTAATCTCTTCCATTCTCACTAAGTGTCCAAAATAACTCAATTTTTCCTTTTTGATTTTCCTCCAAATGATGTCTGCTTTAATCCCTGCTTGATCATTTCATCCCCATATCCCATTTATATCCTATTATCTTTTTATAGTATTTCATCTCAAGAATACTTATGTTCCTTAATTCTTCTTTACATGTTTTAGTTTACTTTATGTTTATTTTAGACATTTAAATGCAGATTGTTACAGAATATGGAATCCCAGGCGAACAAACAATACTCATGGCAAGTTGTTACGACCACCAAATTAGGAGCATAGATGTGAAATTCTGGGCAGACGAGATTAGGCGAGAACTCCAAAAGATTGGGATGGATATGGGAAAATTTAACTGAAAACCGCAAGAATGTGTGGAGAAAAATAAGGAGGAGGTACTTAGATATGAACCAACAAGATATTTTCGCCGAATGTACGGGAAAACTGATTTTACAAATAGACCTAAAACAAGTTTGGGGAAAATAATATTATATAGGCCTATTCAATCTAGGATTTAAAGAGAGATCCGGGCTTGCTTGGTATAGGCTAGGGGCATGTAAATTTCTAAAAATTAGCGACGATATGGGAATATGTTTAATGTGCGGGAGCTTTGAAGACGAGATACATGTAGGCCTATTAGGAAAATGTAAAGATTTAGAATATTGGAGGCGTCAGTTATTACCGGAAAGATTTCTAAATTGAAATTGTGAAAGATTGGCATGCTACGAGTTAATTGTAAATACAGAAAATTGGATAAATTTGGGCAAATTTCTGGACGAAACGCGGAAAATAAGAACAACACTCATTTGTGAAAAAATAAATTTGTTAGCAAAATGTAATATCAATAATTCTTAATAATTCTACATAACCTAATTAATGTATAATATAACTGTATTATTGTCTAATTGTAATATTATTGTGTTTTCTTTTTGTTTTACGTTATATTATAACCAAACATTATTTTATTGTAACGAACTGTCAACAGCACGTACGGCTTACTGTCCGTGCGACCCATATTTGTAAATAACATTGTATGTATCTTACTTTTAGTCTAATAAAGTTCTACTACTACTAAAATATTGAATAATTAGTTAAAATGAGAAAACCCATCCAATACGATTGCAACAAAAGCAAATAAATATATCAAAACAATTTAGGCTAAAGTGAATACAAATCATAATAACAATGAATAAATTACAAGCTTACAGACTAAATACTGTACTTACAAAATGTATTTAGTACACAATTGATCTTCTTGGTGATACAATATTAAAATATATATACAGTCAATATGCCCATTTCACCAATAATATTTAAAATGGTCAACTAGTTTCTACAGCCAAGCTGTCATTCTCAAGACCAGATATTGAGTCAATATCTGGTCTTGAGAATGACAGCTTGGCTGTAGAAACTAGTTGACCATTTTAAATATTATTGGTGAAATGGGCATATTGACTGTATATATATTTTATTATTACAAAATGTATTTCATCAATTTCGAAAATTAATTGTCTGTATCACTTTGTCCTTGAGGCAATCCTCTAATGAGGAAAGTTGTACATAATAAAAAAAAAAATTACGTCTTCAAATTATTCATTTCTTCTGCATATGTTTCTCTGCTCTCTCTTAAGACAGTCTCGGTTCTACACTATAGGCCAAATTATTAACATTACTGAAAAATTTAGTAATACAGGTAAGTGAAAGATTTCGTTACTACGTAGGCTATAGCGTGAACTCAGGTAAATTCATGATACTTTCCTACATCTCTGGTTAGGGAAATCGCCGACCTTTTATGGTCTGTGCTTGTGTACTTTTATAAAGTCACGACAAAGCCACATTAGGACCAGCAGCATCAAACATCAACCTGGATGCTGTAGGGAAAAATGAACTGCTAAAGATGGGGCGGATGTCCTGAAAGGCCTACAGGCATAAAGATCACATATTTTAAAAGTTGAGGACGACGGATTTTACCTAAGAAGGTATTTTTAACTTATTTTATTTTATGACTCTCCATCTCAACGGTTTTAACAATGAATTTTATTAGTATTGTGTACTTTTATTGTGATGTCCTGTACTCTTTTCGGCGGTGGCTGTAACATTCTACTAACTACATGCATTGTGTCTAGGAAAGTATCAATAATTTACCGAAACTACCAATTTATTATCATCTCAATAATGTATGATGGTTGTCCAGCGGCTCGCTTTGTTTCCCCGCAGCTCTTATATATAATTAAAAACAAAGATGCCGACTACCGCCACTATAATAATTCCGCATGTTAATCATTGTCAAGCATTGTCGCGCGGCACCCGCTTTTATATAAACGGACAACCATCATAGTGAGACGATAATACCAGAGTTTTTCCCTAATATTTGTTACATTGCGTTATTATATTGTTATTTCTTGTATTATGATATGGATACGAACATTAAAAAGTGTTTTTTTAATAACAAACTTTTTCATATCTAGATGGGACGAAGAATAACTATTTTACATGACAAAAGAGGTTTAAAATGAACGAATGTATTCATTTTAATTATTTTCTTTATTTAAGTAGACGACCCATGGCTGAAACAGAAGTTGCCATGCTCGATTCAAATACCGAGATACGCGGTTTAAAGTATCCTGAAATCGTTGGATTTTCAGCCTGTAGAAATTCTTGATATGGCTTCCATTGGAAGGGAAGTAAAATCGTTGGATCAATGTTTTAGATTTACGAAACAAAAATTAATTCAAGTCTAATAAAAAGGGCTTGCAGCAAATTTTGTCGGTCTTTTCATACCCAGGTTTATATTGAGACGATGATGAACTTATATGTTAAATAGGTCGTTAATAAACCTGCTATTTAAGTACTATCGACAATAAATAATGATACCCCAATTAAATTGACAATTATACAAAACTTAATAGATAATGAAATATGTCTTAAAAGTTGTTCATTACACAGCTACAGTCAGGTCATGTCATGACATCTGTGTTAATCATGCTATAATTCCACGTGTCATACGCTCATTAACATGTAATTACAATTGTCACCAGAAGGATTATTAAAACAACCTAAAAAATCATTGTTAAAAAGAAGACATATGTTTCAACGTGAATAATAATTGTTATTATCAACAGTTCTTAATTAAAACGTTGAAACAAAGATGAGTACTTTTACAGAGGGAACACTGTCATCTGCTTCATTAATATTGTAAACAAAGAACCACAATTTATCCAGCCCACAATGTAGGATAGGCCCCTACTTAATTTTAAACTAGATTTACTTAATTTATCACAAAGAATGAAATGATTTATTTATTATTTGTATTGTGTATGTAATACTTCCTTTGCTGATAAAAATCACCGTAATATAAAGTGGAAGTAATATAGGCCTAAGTGCACATATTTTAATTAAAAATTCTTTATGGCAAACTCAGTGAAAATGTCTTGTAATCATAAATGTAGGGCTCTTTCAGAAAAAAACATTTTTGTACAGAAGTGTAATAGCGTATTGCCTTAAAATAATAGCGAGTATTTGTCTGATTTTTATAAATAATATCATAATCATCATCATAGTCCATTCACGAATTTAGGCCATTTGTTGGCCCGTTGCGGCCTCAATAGACACACTATCCAAAAGTCTTTTGAGTGGACGTCCATGGGATAGGAACATGAGATTTCTAAAAATTGAAACAAAATGTTTCATTAATATTTTTTATTAAAATACATAATATGCACATTTTAATGTTACCAATTCTCATTGCACAATATTAATATACAGGGTTAATTTCAAATCGTTACTTAATTTAATTTATCATATTATGGGCAATGAAATAAAACATACAAAGAGAGAAATTTGTTCACTTTCATGTCCCCTAGGTATTTTTTTTAATCAGATCAGTATGATATTCCCCATTATTTCGAAGTAATATAGACCCTACCAATAGATTTTTGCTTAAAATATGATTCTTTTAGGAAACCATAGATTTGTGACACGAAATGTTTAAGGCATTCAGGATCTTATATTTCCTGTTAGGTTGTCTGTTAATTAATCGTAATATTTTCTTCTTATTAGGGAAAAATAATTTTCAATTTGAAGGTAAATATATTTCATGAAATGTGTAATTTAAACTTCGTAGTGAACCACAAATCTTTAATCTTTGATCAATGAGTGTAGAATACACTCGGGCAATTAAAATGAAAAATATAAATAGTTTGCCCAAATTTAATCTACTTCTGAAAAGTAAGGTTTCATGTTACGATCATTCAAAGGAAATTTTATACATGTTATATTTTAGATTTTCGCGGATATAAGTCTGATTAAGAAACTTTATTGGGTCTTCCGCCTCGAGGATTCAAGGTTCTGGCCACTGATTCCGACGTTTCGGTATGATCCCTCATGCGATTATCAAGGATTATCTTCATTCCTTGATAATGACATGTGGGATTATGTCGAAACGTCGGAATCAGAGGTCAGAGGCGAAACTTTAATATTTTTGTCGCGGAAATCCCAATAAAGCTTTCTTAATTAGATATATCAAAATCTAAAAATCATAGGGAATTAAAACGGATATTAATCTCTTGAATCGTAATAAATATCCAGTTCTTTAACGAATTCCGAATGAATGAAGCAATTTAAGCATGAAAAATTTTTTTTTAATTTTTTACAGATATTCACAGGTTCTATTTAGTAAATACAATGAAAAGTGTCATTGGACAATGAACAAAATTTATATAGGCTATATGCGTATATGTGTGTATGTCCGTTAACACTCTTGTAGCGTGGAATTTATCTTTATCGCTGTGCTAAATTTGACATACATTATTCAATTAAAAAAGTAAGGTCAAGTTCGTTAACCAGCAAAATCAGACTATTAGATGTAGGAGTTAAACTGAAATGAACATTTAATAATCGTTCTAGCAGTCGCAAGTTAGGTGTTTGACAATGGAATTCTAAATATGCTATCATAATAAAACGAGGAAGATATTCTCCAAAAATTAGCAAAATCAGATCATTAGAAGATAGGATTTACCTCAAATCCGAAATTAAAAATTCACTGTAGCAACCGCCATGTTAACTTAGTCCCAACGTCTACCATATGATTAAATTACCCTTTAAATAGGTAATTAATCCTATGAGGTACACTGATTTTTTATATATGTTTAATGATTTTAATAAATTAATGGAAAAACGAATTACAATATATCATTTAAGTTTGTGTCAAAACACTCAACAATATGCAATATGTACTCTTATGGTTATGAGTGATTTGTGTCACTGAAGTCCGATCTTTTAAATATTGAGTTTCTCGAATTTAACAAAATGAATATATATTATGTAAACCAGGGAAATCGAACCACAAATTCGACTTGTTGAGGAATTTGCTTAGTTTACGCAGTTCCTGCGTGACGGACTTTTATTATATAATAATTGATATAGTCTTTTTTGCCAGAGAATTCGGTATATAATTAATAAATCATTCATATCGGCCATGTTATCGAAAAAATGCTCC
Source organism: Diploptera punctata (assembly GCA_030220185.1). Taxonomy (NCBI): domain Eukaryota; kingdom Metazoa; phylum Arthropoda; class Insecta; order Blattodea; family Blaberidae; genus Diploptera; species Diploptera punctata. Next base: position 707,445 of record JASPKZ010008023.1, read on the forward strand.
ATTCGGTATCCTAGGATAGCAGGTTCTATCCCAGGTAAGATTCACGAATTTTCCTTGAGTGAAGGTTTCTTTTGAGGAGAAGTTCAGTCATCGATTCTTCGTCTCACAAGAACATAGGACGAATATCTCTGATGTAAGTTATGTAAGACATAATATTAGAGAATAATGACGCTAGTACTAGGGTGTTGTTGCTAACCACGCAGTAGAAATATACGAAGTTAAACTCACAAAACAAAGAACAAATATTTTTTAATGTTTTATATTACTAGAATTATCTACAGACATTGCATTATGTTATAATACCAATATTTGAAAATAAAATGCCTAGCAATTTTTTTGGGAAATCCTTGAAGAGTTACTAAAATGTTCAATCTGTAATACTCTATATCTAATTAAATGGGAACAGACTTAACAAAAATAATTGAGGAAAATTTTGAAGATATGCCAGAATTCAAATACCTAGGGACAATAATTAAAACAGGGATGAGCTTCACAAATAAGTAGTGGCTCAACTCTAGAAACGCATGTTGTTATGCACAACAGGGATCCTTGTCACCTCACTTCCTATAGGAAAAAAAAAAGTTTTAAACTAAAAATATGTAACACTATTATTCTTTCAGTTAAACTTTATGTTTGCGAAACATGGTCTCTTATTTTAAGCGAGGAGAAAATATTAGGAATATTTGAGAATAAAGTGCTTAGAAAAAAAATTGGGACAATGAGAGATGAATAGACAGGTCAACGGAGAAAACTGCACAACAGTGAGCAATATAACTTTATTTGGGATGTCAGACATAATAAAAAAAGTTAAGTCTCGTACACTGCGATGGTCACGATATATGACACGAAAGAGGGACATGGAAATTTCATATAGAAAGCCAGAAGGAAAGCGTCCAATTGAAAGGCCTAGAATGTGGAGAGAGAATAATATTAACCATGATTTAAGGGAGGTTAATTTTACAGGGAATGATTAAAAAATATTGGCTGAGGACATAGATATATGAAGAGTGTTATGTTCGCCTGGTCTGTACCCCTGGATTCTATAGTATCCGTGAGTTAGTTTAGTAAATATACTATTTTATACTGTTATTGGTCCCGATGTAATAGCGGTTAACAAGCTCGCATTTGGTTCCAAGGTTCACGGATTCAAATTCTACCGGGATTGATGGATTTTTCAGGATGTAAATATCCTGAGTACGGATTCCTTCGGAAGGGAACTAAATCGGTAGGTCCTGTGTCCTGGATTTTCAGGACGCAAAACAAACGCAAGTCTGAAAAAAGGACCCACTGACCCCAACATTACGCTCAGATTAGAATTATCTTGCTCTTTAAAGAATGCAATTAAATACAATATTTTTTGGACCACATCAATATTTTTTTATCTGAGGATAGAATATTTGTTTTATTTTTGTAAGATACGATTTTCAGGAGCATGCGTATATGAACATTAAAAGAGAAAGTACAGCTGTTCCCAATTGTCTACAAATAGCATTGGTAATAATTTAGAATGACTGTTACTACTGTAAGTCACCTGGACAACATGTGTGCAATGTAATAAACGTTTGTGAACGGTTAAACAAACTCTCATCACTTTCTTACAGTAGCCGTCCATTAAACTACAGTATGCAACTATGAACGTTAACAAGCCTCGCTACTAGCAAATAATATTATGTAATATATACATAATTTTAATATGAAGAAATAATATAAGATTTGGATAATGAACTCCATCCTCGATCAAAAACTTTGTTATTTTGGTGTGAACGACGATACAGAATAATAATAATAATATAAATCCACAACATGAAAAGTCATGATTGACTGAAGAGGTAGCTTTGAATGGACAGTTAATGACACAATAGGGAGTTACATGACGCAATCCGTCATGTATATGGATATATGTATATTTTTACTTTCCATAAATATGAACATACTAGAAATGAAAGGAATTCCTCTACACCTTATGAGAGCCATTCAGAGTTTATATATAGAAACAAATTTTAAAATAGACTGCGGAGATAAAATTAGTAAACAAAACATAGAAATAAACCAGGGAGTAAGACAAGGGTGTCCATTGTCACCAGTATTATTTAATTTATACTTGGACCATGTCATAAATGAATGGCAAGAACAAATTAATATAAATAGTGTACTGACAACTCTGCTTTTTACAGACGATCAATTAATAATGACAGCATCAGAAAATGCTTTACGACAATTCCTTTATGCTTTAAATAATATCGCTCTAAAATACAATTTAAGAATATCTACATCTAAAACAAAAATATTAGCTCTGAAAGGAAAATGTGCAATAAGAGCAAAAATAATGATAAACAATGTAATTATTGACCAAGTTCAGAATTTTAATTATTTGGGTTGTCATTTAGGCAATGACAGAAATTTGGATAAACACACTAAAGTACAACGATTCAATTATCTATGTGGCACAATTAAACGCACTTTATTGAATAAGAGTAGAAGAGAAACTATTTTGAAGTTTTACAAACTATTGGCAGTTCCATCTCTTATCTATGGTTGTGAAACCTGGACATTAACAAAGGCAGATAGTAAACGAATAGAGGCTGCTGAAATGAAGATGTTGAGAGCAATAGCAGGATACCAATGGACCGATAAAAAGAAAAACGAAGATATAAGAACAGAACTTAATATATTTAATCTCTGTGAAAGAATAAAATATTATCAAAATGCTTACCTTCAGCACATATTACGAATGAATGAGCAGCGTATACCAAGGAGAATGTATAATATTATAAACCAAAAGGGAGAAGAATGTTGGGAAGACCATTGAAGAGATGAAATGACCAATTCGACCTATAATGAGATCGGAACAGGCCATTGGGCTTAATCCTTGTTGTTGATGATGATGATGCTATATCTGGCATCAAGTAACCTCTCAATTTTCCTCGGAACCTAGGCCTTTGCGTAAAAAAAATCTATGGTTTATCTGGGAATATAACCCGGGTCATTGAGATGACAGTCACACATTCCGTCATCGCAGAGGCAGTTACTTTGCTTTACTATCTGATGATACGTTGATAATTTCATTTCAGTGAGTAGATATTTCCGAGCCTTTTTTAAATAGTTCCATATCTTCATATAAATTCACAGTCATTAATTCGGCAATTCCCAGGTCGTGATAATTAGCTATAACGGCTGGGGGACCCGATATGCTGACTACATGTCATCTCTACACTGATTAATGCAAATGTGAGGCAAGTAACCGGCTGGTAGGCCAAGGGTCTTCTAGGGCTGTCGTGCCATGTAGTCAGTGATTCGGCAATTTTTAAGGTTTTAATCGTTATTACTCTCCATTTCTAATATATCTAGTAATTTTCATACAGAACTGGCCCCGATGCTTCAATGGTATACAATATATTCCTGTACTGGATCCGACTACGCAGACTCTCAGGCAATGGTCAGCGAATTGTTAGGTTAAAAGTCGAGCCCTGATTTACAAAGGGATGTAGTTTCTTAAAGGCTGAAATAGAATTCGTAAGGCGCAAGAGCTCACTCCTTGGCGCAGCGAATAACTTCATACAAGAAAAGGACAACTTTCAACCCACGAATCAAACGACTCTTGTTTAATTGCATGTTGTGTTTTAAAATCAAACAAGTGACTGAAATTTCCCGAAAGACAATTCAGCTCTGTTTACTAAATATTTTGTTTCTACTGTAGTCCTACAGATGTAGTATGATGTTTGCATTCATGATAAATCAAGTAACTTCAATAGCTCAAAATAGTATCTCAGAAATGTTAAAAAACTTGATGACTAATTATATTACATTTAAAATTTATTTTACTAATTATATTCATTATCCAAAGGAAAAATGCCAATTCTTCATTAAATATACAGAATGTAAAGGAATTAAACCGAATTAATTTATCTGATTATAGAGAAGTTGCTGGTAAGTACTTTGATATAGGAAACCTAGGATACGAGAAAAAAATCCGTCAGGTATGAACTGCGTGAACTAAACGAATTGCACAGCAAGTCGAAGTTATAGTCTAATTTAACCGGTTTACGAAATATAATTTCATTTGTTAGACCTTAAAGTTGGTGAAACTTTTTTTATATTAACTTACTTAAATGGTGTGGGATTGCAGTGAAAACAAATCATGCATAGCAACTAACAGTTATTAGATAGGTGTATTACCTGTTGCTTATTGTTGTATAATTCATCGCAAATTTAAATAGTTTTTACTGATTTATTTTTATACTATTTTATTAAAACATGAAATAAATAATACCACTGTATCTTATAGGATACATTGTCAATTAGAAGTTAATTTTGGGCCTAAATTGTAAGGTATAGAGATACTTTGACGAAGTAAACATGACGGCTAATAGAGCGAATTTTTTATTTCGGGTTTCAGGTAAACCCCCGCTACTAATAATTTGATTTCACTGATTTTTGGAGCATACCTGTCTCGTTTTATTTTATTAGCATAGACCTGTACGGAATTCTGTTGCGAAAAATTGAAAATTGCGACTGTTAGAGCAATTCTAAGTTTTATTTTCAGGTGAGCTCCTACTCCTAACTATATGATTTTTCTGGTTAATTAACTGGATCTTGTTTTTTAATTGATTCCATATGCCGAGTTTGGTTATGATAAAACAAAAACTATGGTAGCCAGAGCTTTAACAAACACACACACACACACACACACACACACACACACACACACACACACACACACACACACACACACACACATATATATATATATATATATATATATATATAGGCCTATAGCAAGCAGGATAGACAATGCTACCAATAATTTAATTATAACGTCAATAGAGAGTGATTGATTGACAATTTGTCAAGAATCGTTGAAGGGTTATGCGGTAACTTGATTCTAGACTGCGTGACATTTGTACATGTGTTTCAAGGCCGCCCTCACGAAATCCATAACGTATGTTTTCACAGTGAGTGAGACTATCGGATGCTGAGTATGGTGAAGGTTTTTGCGTCCTTCGGAATTCACTAATAACTGAGTTAGTAGTGATTGATGGTCAACGATTGTTATTGAATTTATTTACATTTGATACTTGCAATCCAGTATTAGAATTATACATAGGTACTGATTGATAAAACAATATTTTTGTGTACAGTTAAACTCTTTCAGCTGGTGTAACTTTTCTTGAAACTTATACCTATATCATTGCTTTTTATTTATTATTTCGTGGAGGGCGAAAAGCATACTCCTAAAACCTAAAATACGAATTCTAATAAAATAATATAAGCTACATATTTTAGGAGAGAATTAGACATTTCCTTTTTAATACTGTTTAGCCACTGTGAATTTTCATTAATTGCACTCTCTCCTCTCTCGGCTCTTTTTTAGTAGAATGATAACGTGGTTGCAGAAAAAGTAAAAAAAAAACGTTTTTCTCTTTCTTAGGCCTATTTACAAAATTTAACATCTAAACTCCCATATCGTCTAAGATCTCTAGGTGTAGTGAGTAGGCCTGTCTCTAGGCCCTAACTATTATTGTGTTTGTCGCATGTTTTTCTAATGAATAGTTATATTTGAAGAGAAAAATTATACGCTCAGACCGGGACTTGAACCCGGGACCCTTGGTTCTCTAGACCAAGTGCTCTACCAACTGAGCTACCTGAGCAAATACCGATCTAAACGCAAATCTTTCTCTGTATACATTGTAATTCCCATCCACCAAATGCTGTGAAGCCATGCTTCTATCTTGCAAATGGCGGCTCCTTTATTAAGAAGACATATTTGGGAATTTACATTACAGCCAGTACGGCTTTTTCCAAGTTTTTATTATTGATTTCGTACATCTATGTACAATGTATATAGAGAAAGATTTGCGTTTAGATCGGTACTTGCTCAGGTAGCTCAGTTGGTAGAGCACTTGGTCTAGAGAACCAAGGGTCCCGGGTTCAAGTCCCGGTCTGAGCGTATAATTTTTCTCTTCAAATATGATTTATCCATCATTGAGATGTACGAAATCAATAATAAAAAAAATAATGAATAGTTAATTTTAATGATTTTTGAAAGGGAGATTATGATGACGCCAACAGCCTGTCGCACCATGGAGTTTTGGATATTATGGTGGCTCGGTTCTTAGTAATGAAATTCCTTTCTAGTATTTGTATTGTCAATAAAAAAAAGGAAAATTCTCAGCGAGGTTAGTCTACATAAAAGGTTTGGACTCGGGATCTTCTGGATACGAGTCTCAAAGTCTACGAGCCAACTCGATTATTAAAATAAAATAAGTGAATTATTTATTATAAAATCCAGAAACTGGATTCAAGTAGCTAAACTTAGTGGTTGGATTTGTTAGATTATCCTATATTGAAAAAAAAAATCAGCTATAAAATGAGTAGTGTGTATGTTTTTGCATACATAACATTTTATATTTTATTAACCACGAGCCATCAAGGAAAGAGCGCTAAGCGCTGATACATTATAATATATCAGAAGGCTTAGTAATTTACATTAATTTGCAAATGAAAAACACAAATATGATGTTCATAGGTTTATAATATATCAGAGTTTTGAGGAAAGTTAGACTATCTCTAGTTCTCTCGATGATACAATTTTGAATCAGAAATAACTTTTTTTAAATGAAAAATATGCCTGTTAAGAAATAGCTCATCTGTGGTTAGCAATGAAATGGATAAATGAAAGGCATATAGTAGAACTATAACATTCATGACACGAGTAATTCCGATGATAGAATATTATCATTGTGGAAAGTTAAGGCAGTTTTATTATAATTATTTCTGCATGAAGAATAAAGGCAACTTCTTGCTTTCTTGTACGAGGTTTTGAACAGAAAGGAAGACTTAATTTTGCATTCACATACAATCAATTTGCCGCAAACAACTGTTTCTATTGTAATGAAATGAGTAACGCTTCTGATACGGCTCAGTGCCAAAAGACAGAACCGTGACCTGACAAAAGAACCGGTTATACGCCACAGGACCTAACATTTTCAATCCTTATTTAATTACTAACTTGTCATGCAATTATTTTTGTCGCTATTACTGGAAATAGGTAACAAATTTGGTAATTTTCATACAGGGTTTTAATTGATAGATCCAATTGTAAGATTTAAAAAATCACAAGACACTTGTTACACGAAAGTAAGAAAATAAAGACACGGAATTCACATGAAATGAGATAATTAAAAGGGACCCTAACACAATCTACATTAAAAGATAATAAAGTGTTAGTAATATATATAATATAAATAAGGTGGGCCACGCCGGAATGCCCTATTTTAAATCCTGATTTATGATTCTATCTTCATGACTTATTTTGTTTGACAATATTAAATGTTGCTAAATATAATATTAAAATAAGTACCTGGCAGGTATCGTCTTCCTTAATTAGGCTAAAATCTTCTAAATCTGTAGCCTTTCAAAACCGGCTTCCATCTGTAGCGATTTAAAAAAATTATTGAGTCTCCAATAATGCGAACCTATTTCACCAATCCGTATGTTAGGGTTTTAGTTACAATACAATTAATTATTTATAGTAATTTAGAGTATGCTTCATTTCTAGCGTTACATATTAACGTAATATGAACAAATAAATAAATTAATTAACAAACCAAAAAAACTAACTCAAAGTCTCTTAAAAATATGATAGATAAAGTCACACAGCTTTCCATAGCAACAATTCTTATATAAAATATTAGACAAAGGTAGTTGAAATCTATTATGGCAATAACCTACTTTTTAAAAAAATTCATGTCTTTTGGAATCAAATGCGAGACACTCAAAGAACAGATGTGAGATAGTCTGACTGGAGTTTTTGCAAATACAGGTATCTGTACCTATTTTAAATCGTTCCAAATAATGTCCAAATTTACCGTGTCCAGTCATAAATTGTGTTAATACAAAATTTGGTTCTACGTATTTACACTCTATTCGGTTAAAAACAGTTGGGAATAATAATGTTCTTGTCAAAGTACCATTAATACTGTTTAACCATTCAGCATTCCAATGTTGTACGAAATCATTTCTTAATACTTCTTTAATATATGATAGAGGACAGAAGGAGTAAAAGAAATCCATATTTGAATTAGCGCTGATTTGGCTAGAAAATCTGCATGTTCATTTCCTGTAGTTCCAGCATGTCCTTTATCCAGCCTAGGCAAATATGTCCAAGATGATGGTTTAATTTTGTTCTTATGGAGGTTGCAATCGGGTGACGAATGAATCTGTCATTGATAGAGGAAAGTGCTGCCTGGGAGTCACTAAAGATACAAGAAGACTTGTTGGTGGTTATAACCCATTCCACAGCTTGCAGTAGAGCTAAAAGCTCTGCTTGAAAAATCGTACATTTGGAAGCAAGCTAGTATCCTTGGTGAAAGGTACCAACTTCATTATCATATACCACAAAAGCACATGCAACTAGATAAGGTCCTCCATTCCAGAGATACGAGAGTCATCGGTATAAATGGAATAATCATGATGACAGTTGCTGCAATCATTTAGCATAAGTGACCTTCGATAAGTGCTAGGATAACCAGATGACAAGAAATGCCTGTCTTTCGATTTCAGAGACGGGGACGACATTTCTTAATATTAGTTAGTCTGGCTCTGTATATGAAAGACAAATATAAGGGTACAATACCTGTTACCATGTAAGCAACATCATTAGATACTGTACGATATGCTCTAGCTATGCTTAGTATATAGCTCCTTTGAATTTGAGCAAAATATATTCAATAGCAAGTGAATTCAATTTTAAAAATTCAAACAAAATAAAATAAAATTCAAAAGTTTTTAAATTTCAAATAAAGTTCAAATTTTAAAACGAATAAAGTTAATACTAAAGAAATATTAATTTTAATATTTTACTTGAGGATCACTTGAAGATCCTCGTGGTGTCACTTTGGAATGTCTGCCCGCTCCTGGAATCTCCTTCCTCAAGAGATCAGGGGTTGCCGCACACTTGGTACCTTTAAGTCACGCTTATACAGTTACCTGTTGTCTAATAATTAATTTTTCTCTATTTATTTAATTTTATACTATGTCATTAATCTTTTCCTGTTTTTTATATATATATTATACATATATATTTAATTCGTTAAATTTAGAGTAAATCAAAATACATTATAAATATTAATTGTATTGTATTCATAACTTGTAATCGTTTATATAGGCTATATATATATATATATATATATATATATATATATATATATATATATATTGTAATTTAGATTTAAGACTATTTTTTGTTTGTATTTTTTTTTAAACCTGGTTCAGTGGTAGACAAGGCCTTAAGGCCTTAACTCTGTCAGGTAAAATAAAGCTATTATTATTATTATTATTATTATTATTATTATTATTATTATTATTATTATTATTATTATTATTATTATTATAATAGTTTCCCCAATCTCATTCACGTTATTTGTCTTTTTTTTATATTTGTGGTCATTGATTGATCCAGTGGGCACTCTGGAATATATTCACATTCATGAAATGAAAAAAAAGAAAATACTAGTGCTGCATAAGTTATCTTTTTATAATCTAGCGATTCAAGTGTTACATGTGTGGGAATGTTATTCACGGTCTTTCTCTATGATTTGTGCTGAAGTAAAACATTATATGTCTACATACTTTATAAGATTGATCTACTTATTACCATTTTACTAGGTCTATTTATTTCTTTTACAAATGGGCAGGTATCCATATTTCCGACATATTTGACATTATGGGATCTAAGAATGTTATTATAAACCTTACATATAGACAAATTCTTTCACTATATTACGGAGGAGTAAGTTTCTGTAATTCAATTTTAATAACAACCGATCCTGGTGCATTTCGGGATTTAACTTTACCATAAGATCTGGTAAAACTACTCGTATTAGCTTCTTCCTAGTCAATTTTTATCGTAATTAAGTTATTTGATGAATTGCGAAGTTTTGTTACAGGTTTTTATAACTATTGTGTTTTTAAAACAATTTAAGTGCATTTCTCTTATCTCTGAAAAACAAATTTAACAAAGTAAACATATCTTTCAGTACCCAATGTTCTCTGGATTAAATATTGAATTTAAATTTCCTCTGCAGTCTTCCTTATTATTACATTCATCTATTTTTTTCTTATTGTTGTTGGTAAATACTGAATCCAAGTAGCACTTCGTCTTCTTCTCTTCATACACTCGGGTAGCAACAAATCTTAATAACATTCTTCTATAGTCGTTCTTCAATCATTCTTTTCACATGACCGTACAAATACAGTTCATTTTTTGTACATAATCCAATGTATAATGTTTTGCTTGTTTAGTTTTTTATTATATTTTTTCTAATTTATTTCTCTTTCTTTTATTAATGCTGATCCTCCCCAAGAGTCCATTTATATAGAATTTGTTCGAACATTCAGTTCTTAATTTTAAATAATATTGCTTATGTCTATATGAACAAAGTGTTACAATAAAATAAATATAATATTTAGGTTCCCATGAACAAAAACTTTAGTATCTATAATTAAATTTTAAAGTTTCTGGCGGTGAACTCGCGATCTCATAGAATCATATTTAAGGCAATTGCGTTAATTAAGCTCTTTTTTCTATTAATCAATATATACAGTTTTTTATTTGACGTAAATCTTTAAATTCTTCCGTAGGATTTTATCTTTATTTGTCTTTGTCCTCCAGGCAGCCCCTTAATAGCGAAATGTTTTAAAATAATAAACAAAAAGGCCCAAATGCAACAGAAATAATAATTTTTAATTTTTAGTCGATTCATGTGATTCATATAGCCTAACTGGCAGGAGATATGTTGTTAATATTATGTTATTAACATGTTTATGTTTACGAGTATCGCTTCACAAATATTTTCAAGGAATTTAACGAACAGTTGAAAACATTTTATTGTAAATTAGTAGACCACCGCTGTAGTCTCGGGATAGGGTCGTTGCCTTATTGGCAGCGGGTCAGGATTCGTTCCCTGGTCAAGTCTCCTGGAAGATTATTATTTTCGGTGTTATTATTTCCTCACCTATAAGACAAACGTCGGGAAAATGTATGATGCAAACGGTCCTCGAACATGATCTGGCCATCATATTCATCATTATCATATTAGCCATGTTTAGTATGAACATGTGTTTCGTCTTAATATTGTATTGTCAAAAATTAATTGTGTGATCCGTAGTATAAAATCCCTCTCCCGACAGGTCGGGCAACTGTAAGACCCGGATGCGGCATGCAAAAAGTAGGCTAATTATATGGTGAGAGGTTAAACTGAGTTAATGGAATGAATTGTAAATTGACATCAAAATCTTGAATTAAAATTTCAAGATCCATAAGCGAATAGCCTATGTATGCCATTAAAATTCTTAACGTTTCGTTTTTAATTTTTAACTAATTCTATTAGCCTATTGGTAATTAAATTGTAACTGAATTTCAGATATTTCACCTGAATTAACATTATGTTACATTTCAACACTACTGATCTTGTAAATCATCATCATCCTAAGGCGCAACCACTTCAAAAGTGAAAGTTTTGACCTTCTCAACAATCCTCCTCCAAGCCAATCTGTCTCTTGCCATATTCAAATTAGTCACTTTCATTTTATTTAGATCGTCCATTGTGTCATCCTCCTACCTGTTCTTCGGTCTTCCAATAGCTCTGCCTCCTATAGGTTTCCATTTATAGAGTTTTTTGACCAGTCTATAATCAACCATTCTTATCAAATGCCGAAGCCAACCAATTCTAAGAAATCTTAGTATGTGAAATTATTCGTAAAGGTACTTCCATTATTTTCTTTGCTTCAAATTCAATAAACAGAGCGAGTTCCTCAATGACATCTAGAACCGAACTGTTACAGATGACCGAGGTAGTTTTGAAAACAGGAACCGCATATGGTTGCTTCTAGGTATTGAACTACTGATACGTTTGAAGAATGTACAAACAATTAATTCTAACTCCATGGAGCGACAGGACTAGAAGGCCCTTGATCTACTAGCGGGCTGCTAGGATCAGGTCCAAATGTACCATTTACAGATGTGGACGATCATATAGTCAGTATAGGAGTGGCTTGTGGTCATCATTTTGGGTGCCTCAGCCGTTATTGCTCGTTATCTCAATCTGGAACAGCTACTTCTTGTTGCTTACTTATTGTTGCTATCCAAATTTCTCACTTTTCGGCTTTGGTATGAACCCATACAAGTCGTAACTGCATGAAAATTCTTTACATCCATAGGGATTTCTACCAGAGGATGTCCTTAATCCCGAGCCTAGTCATATTGCCTTTAACCGCTCAGCTGGGATGCTGAATTGCACATCTCACCTCTTGCTTCATGTTATTTAAAGTGTGATAGTTCAAGAACAGATTACCACAATCTTAGCTGACTGTCTCCGTACAACAGATACAGGGATTTATGAAGTAGTTCACCGCATTGAGGTCCTATAAAAAAATTCATGGCGCGACAGGCCTACAAGGCCCTTAGCCTACCATCCGGCTGCTGGCATCACATCCACATGTGTCAATCACAGAGGTAGATGATCAGCCAGTGTAAGGGTGACATGTGGTCAGCATGTCGAGTCCCCCAGCCGTTATAGCTGGTTTTCTCAACCTGGAGCCGCTACTTATTGTAGCTACCCAAATGCATCACGATGCAGGGTGGGCACCGGTCCCATGCTGGCCGAAATACCATCAGAAAATGTTTTCCCCCATGGAGACTCGAACCAGCATAATTCCCGTAGCTCTGCGCCAAGGTTTCTTGCCTTAACCACTCGGCTACGGAGCGGGACCATTTAGGTCCTATACTTATTTTAAATTTATGGTTGCCACTTTTAAGAGTTGATATGATTTATAAGTTGTTTAGGGCATTAAAATATATTAACTAATAAAAGTGTCCCTTATATGTCTACTTTTTTTTTTTTTAGTTCAAACTGAACAGGAACTTGAAGTAGCAATTTTGAATGAAGTATTAAATTTGAACTGAATTATCAGTGAATACTTGACATAGTAAATCAAGAAAACTCTGGGCACATTCTTCTTATGAACTTTATAAATTCATGGCGCAACAGGCCTACGAGCCCCTTGGCCTACCAGATGGCTGCTGGCCTTACAACCACATGTGCTAATCATAGAGGCGGACGATCATCCAGGCAATATAAGGTGAAGCGCCCTGCCCCTAGAACTGGTTTTATTAATCTAGAGTTGCTATTAATGTAGCTACCGAAATTCCTCATGATCCTGGTGGGAACCGGGCCCATACTGACGGAAAATCCATGACAAAATTTCTTTCGTCATAGGGACTCGAACCATCCCAGGTCAAATCTATAAAACAGGTTTTAAATTCTAAAAGAGTCAAATGAAATTATTTGTATATCCCTGTGGCGTAAAACAAGAATCAAACAATAATTGTGCCTGATCTAAATTGTTTCAATTCCTTAAAGTAACCTTAAGTGGCTAATTTTTTCATACCTGCGAACCTGGCAAGCGTAAACGCATAACATGTAATTTTCATAGCAGCTTGAGTAAATGCTACCTGCACAAATTAATGCTTTTCTTCCCGAAGGGCAGGCAATCGCTCCCACCGGACTCGCAATTCACTTACAATAGCATTTCGTCACGAAGAAAGCAGAGAGAGGACTTTAAGAAAATTAAATCCATTCTTTTACCAACTTCTTAAAGTGGAGTGGATAATGTTCCCTTGGTATGTATTTTACTTAGAAAATTGAACGTTTTGTTAGGAAGGGATAAATAAATTAAATGGGCTAGTATTTTACCAGGTTTTATAACTGGTTATATATTAGCTCCTGGGAAAACTTGAAATGTAATGAGATACTTCTCGCAACTATTATTGCTTGTGTGAAAGAGGCGTAAGTGTATTAAAACTAGATAGGAATTAAATAAAACGTTTAACTGAATAGATAAACATAGGTAATTTATCTAATAAATTTAAATAAATATTTAGACTACAAGATTAATGATTTTGAAATGAATGTCAAAAATAGGAACATTAGATAATTATATCAGCGAATTAGGATAGAGAAGAAAGAGTTTCAGGCTAGAACAAACACAATTAGGAAGAAATGGGGATATGATTACAGATTCCAGGAGTACATTAAATAGATGGAAAAGTTACTTTAATCAACTATTAAATGTACATAGAGAACAGGATATTGAAGAGGATAATTTACAGACAGCAAAAATGCTAATCGCAGAACCAAGTACATTAGAGATTGAAATGGCGATAGAAAAATTGAAGGTGTATAAAGCATCAGGTTCAGATGAGATCCCAGCAGAAATTCTGAAATCAGGGGGAGAAAAATTGATGGACAATATAGGCCAGTTGCTTAATATAATTTGGGAGAAAGAAGCTCTTCCAGATGAATGGAAAGAATCGATTATCATATCAATGTATAAGAAAGGAGATAAAACTGATTACAACAAATATAGGGGCATCTCATACTTTCAACTTCGTACAAAATTCTAACAAATATATTAGTAAGCAGACTTACACCTTATATTGATGGCATTCTAGGAGATCATCAATATGGATTTAGAAGAAACAGGTCTACAACAGATCAGATTTTTAGCTTAAGACAGATTTTAGAAAATAAATGAGAATATAATGGTACTGTACATCAACTATGCGTAAACTTCAAAAAGACATACAATTCAATTAAGAGGGAGAAGTTATATAGGCCTAGTATCCTGCTGGAGTTCGGAATTCCTAAAAAGTTAGTTAGACTTATACGAATGTGTCTAAATGGCACAAATAGTAGGGTGCGTGTAGGCAAACAGTTTTCGGTCACCTTTGAAATCCAGAATGGGTTGAAGCAAGGAGATGCGCTATCTCCTCTACTATTTAATTTTGTACTAGAGCATGCCATTAAATCTTTAGAGGATGAAGAAGGCCTACAACTCAATGGTATTAATAAGCTGTTAGTTTATGCTGATGATGTAGTACTATTGGCCGATAACGAGGGAGATACTAAAGGACAACACACACACACTATTGAGTAACAGTAAGAAATTAGGACTGGAAGTAAATATCAATAAAACTGAACATATTGTCACTCGTAGAAATACATTATATAATGGAAATGGACAGCTAATGACAAATGAGGGAAATTTTGAGGAAGTGGCAGAATTCAAATACTTAGGAACGGTAATCACAAATATGAATGAGATGCACAAAGAAATTAAACATAGGTTCAATTCTGGAAATGTATGCTATTATGCATTACAGAGACTTTTGATGTCCCAACACCTTTGAAAAAAAAATGTTAAACTGAAAATATATAAAACTATTATTCTACCAGTTATATTAGGCTATATGGATGTGAAACATGGAGTCTTTACTTTAAGGGAGGAAAGGAGATTATGAGTATTTGAGAATAAAGTACTTAGGAAAAATTTTGGACCAAAGAGAGATGTACAGACAGGTGAATGGAGAAGACTGCATAACAATGAACTACATGGTCTTTATAGGAAGCCAGATATAATAAGAACAGTTAAGTCTCATAGACTGCGATGGGCAGGATATGTGGCATATATGGGGAATGAAAGAGGTGCATGGAAGCTTCTTGTAGGAAAACCAGAGGGAAAACGTCCAGTTGGTAGACCAAGAATGAGGTGGGAGAATAATATTAACTATGATTTGAGGGAAGTAGATTATACAGAGGATGGTTGGAAAACGTTGTCTCAGGATAGAGATGTATGGAGAGCTTATGTCCACGCAGCCATGCACCTACGTGTTCGACAGTGCCAGTGAGTTAGTTAGTTAGACATTTAAGAATAAAAATTATAAAATTTGGCATAAAATTAAAATCCATATTTATAATTCAGTAGTAAGAAGTTTGATGACATTTGGAACAGGATTGTGGACTATAAATGCTAAATTAAATTCAAAATTGCAATATACGGAAATTTAATTTTTAAGAAGATCTGCACCATCTCTAAATTAGTCAGGATCGGAAACAGTATTATGCTAGAAAACAATTAACTTTAACGAAACAATTATACAATTTGTGGGAAATAGACAATTACAATCTTCTTAATTAATAATTCTATAAAATATTCTTAAATTTTTACAATAGTGTCTAATTCATTTTTTATAATTCTGTTAACAATAAGGTAAAAAAAATACTTTTGGGCGATGTAATTAGTAAATTATTCTTACTAAGCTGGTTGTAATGAACCGAAAGTTGACATTCACACATCTAACTTAGTTGCTATGTAAATAAAATAATTAAATATCTCCTATCATAAGCAGTAAGTAAAATTGTTACGATTTTCAACTATCATTCTCTCATAGTGATCATTTATATTAAATTTTTTTTTGCGCGATAGTGCGTTTTGTCGTACTTACAGCAATAGCGACCATGATTGAAAGTTCAATTTCCTACATTTCCGGGTTGCCAACCTAAATAACTACACTGTAATAAAATAGGCCTAACTATACTGTAATATTACATATTACAAAACGCGTGTGGGAAGTAAAATCACTGCCCTCTATGTAGACTATACTACATATAATGTATATACAAAAAATATCCAAAAGGTAGTGTTAATATACATTATACGAAGCAAATAACTGCATTTTAAATGAACTGAAATTTGAAACAATATAAAACAATAAATACGCACTTGCCGGAATTTTATAACTAATTCGTCTCATGGCTTCCTGTAATTTCAACTAACAAACATTGCCTTTAACGTTAGTCAATTGTTTACAATGAAAGCAAACATTTCCAACAAAGATGTTATTTTACTATTATTTATTATTTTCGAAACACCATCGCGCAAGAAATAATGTACAACGCACGTTTGTGAAGTGTTTCACAGAATCTCTGAGATTAAAAATCTGGCTATCGCTCGGTATTTAAACATTCCTCAATTCTGTAAAAAACACTTCCCAACCTTGCGCCGTAATATACTATTTTTGCACGACATAAACTTTTTTCAGTAATTACGAATGTTGTTTTCAAATATCGTAACAATGCATTAAAAAACGTAATGCTTAATGCTAGTGCTATTTCGTTTTAAGGTACTACTGTGCTTACGATTCCCATACCAATCTCTATAATTAAAGATATAGGCCTAAACACGGATTTCAGTTAAAATATGAATTATCCTAATGTACTCGTAATCAAATTTGTGTCAATATTTGTCGTTTAAAAAATAGTAGGCAGTACTATTCTATTAAAGGGGCACGCCGTAGTGAAGAGGTTAAGGCAGTGCGCTACAAACCGGAAGGTCGCGTTCCGGTGAGGTCAGGATTTCTAAGTTGACCAAAACCTTCTGGTGGCACCATGGCCCTGGGATCGACTCAACCTTTAACGGAAATGGGTAACAGACGCTTGCTGGGGGTGAAGGCGGTCGTCACGCAGGGCTGACAACCCAGTTGAAATCAAGTGCCGATTGTCTAGAAAAAGTGGGAGTCTTAACCTCTTACCACCCCAAGGGTTTCCTATGGTCTGTAGTAGGATCACTATATCTTTACATATACTATTCTATTAAGCGTTTCTGCAAAATTCGGATATTGAAAAGACTGGCCTACGCCTCGTCTTTTTAAACCATTCCTCGCTTCCGTAAAAATCATTACACTCGCATCGCAAAGTACTATTTTTTTCTATATTGTTGTTAATATAAATACCCATCGTCCTAAAATATCGGCCAAAAATAGTACTGCAGAAATGAAATTTTTGAGATCTGTTAAAGGGTGCACTAAGGAAGACAGAATCAAGTACACAGAAATAAGACAGGAACTTGAAATATTTGCAATAACTGATAAAATAGATACATATAGACAAATTGGAAGCAACACATAGACAGAATGAATGAAGATAGATATCCAAAACAAATAACAAAATACAAACCTAAAGGCACCCGAGATGTGGGCAGACCTAGAAAGAGATGGGCTGAAGTAGGAACGGGTCAACAGACCTAATCCATGAATGCAGATTATGATGATGAAATAGTTTTCAATACGTGTGTGTGTGTGTGTGTGTGTGTGTGTATGTGTGTGTGTGTGTGTGTGAAGTGCCTTAACAGAATCTCGGAAATTAAAGAAAATTCGACTTCATCTCGTTCTTTTAACTTCTCCTAGACGCTATTATTGTGTCCCAATATACTAAAATACACTGTATTTAGTTATCATAAACTTAATAAATTTGTTTATAACTGCATGAACTTCATTGTTAGATCTACATCACACAAAATAACGAGAAATAAATATAAATTATATGTATCAAGAGCCCTTTGTTTTAGTTGTTGTGCTTCGTTTTTTATCCTTGATGGGAAAAATAAAACCACTATTGCAAGTATAAGTTTCATGAAACGTCAGTATGATTGTGACTAAAAGTGTATGGTATTTTACTCACTGATTCCTATTTTCGTGTTTCTGTAATTTACTTTTCAAAATTTAGCAATGTAAAAAAAATGCCTAGTTTATTCACTGTTACCTGTTTACCATGTTTGAGCCTAAAATTGATTCTTTAAGATTAAAATAATTTTTATCACAGCATCCAAATAATGCAAAAAAAGACAATTTACTTTGTGGTCAATAAATACATTCATATAATTCATCAACTTTATTTCTTTAACTATTTTCATAATTCTTATATCTATTTTGTTCTTAATGGAACTGATGATTTCTAGTATATACAATTTGAAAAACTTAAAATATTATTTTCAGAACCTATTTAAGTTTTAAAGTCTATTTTAGGAGTTTATATCTAGCCTATATATTTCAGGACCTAAAATCCGAGATTTGGCTATGAAACATTGTAACAGTACTGTTTCTATAATTTGAATTAAAATTAATTAGGTATTCAAAGTTTTCTTAAATTAGGCTATTTGTTTATTTAAGGAAACAATTATCGCTTTTGGGAATCTTCTTTTTTACAAATATTATTTTGGTTAATTTATAGGCCTATAAATAGTATATAGGCCCACGGTATTACTTAAATAGCCTGTTTTTTCTCTCTCTCCAATAAATGAATAAATCCCAGAATACAAGTCACTAGAGAATACAGATTTAAACATGTTACTTATACAGTAATAACAATAACCTATATTATTTATTAAACATGTCAATACATAAATTAATTTAGTATAAGAAAGTTTGTATTTTATAAACACGATCATAATGTTATTTGAAAAATCTAAATTTTCTAATATAGATCTGGTACATTTCATAAAATTCATTTGGTTATAGGACTAAATGCTAACCATTATATCATAGAAGTAGGCCTACATTGAGGGAAATATAACATATAGGCCTAATACACCAAATGAGTTGACTCAGTAAAATTTGACATAACTAACTCACTGGCACTAACGAACCGTGTGGTTCATAGCCACATGGACATACGCTCTTCATATACCCCAATCTTGAGCTAATGTTTTACAATCATCTCCTGCATAATCGACTTCTCTCAAATCACGGTTAACATTATCCTCACACCTCATTTTTGTTCTATCAACTGGGCGCTTTACCTCTGATTTTCCTACAAGAAGGCACCATGCTCCTTCCTTTTTTCCATTTCCTGCCAAATGTCCTGCCCATCGCAGTCTACTGTTTCTTATTATATTGGTTTCCTATAAAAACCACGAACCTCACTGTTCCAACTATAATAATAATAATAATAATAATAATAATAATAATAATAATAATAATAATAATAATAATAATAATAACACTGTGCAACAAATTTAAACTTTTTTCTGTCCTTTAGATGAAACTATGTGATTTTAACTAATTGAGATATGCTGAATTCATTTCTGAAATCCAAAATTTTCTATCGCCCATCAGTTTTCTTTAATTACACTTTGTTCATATGTACATTTGCTATAAATACAACAAAAAAGTTGTCTTGTACTTAACACTTTTTTGTGTCCTTTAGATTAAACTATGTGATTTTAACTAATTGAGATGTGCTGAATTCAATTTTGAAATCCAAAATTTTCTATCACGAATCAATGTTTCGTAATGACACTTTTTAATTGTACAAGTTAGTTATAATGACAAACATAACAATTGCAAAGAACACCAAATTAAAATGTCTTTGTTAATCGTTTGCGCTTATGGACAGCTTCTGAGCTATCTCTGATGATTGACCAGCAATATTCACCAAGCATACTTGCACTCCATCTTCCACTGAATCGTTTTTCAAAGGCTGATATTTCTTGGTGAAACCTCTCGCCATGTTCATCGCCGACAGCACCAAGGTTTTTTTGGAAAGAAGTTCAGATGACAGCCCAGAAAATGTAGTTTCAAAGACATATTGCATCCCATAACATGAAAGTAGTGTAATAATTCACTTAAAATTACTTCATAGTCTGCTGATTGTTTTATTCCCAAGGAAGTTCGAGCATAGTGATTTAAATGCAAACCAAGCCATTTTCTCCGTTTCCAACAGTTTATTTTCAAAGTCTTTATCCTGGAAGACTGCTCTTATTTGTTGACCAATAAACACTCCTTCCTTAATCTTTGCATCACTTAGGTTTGTGAATTTATTTTTGATATTTCTTTGGGTTTTTGATATTTCTTTGGGTTTTCTGAAAAAACGGTATGTGATAGACAAAATCTAATTACAGATTCATTTTTACCATTAAAACGTCTACCTAATACACCTATTTTCATAAAAAGGACAAATTTCGTGTTGCACAGTGTAATAATAATAATAATAATAATAATAATAATAATAATACTAATAATAATATTAATGATAATACATGATAATAAAATAATAATCATAATAATAACATTAACAAAAATAAAATAATAATAATAATAATAATAATAATAATAATAATAATAATAAATATCGTTTGACATTCATATTGAAAAGTGTTGAATTAAAAGTAGGGACCGACAATATTTATTTCCCTTATTCCATACCTAGGATCCATCTCTATCATTTCACCCTTCATTTAAAGGCAGAATCACTGAACTTCTAAACCATACAAGTACAAATCTTCCTGGTAACTTGATACTAAAAAATTCTAGACAGATACATAAGAATAATAATATAGAAATATAAATTAAATGAATGTTACTAATTATATAAATATGAAACGTTTTAATCCAAGGAAAGAGTAATTAAAATTCTAAACTTTAATATTAAAAACAAGAACTGCCAAACACATGGGTTGAAGGGTCTAATCAGAAAAGGGAGAGCCCAAATAGCTATGAGAAATTATGATTGTACGTTTCTCTAAAACTTTGGCATCTAGGCCCATCTAATTAATTTATAATTTTTTAATATTAACTTACTCTAATATCAGCACATATTGTTTTACTATACATATTGTGAGAAAGTGACAAAACATTCGTGAAATATAAAAATTTCAGTTTTCATTGAAATGTTCTTTGTGATTGGACCCCTCAATCATTGTACTGAAACAACGAAGTACGTACCTTTTTAGATATTTCTAGTTTTGTTTTATTATTACCTTCACAGTATTAAACGAAACCTTGTTAAGTAATGAATAATTTTAGAAACCAAACGTCATACTACGCATGGATATTAGAATTGCTAAACCTAGTTATATATTTCAAAATATAAAAATTGGAACAGGCTGCATAATAAGCCGACTATATAAACGTAACCCATATAAATATATGCACTGCATACACATCTTCTGGATTATTTGAATAACGCTGTTGGAGTGAAAATTAGGTTTATGTGCGTCCTGACAATTGTAAAAAAATTAAAATACCCCATATAGAGATATTTTAGCCTCTAGGTGTTTTTTCCCATTAAAGACGGGAGCGTAGGTTACGCATACGGCTGTATGTATGGGGTGGAGACAGAGCTGACATCTAGTGGTTGAATGTGGTAACAACATTCGCTTGTGGTATCCAGAACAACGGCACAGCGGTGGCCGCAAGCTGCCAAACAATATAGTTCATCCAACCATTGTTTGACTGCCGGGATTTCCCGCACAAATTGCCTAAATGAAGTGATACAATGTGAGATAGCTATTTAAATGATTTTAAAACAGTTTTATTGCGGAAAAAAATAAAAGTAAATAGGAATAAAGGATAAAACTGTTGTGCCTATAGGCCTATACAGAGCTGTTACACTGACAGATGTTTTTGTTTGGAAAAACAATCTAAATATATGTGGCTGTATAAATAACTAAAAATCCGTACCATTGTAAAGTGCAGGAACGAAACATATAATTATTATACTTACTTACTCACTGGCACTATCGAACCCGTAGGTTCATGACCGCACGGACATAATCTCTCCAACCATCCCTATCCTGAGCTAATGCTTTCCAATCATTCCCTGTATAATCTACTTCCCTCAAATCATAGTTAATGTTGTCCTCCCACCTCATTCTTGGTCTACCAACTGGGCGCTTTCCCTCTGGCTTTCCTACAAGAAGCTTCCATGCACGTCTTTCATTCCCCATACGCGCAACATGTCCTGCCCATCGCAGTCTACGAGACTTAACTGTTCTTATTATATCTAGCTTCCTATAAAGACCATTTAGTTCATTGTTATGTAGTCTTCTCCATTCACCTGTCTGTTCACCTCTCTTTGGTCTAAAAATTTTCCTAAGAACTTTATTCTCAAAAACTCGTAATCTTATTTCTTTCCTTAAAGTAACAGTCCATGTTTCGCACCCATAATAGTTTTATATATTTTCAGTTTAACGTTTTTTGAAAGGAGTTGGGACATCAAAAGTCTCTGCAATGCATAATAACACGCATTTCCAGAATTGAACCTACGTTTAATTTCTTTGTGCATCTCATTCCTACTTGTGATTATTGTTCCTAGGTATTTGAATTCAGCCACTTCCTCAAAATTATTATTATTATTATTTATTATTATTATTATTATTATTATCAATTTATTTTATTTAAATAATTAAGTTTATCATGTCTCATAGTCTAAAGATCAAGACTTCGCTTTGGAGTGGTAGATATAATACCTATAGGCCTACCATCCACTCCGATGGTTCGAGTTCGATTCCCAGCGCGGTAGGGATTTTAAATCTCATCTTCGTTTTTTACGTGTTTTATTCTTAAGTGTGTATATGAGAAAATATACAAACATAAACAACATTCAAACAAAAAATCAAAAGAGGAAAAGAGGAAAAGAAAACCAGCAAGAATTAAAAATTAAAAGAAAAAGTTGTTCGCTTCATTTTAACATTTCTTTTCGTTCATCTGCGTCTACGTTCGTAATCTGTCTGGGAAGCGTCCTTCGTTCGTTCTATTTAAATGCACTATTAAATAATTATGTAATTTATAGGTTCTAGTTGATAAAAAAGTTATGTTTAATTCTGGTCCAGAGGTCCGCGGGTTCAAACCCGGCCGGGGTAGATGGATTTTTTTTAGGATGGAAAAATCCAAGGATCGAATCCTCCGGAAGGGACTTTAATCTGTCGGTCCCGAGTCTGGAGGTTTTCAGCCTTGTAGAAGAACCTTACGACTGAATAAAAATGCTTCTAAGCAAAATTTACCGATCTCAACATCCTAGTAATAGACCTTAGTTGCTTGTTAGATGTCTCATTGAGTCGGTAATTTGACCGCATGCCATTCATGATATCTATGGGCAAATAAGTTAACTACATTAACTTGATCTAGTAACTTCTAATAAAAGAGAGGCTATGGCTCAACATTGAACTACGCCATTATAGATAGATAGATAGATAGATAGATATTAAAATCCACCTATATAGAAGTGTAGCGCCTGTTACCTCAAGGATATAATTTTAATATTACGTCTCGAGGTTCTGTTAGAATATAATATTCTCTGAAAGACCTATATGAATTAAAATGTTAAAATCTTAAAGTACCGGTAAGTACCTGATACAGTAGTCGTTCTCAACTAAAATGACCTTCTATTTAAAAACTTCGTCAAATAATTAAAACATACAGATATGACGATGAGCTACGTACATGACCTTAATAGCAAACCAGATATAATAAGAACCGTTAGGTCTCCAAGACTACGATGGACAGGACATATGGCACGAATGGGAAGTGAAAGCTGGACATGGAAACTTATTGTAGGAAAACTAGAAGGAAAATGCTCAGTTCGTAGACCAAGAATGAGATGGGAGAATATCATTAACAATGATTACAGGGAAGTAGATTATACAGGGGATGATTGGAAAACATTAGATCAGAATAGCATGGAGAGCTTGTCCCGCGCCGTAGCCGAGCGGTTAAGGTAGGAAGCCTTGGCGCAGAGCTACGGGACTTGCGCTGGTTCGAGTATCCATGGGGGAAGAAATTTTCTCATGGTATTTCGGCCAGTATGGGACCGGTGCTCACCCAGCATCGTGAGGCAATTGGGTAGCTACAATAATTAGCGGCTCCAGGTTGAGGAACCAGCTATACGCCTGGGGGACACGACATGCTAACCACATGTCACCCCTACACTGGCTGTTGATCATCTACCTCTGTGATTGACACATGTGGATGTGAAGGGCCAGCAGCCGGCTGGTAAAAGGGCAACCGCTGAAAAGTGGAAAGACCCTCAATCGGATCGAAGTATGGAGAGCTTATGTCCGCGAGGCATTGTAATGTGCCGAAGATGGAACATTATCCTGAAAGGCCTACATAATTTAATTAGTTAGGAAGTTTTTAAACAGAAGTATTTTAGTTGAGGAACGACTGATGTATCAGATACTTGATTTAACATTTCAACTATTTACTGTATAGTCTTAACGGTGATTCACCATGAATTTTAAAATTATTGATTATATAAATTAGTGATTAAGTAATCATAAGAATTTAGATGCGTTTTTAAATACCTTTTAGTTGTCCACACGTCTAGTTTAACTCAATTTGCGTAAATATGTAAGGACGTAGTTGTTTAAGGAAACACGCTTCAAGCCGGAAGATCGAATGTTCGATTCCCCATGAGGTGAGGATTTGCAAACCCTCAGGTGACACCAAGGGCCTCTTCCTGTACGGTAGTTAATAAAGTTGTAAAATTTGTTTTAGTTCCGGATATTTTCATTATACGTCTTCTTCTTCTACTACATGGTTTAGGCTATGCAGCCTGTTCCGGCGAAGTTAAAAGTGGAGTCCATCTTCTACGTGGTCGGCCAACATCTCTTGTTCCTCTGGAATTATACAGGAAGGTTCTTTTTGGTATTCTTTCGTTGTTCATTCTCATTAAGTGTTCTGTCCATTTCTTATTATTTTCGCTGATTTTATCTTCAATTGTATATATATATATATATATATATATTTAATTCTTCTCGTATAGTTTCATTCCTTATTCTATCCGCTCTTGTGCATCCTTTCACATTACGTAAAAATAGCATTTCCGCAGTCTGTATCCTGCTTTCATCCCTTGATTTCATTATCCAATTTTCACTTCCATACAACAACAAAGAAACAGCCATTGTTTTATATAATTTAAGCTTCGTATCTTTCCTTGTTTTCCGACTTAAGCTTCTTTTTATGGTTCCACAAATAGCCTGAAATTTATTTACTTTATTTTCTATATCTTTATTTTCTCTATAAGTTATATCACATCCTAAGTATTGGAAATGTGATATTTGTTCTATTATTTTGTTATCCAGTACAATTTTTTATCTAATTCCATATTTACCAATAAATGCCATTACTTTTGACTTATTTATTGATATTTTACAATTATATCTATTGGCTATTAATTTAAATTTATATGCTAACATTTGGAGCTCATTTTCAGATTCTGCTAAAAGTACAACATCGTCAGCGAATAATAAAACATTTATTTTATATTTGTAAAGTTTTATTTTTAAGGGGGGTCAACATGACCTCTAATGAAAATGATTATCAGACGTTTATTCTGGGGGGTAAAACCTTCCATCACTCAAGGCTGACAACCGGCTGACATCTCGCACCGAATGTTTCGAATGGTAGGAGCCTTAACTCCTACAACCCCAAAAGCTTTCTAAGCCCTATAGTGCTATCGCTTTACTTTCATAGCAAGGTGGAAAGACGAGGGTTCGAGTCCCGTGGGGTCAGGATTTTTAAACTGGTCTAAAACCTCCTGGCGACACCATAGCATGGGGTCGACTCGGCTTCTAACTGAAATGATTAACATACTATGTTCTGGGGGTAAAGGCGGCCATCACACAGACTGACAACACGGCTAACATCTCGTGGCGATTGTCTAAAATGGTGGGAGGGTTAACACCTATTACCCCAGTGGCCTTCCAAAGCCTGTATGGGATCACATTAGTTTTATGTTTATCCCATTGTTATTATAAATTAAATAATTCGATTCACTCAAATTTATAACCGTGATATCTGACACATTAAGGTCTTTTTAAACTACATTTTAAAAATATAAGGCTATTTTAAGTTAAACTTGATAATAATTTAAACTAATAATATAATTAGAATGATGAATCGCAATGTATATTTTACTGAAAAATAGATAGAAATTAAATTTGTACAGGTTGTCTTACGTACAAATTTAATTTATATTTCTATTTTTCAATAAAACATGAGTTGTCTTACGATATCAATAAAACTAAATATATGACCACACATAAAAATACATTATATAATGGAAATGGACAGCTAATGACAAATGAGGGGAATCTTGAGGAAGTGGCTGAATTAAAATACCTAGGAACAATAATCACAAATAGGAATGAGATGGACAAGGAAATTAAACATAGGGTCAATTCTGGAAATGCATGTTGTTATGCTTTACAGAAACTCTTGACTTCCCAACTCCTTTCAAAAAACGTTAAACTGAAAATATATAAAACTATTATTCTACCAGTTATATTATATGGATACGAAACATGGACTCTTACTTTAAGGGAGGAAAGGAGATTACAAGTATTTGAGAATAAAGTACTTAGGAAAATGTTTGGACCAAAGAGAGATAAACAGACAGGTGAATGGAGAAGACTACATAATAATGAACTACATGGTCTTTATAGGAATCCAGATATAATAAGAACAGTCAAGTCTCGTAGACTGCGATGGGCAGGACATGTTGCACGTATGGGGAATGAAAGACTTGCATGGAAGCTTCTTGTAGGAAAGCCAGAGAGAAAACACCCAATTCGTAGACCAAGAACGAGGTGGGAGAATAACAGATTTGATGGAAGTACATTATACAGGGGATGATTGGAAAACATTGGCTCAGGATAGGGGCATATGGAGAGCTTATGTCCGCTTGGCCATGAACCTACGGATTTGATAGTGCCAGTGAGTTAGTTAGTTAGCCAGGTTGTCTTACGACATTCCTGGCATTCTTTCCTGACATTCACAGAATTGTAGAGTCCTTCTGAGATTGGGGCGCCTGGAAGACGAAGCTAAGTTACCATAATGATGGGTGATACATAATAACGAAACACTAGAAGAGTTCTTAAACATAAACTTAACATAAATAGTAGATAGTAGTGGGACACTAGAAATATTAACTGTGAATTTAGTTAAATATTCCTTGGATATAGTCGTTTTGCAGAAGTTAAATGCCCAGGAGAGGGTAGTCAGATATAGGAAATTTTACCAAGGAGAGACAAACTCTAACTAACTCACTGACACTATCGAATCCGTAGGTTCATGGCCGCGCGGACATAAGCTCTCCATACATCCCTATCCTGATCTAATGTTTTCCAATCATTCCCTGTATAATCTACTTCCCTCAAACCATAGTTAATGTTATTCTCCCACCTCATTATTGGTCTACTAATGGGCGTTTTCCCTCTGGGTTTCCTACAAGAAGCTTCCATGCACCTCTTCCATTCCCCATTCGTGCCACATGTCCTGCCCATCGCAGTCCACGGGACTTAACTTTTCTTATTATATCTGGCTTCTTATAAAGACCATGTAGTTCACAAGGAGAGTGAGACAGTTAAATGGACATAACAGTATTAGAGCAGTGAACTAGCAACATTATCTTTATGGGAAACGTAATGTAATATGAACAGTTATTATTATTATTATTATTATTATTATTATTATTAATAATATTAATAATAATAATAATAATAATAATAATAATAATAATCTTTCTTTAAAATGTTAAGGTTATAAGGGCTCTAAACCAGCAAAACAGATAAAATACAACAGGCCTTGCTCTAGTTCGAAGATATTTTCTCACGGAATTTCGGCCAGTGTAAGACGTCGTGAAGTATGATAGTAGTTTAGATTCCATGTAGTGGCAAGGGTGCTCCCTATAGAGAGTTACTTAACTAATCTAATTTCGTTACGCATTTTTCCCTACAGATGTCAGCGAGTGGCATGAGGTAGTGAATCGACTCAAATGGGTATCTAGTGGGCAACAAAAGCAATACTTTGACGGGAACTAAAGATAAATTTTGATCAAAACCCTCTAATTTTAAGCTTGAGGTTATTTTATGAGCCGGAAAAATATTCAGACTCGCGAACCACAGTTTATAAAAGTCCTTCCCGGAGGACTTGTCCTTGTATTTTTTCTATCCTTAAAAATTCATCGACATAAAATAAGATGGTGATTATGATAGACGATGTTAAGGATCCATTTCGGTCTTAAAGCTTCCTGAAATTTCTCTTATGGGTGAGGAAAAATCCTGAAAAACAATCATTACCCAGGAATCGTGTCTCGACCGGGGACCTAACCCAAGTCCGCTGCCTACGATACAATGACTTAATCCCGACAACACACAATGGAGCGTTAGTAATCACTCAATAATTCATAATATGTATTTTGAAGATATTCTGAATTTCATAAATAGTACAGAATTAAATGCATATTTAAACACAAAACTGAAAACAATGATATCTTGATGTCAAATTAGGACAGATTTGATATTAGCACAAATGGAATTCACATGTCTATCATTAACAGTTAATTAATGTCTTGTCAATGGAAGTTACATGTTCCTCTTAATATAAGCATAGGGAATTATGCTAATTTTATAAATGCATCGCATATAGTGAGTGCATTTGTGCTGTCAAACTGATTTGATCAAAATTGGCGAGGAATTTAAAATAGCTATCGTGAAAATAATTTATTATTATTATTATTATTATTATTATTATTATTATTATTCGTATTAATAGTATGAAGCCAGATATAATAAGAACAATCAAGTCTCATAGACAGCAATGGGCAGGACATGTGACACGAATGGGGAGTGAAAGACGTGAATGGAAGCTTCTTGTAAGAAAACCAGAGGGAAAACGCCCAGTTGGTAGACCAAGAGTGAGGTTGGAGAATAACATTATCCATGATTTGAGGAAAGTAGATTATACAGGGGATAATTGGAAAATATTAGCTCAGGATATGTCCGCGCAGCCATGAACCTACGGGTTCGATAGTGCCAGTGAGTTAGTTAATTATTATAAGTATTATTACTCATCATCATCATTATCATCACTCCAGGGATTAGGCAATTGCCCGTTCCGACTTCATAATGCATCAGCCCAACGTCTTCTAGGTCTTATTGTTAATATTATTATTATTATTATTATTATTATTATTATTATTATTTACTCTTAGACTATTGTTCCAACGGCTGTGCTCTATCAGCAACATCGTTTTTTGCTCCAATTCTTCACCACAAGAAACTTAGTTATTGGAAGTAGCAATGAGTTCGATATCTGTCGCGAAAAGTTTCCTGAGTTATGTTTTTTTTCTCTTTTATTTATTTTTTCTCTCAGTTAATACAATTAACAGGAAACTCTAGGGTTCAAATATTCCTCGTTCGCCACATAATCATATGTTTCAAATTCGCGTTCTTATATACGAGAGAATGATTGTCCTGTTTTAAATGTGTGGAGTTGTCATGCATACGACCCGACACAAAGCTAATCACTTACTAGTTGAGACTCTATGTATAAACTCGTGTGGTCAATAAAACGTATGTACATAATCCAGAGTTTAAAAAAATTAATATTCTGTCAACTTGTGCTCCTGAAAGTCTCGGTAAGCGAGGAGCGTACCTAAAGGTTAAATTAAGGAAAATAGATGCATTGTAAAATTTCTATTACTGTGTTTCATTTAATGACTACCATATACCTGATTAAAAACGAAACACTTTACCATCGTAAAGTGGTTGATTTTTTGTAAATAATATGAAGAAGCTCGTTTAAATTTATGAAATCATTTAGGAGTTTAAAGATAGCGTTTTAGAATAGATTTTTTAGTTTCCTGAATCGACAAACATATCCTGGCATTGCTTTTCATTACAACTAGACATTCCAATTTCATAATTGAAAATCAAAACCAGTGACATTTAATAATACAATAATTATAATACGTACATAAATACGTAACCTATTTGAGTAGGTCCTACATGCAAAGATGTAAAATTATGTCAGAAATATACGTGTTCAATTTAGAATTAGATAAATATATATTCAAAATATGTAAACATAAACAGACACATACACAAACATCACAATAAGCGAACTAGACCAGCTTCTTGATGATGATGATGGTGATTATTATTATTATTATTATTATTATTATTATTATTATTATTATTATTAATGTCCTATGGACCCTTACTTTAACGGAGGAAAAATTATTACGAGTATTTAAGAATAAGATCTTAGGGAAATTTTTTGAAGCAAAGAGAGATGAAGAGGCAGGTGAATGGAGAATATTTCTTCATAAGAAGGAACTACATAATCTTTATAGGAAACTAAATATAATAAGAACAGTTAAGTCTCGTAAATAGCGATGGGTAGGACATGTGGCACGAATGGGGAAAGAAAGACGAGTATGGAAGCTTCTTGTCGAAAAATCAGGAGGGAAACGCCCAGTTGGTAGATCAAGAATGAGGTGGGAGAATAACATTCACCATTATTAGAGGGAAGTAGATTATACTGGGAATGATTGAAAAACATTCGCTCAGGTTAGGAATGTATGGACAGCTTCCACCCGCGGGCCATGAACCTATGGGTCCGATAAAGCTTGTAAGTTTATTATTTATTTTTTATTTTTTGCAAATGCCCCAGGTTGTCTTTCGACATTCCTGGTGTTCTCTCCTGGAATGGCGTACTTGTAACCCACTTCTAAGGTTGGGGCGCCTAGAAGGCGGGGTTACGTTGCCCCGATTATATGATGGGTGATGATGATAGTGGTGCGCCAGGAGAGTCCCTAATCCTTAGCTTAATCTAAGATGAATATGAATGA
This sequence comes from Diploptera punctata, assembly GCA_030220185.1. NCBI lineage: Eukaryota > Metazoa > Arthropoda > Insecta > Blattodea > Blaberidae > Diploptera > Diploptera punctata. The sequence continues at coordinate 738,536 of JASPKZ010008023.1, forward strand.
TGATGATTGCGATGGCCATATGATTTCGGGGACCATTTGGACCTTAAAGTTTTCCTGACATTTGTCTTACAGGAGAGGAAAAACCCCGATAAAAACCTCACCCAGAAAAACTGTCCCGACCGGGGATCGAACCCGGGCCCGCTATGTGACAAGGCAGCACACTACCTCGAGATCACAACGGTGGACTGTTTATTATTATTATTATTATTATTATTATTATTATTATTATTATTATTATTATTATTATTATTATTATTATTATTATTATTATTATCGTTAAACTATTATTTCTAATTTTCAAAAAGGAGTTTAATAAAAGAGCAGTAAGTATGGCGACAAAAATAAATTAGAGAATTGTTTATATCAATAAAAATGTACGATCTGACATCGTAATACGATGAAAATTATGCAGGATAATACAATATTAAATCATGATAACAGTATTGCTTCTCTTACGACTAGTTGTGGACACAGTTGGGCAAACGCGCGAGTTAACTCCTTCTACGTCGCCGGTCTCTTTGGCTCAGACAGTAATAAAGAGTACATCTTTAAAACCTAATAATAATCTCTATTCTTCATAGCCTTACAAAAAAACTATTTTTCTACTCTTCTTTAATTATTTATATTTCTATTTCTTTACTTATTTTTAAATATGGTATCCATTTCTTAAAAACAACGGAATTTTTCAGGTTAATTCTTAATTCATGAATGATTGCTTTAAAAAAAGGATTTCGGTAATCACAATGAAATTTTTACAATGTTGAGTACAATGATTATTTTAATATGCAACATGCTATGTAGTATTTTTATACAGATAGATTGTCTTATAGAAAATCTTACTGCTTTATACTGAAGTCCTGTTATTTTTTTATTATTCTGAGAGTTTAATATAATCTCAATATTGTAAGTATTTACATACATCAAATAACTGGATCTGATTTGATTATAGGCCTACTAAATGTTTTAATTTGACATCTATCAATTGCAATTAATCCTTCTGCCTTATAAATATGATATTGTATTACTTGAAACGAACTTATTTCTTGCCGGATCTGTTGACAGGTATTAAAGACGCGATTTTGCAATGTTCACTATGCTACTGAGAAATCTCACATAGCCTATATCATGCACTCTAAACAACTCCATAAAACAAAAATCTAAAAATTAAGGTCAGGGAATGAACAGATTGATTTAATTTACTCTAACCCACTGGCACTATCGAACCCGGAGATTAATGGCACCACAGACATAAGCTCTGCATACATTCCTATCCTGAGTTAATGTTTTCCAGTCATTCCTAATATAATTTACTTGTCTCAGATCACAGTTAGCGTTATTATTCAACCTCATCCTAAGCCTATTTACTGGGCGCTTCCCTCAGATTTAATTGCATGACTGTCCATGCTCTCTTTCATTTCGCATTCGTGCCACATTTTGTTTCCCATAGAGAATATGTATTCTTTTCCATTCACCTGCCTCTTTGTCTGTCTTTGAAATATAAATTTTCCTAAAAACTTTATTTTCAAATAGGCTACTCGTACTATTTTCTCCTCCTTTAAACTATGAGTCCACATTTTGCATCCATATAATATAGACCGTTTTATCGTACCACATATTCCCTGGAATTTTGCTATTTTATTAGTTATATCATTATCATAATTAAATGAAATGTCACATCCTAGATAATTGAGATGGTTCGGAGGCAGAAATGAAATTTTTGAGATCTGTTAAAGGGTGCACTAAGGAAGACAGAATCAAGAACACAGAAATAAGACAGGAACTTGAAAGATTTGCAATAACTGATAAAATAGATAGGCCCTACATATAGACAAAAATGGAAGCAACACACAGACAGAATGAATGAAGATAGATAGATATCCAAAACAAGTAACCAAATACAAATCTAAAGGCACCCGAGATGTGGGCAGACCTAGAAAGAGATGGGCTGAAGTCGGAACGGGTCAACAGACCTAATCCATGAATGTAGATGACGATGATGATGATGATATAGACCTAACTACAAGAATAACAGTTTTATATATTTTTAGTTTATTTTTTTTAGAGAAGGTGGGATGACAAGAGCCCTTGTAATGCGCGATATCATGCGTTTTCAGAATTGATTAAATTTTTAATTTATTTCAGCACTCATTCTTGTTTCGAGGGTTCGAGTCCCGGTAGGGTCAGAATTTTTAAACTGACCCAAACCTTCTGGTGGCACCATGGCCCTGGGGTAGACTCAACCTCTAACGGAAATGAGTATCGGACGTTTGTTCTGGGGGTAAAGGCGGCCGTGGCTCAGGGCTGACAACCCGGCTGACATCAAGTGCTGATTGTCTAGAAAAAGTGGGAGCCTTAACCTACTACTACCCCAAGGATCTCCTATGGTCTATAGTGCGATAACTTTGCCTTTTTTTGTAATTATTGTTCCTATATATTTTAATTCAGCCATCAAATTTCCCTCGTTTGTCATTAACTATTTCCATTATATAATATATTTATATGTGTGAGCATATAGGCTATTTAGTATTTTTATATTTACTTCCAGCCCCTACTTCGTGGAATGCGCGTGTTGGTCCTTAAAATCTCCTAGCTGTCGTCTAATAATAGGTATAATGATAGTAATAATAGCCTAATAGTAAAACAAATAATAACAATAATAATATGTCAGCATGTATCAACAGCTTATTAATAGCATTGTGTTGTACTTTTTTTTTTTTGTTATCTCTCTAAACATTTAATGGCATGCTCAAATACAAAATTGAATATTAGAGGAGATAGTACGTCTCCTTGCTATAATCCATTTTGAATTTCAAAAGTATCTGAAAACTGTTTGCTTTTTCTTTTCTCTTCTTTTTTAATATCCTAAATGTTTGCTTACCCGCATCCTATTCTTTGTTCCATTTGGAATCATTCGAATAACTTTTTAAGAAATTCGAAATCCAGCAGATGATAAGCAACTTGATCTTAATTATATCGTATTACTTTTACTTATTACATATAATTGAAGCACAGTGTTATTAAATTGTCATTTATTTTCTAAAATCTGTCTTGTACTAAAAATCTGATCTATTGTAAACCTATTTCTTCTAAATACACATTGCTGATCATCTACTACGTCGTCAATGTAAGGAGTAAGTCTGGCTACTAATATCTTTGTTGGAATGTTGAAGGAAGTTAAAAATAATGAGATGTCACTATTGTGCTGCAATCATTATCTCCTTTCTGATGGATTAGTAAGTAAGTAGATTCCTTCCACTCATTTGGTTGGAACATTTTTTCCCAAATCATATTGAACAACCGGTGTACTTTGTCCATCAATTTTCCTTCCCCTGAATTTTTAGTTCTGCTGGAATCCCACCTAAACCTGTTGCTTTATAGACCAAACTTTAATTGTTCTATCGCCATTTCAACCTCTAAGGTGATTGGTTCTGTAACTAACATATCTCCTGTCTGTAAATCACCCTCTTTAATATCCTGTTTTGTAGGAATATTTATAGCTGATTAAAGTAATTTTTACAGATATTTAATATTCTCTTGGAATATACAATCGTACCTCCATTTTTATTATTAATTATATTTGTTCTAGCCTGAATCCCTATCCTTTCTATCCTAATTCCCGATGTTCCTATGTTTTGCAGTAATTTCGAGGATATTGATTTTACCACTTAAAATTAGTAATAATGGTAAATGCTATTTCATACCTCAAATAAAACAACATTTGGAATTGATATAGGTGAAGAAAAGGGTTCTGGTAAATGACAGTTCAGCCCAGAACAACAATAATTAATAACACTATAAATGCAGGACCCTCTACGAACAAAATATTATAAAAATACCTTTGAATAATGCTGCTATCAGACGAACAAATTGTTCAACACCGTGGCTAGGTCGGTACAGTTCCTACCTTTCACTGGGACTCCTTCGGTTCAATTCCCGTCGGACACGAGTATGAAATCTCCACCTCGGATGTGGGTGTGTTCTGTCTTTGTGTTTGCGTCAAAAAAGTAAGCATATATATATATATATATATATATATATATATATATATATATAAATGTTGAATACTGTCAGACGAGGGGAAATACAAAGAAAAGTAGGCTTACATACCGGTCTGCATGATAGCAGCTTGTTGTAAACAGTTCAGTATTAGAAACATTTAGAACATTGTTCAGATATGCAGAGTTCACTGACTCCTAATCTGGCATGATCATAGATGTCCATCTAGACAGTAAGTATATCCGAGAGATCTCAGCCCTTCTGAAGTTGTGAAAATTAACCATTATAAATATTGTTATAATGTGGAAACGTGATGGTACTACCACAAAAAAACCAAATGTTTCCCCCGTGAATACTAAGCGACGCCTGAAATGGTATGAATAGCGCCATAATTAGACAGTGGACCATTGGAAATCTGTGATTTTTAACGTCGAGTCAGTCTGTATGTTGTGAAAGTCTGAAGAAAAAATTGGTATGGCGAATATCTAATGCCTGTATTGTGCAACAATGAAATTTGGAGGGTGTGGCGTCAGAGTTTCGGATTGTTTTTCATGACAAGGGCTTGGTTCACTAGTAAAACTGAATGGTAAATAAAGACCAAAGGTTATGAAGAAATTCCGAACGATTTCGTACTGCCTATCATTGAAGATCAGTTTGATAGTCTTGTACCAGGATGATAATGCATTATGCCATAAAATAACTTATAGTCAAGTTATAAAATAATTATTTAATATTAATATTCACATATTTATATACATCTTAATAAATTTATTAATTATTAATAGTTTGGAGATAGTAAAGTTCAGAAAATGGACAGTCCGGTTCAGAATCTCGAACTGAATCCAGTATCATGGATTTAGACCCTAGAGTTCGCTTAGAACCCAATGATCCACCTCATCACTTTCGCTGTTTACAAGCTCTGCAAGAAGAATATTCCGTCATTTATCCAAAAAACTTTCAAACCCTCTGTGAAAGACTTCTTGCTAGAGTTTAAGATTTTCATAAAGTCAAATGGTGGACTCGGTCCTTAATAAGATTCTGCGTCTCTGTCTGTATTATTAGTGATCGTCCCTATACTGTAATTTTGATTATGTAGTAAGTCCACAGTCACCGTTTTAATTGTGGAATCTTTTAATAGACTTTGACTACTATTGTACATGTAAAATATCATTCCATTCGTTACAGAAATAAAAATGCATTTAAATTAGGCTTATGATAGATCCTTCTAACAATAGGCCTAGGCCTTTTTATGAATATTAATATCAAATATTTTTAACAATATATCCGATGTGAAAAAAGCATTAATCATATGTTTTTCAGTTATCGTTGTACAGAAGGTATTTATTTTTATCTTGGAACTTTTGACATAAATGTATCTCGAATTTGACTAAAAATATTTAATCTCAAGTAACGTTGATAAATAAGGCAAAAATAAACTGGTCTAGAAGCAGTAATATTTGTACAATTATAACTACAGTATAATCTGTAAATTCTCAGCTAGAGAAAATGTGTTCTAATTAATCATACGATTTAAAAGAATAATGCTTCCTGCTAAGACATTTTAATGTTATCAACGGTTTAAGCCTGCGTTGTGTAAATATTCAAAATTTCAAATATATGTTACTTATTACTTAATATTCATATTTATCGATATGGAGCCATCTTGACTCGTTGAAGAAATGCTGCAAAAGCCGAAAAATTACTATTTATTCAAAATCAGTAATTTAATTAAAATTTTTATTCTACTAAGGCAAAATATGGCAATTTATTTAATATCCATAATATACAAATACATTTTCTTTCATTCAAATTATGCCCTTTTCATAGACAAATATGAAATTCTGGAGATGTGGGTTTTTAATAGCTCAAAGTGGAAATGATTTCTTATTTGATAATATTTATATAAATATTTGTGTGTCGTCTATTTAGTAAGTTGGAGTTGAATTTTTTTAAATATTTTAAGGTTTCGTACTTATTCGCAGATAGATTTTAAATAGATTGAAATTTCAATCTATCAATTATTTAGCCTTTAGTTATTCGAAATAAAGACATTGGAAATACAAATTAATAAAATTAATTACAGTCAAAGCATTTCGTGAATATATAAGTCGAATAAAGATTGCATACAAAAGCGTGCAAAGCAAAATTTGTGAACCAACAACTAAACTGCATGTAGTGGAAATAATGTACCCTTCCACATCCGGATGGTTCTAATTCGTCCCTTCCGGTTTTCTTTCCTGCTCCTCTTTGTAATGGCGACCACTTCAGTCACTAATGAAATTTCCTCATTAACAATCACTCCCAACTACTCTGTAACACATTCTTAAAGCAATTTGTTGTGTTTTCAAGAGTTATGTCTCTATAAAATCTCCGACTACATTGACAATCAAAATCTTAGGCCTGAATTTATTTCTATAGGTATACATTTATGAAGGGAAGAAAAATTAAGAAAATATGGGAAATCTTAATATAATAATAATAATAATAATAATAATAATAATAAATTATTATCCATCCATAGTAATTCTGCCCGAAGGCAGGTCCTTCACTGCAATCATAGCATTTTCATGCTATGCTTCCAGCTTTACTAGGGAATTGTGTAGATGTGGTAGCTTCCCGTTGCTTTCCACACCGGTGAAGGATAATGATAATGATAATGGTAAGGGTGATAATGATAAGGATGATGGCCATATGATTTCGGGGACCGTTTGGGCCTTAAAGTTTTCCTGACATTTTTCTTACAGGTGAGGAAAAACCCCGATAAAAACCTCACCCAGAAAAACTGCCCCGACCGGGGATCAAACCCGGGTCCGCTGCGTGACAAGGCAGCACGCTACCTCGAGACCACAGCGGTGGACTATATTATTATAATATATAATATATAATAATAATAAAAATAATATATTATTATTATTATTCTATTTTTTAGTTCAATTCATTTTTTTATCGGTACGTTTACTTGCCCCGTGCCTCTCGGGCTTTAGACCCTGTAGGGAACACAGCCTGTCTAGAGAGGATTTATAACTGTGGATAACAGACATAGCCTACTTTTGAAACACTCAAAGACGTGTGGAACCTCCCCAAAGGTGAGTGATCAGCTCAGTGCTGGGGATACATCCGACACAATACTAACTTTTAAAACAAAACACACCATTCACATAGGCCTACATTCATACTAAAAAATGGCATATATAATACTGGTGATTATGATGGCCAAATAGTGTTCGGGAAATATTTTGATCTTAAAATTTCCTGACATTGGTCTTATTGGGTAGGAACAATTCCGAAAAAAAAACACACACGCATTTTTTTTTCCGACCGGGGATTGAAACTGGGTCCGCTACGTGTGAAGGCAGCAACGTTACAACTAGACAACAGCCGTCAACATAACAATAACAATAATAATAATAATAATAATAATAATAATAATAATAATAATAATAATAATAGTAGTAATAATAATAACTCCGCCATGGCCGGTCCCAAGCCCGGATGAGAAAGGAGGAGGGGGAGGAGAAACAACCTCGTTAAAAAACCAGGGTTCAGTTGGCTCCGACTGATAGTACTCTGTAAGGGCCCCTAGCCAGGGTTACGGTGAAGACCTCAACGGCAGAGTCGGCGCAGAAGGAGTCCTTCATCACGGCGGATCTGGCGGAAGAGGCAACCCTATCTCTAAGGGAAATAGAGAAACGCTGCCTTGCGGTGAAGAGGGATCTTCAAAGGCTATGGGAGGAAAACCCAGACAGAAATTTTTTCCTGGTCCTCCAGGTTGGGGGTTTATGCTGTGGGCCAGCTCCCCACACATTAGAAAAAAAAAACAAAATGCTAAAAGACCAAATCAATCAAAGCCGGACAGAAAAAAGTATGAAAGACAAAAGCAACGAAAACGGACATTGAATATAGGCACGTGGAATGTACGAGGAATTAGAAACAAAATTAATGAAGTAGCAGGAGAATTATTCCAGAACAATATAGATATTGCAGCAGTGACGGAAACAAAAAAGAAAGGATCGGGAAATTCATATTTAGGAAACTACATACATTTTTGGTCAGGTGTAAATAAATCAAAAAGAGCTAAAGCAGGAGTATCAATGTTTGTAAAAAAGAAATACAGTAAAACATAACAGAATATGAACATATTAATGAAAGATGCCTAAAGATTAAAATGAAGCTTATGGGAAGAACAATGGTGTTCTTAGCAGTCTACGCACCAACAGATGATGCTGCACAGAGTCAGAAAGAAAAGTACTATTCAGTATTAGTGGAACAAATAGAGAAAATACGAAGTAATGAAGAATTAATACTAATGGGAGATTTAAATGGGAAAGTGGGTAGAAGAAACAATGATGAAGCAGTAGGAAAATATGGGGAACAAGAAGTCAACGATAATGGAAATAGAATCATAGAGATGTGCAAACAACATAAATTAAAGATAGTAAACACATTTTTCGACCATAAGGATATTCATAAATTTACTTGGGAACGACCTAGTCTCAATCAGAAATCAATAATAGACTACATAATTGTAAAGCAAAATACTTCCTTATTTATTAAGGACCCAAGGGTTAAAAGAGGAGCAAATTGTGGTTCTGACCACTATCTACTCACAGCACAGCACAGTAATAATAATAATAATAATAATAATAATAATAATAATAATACTTACTCACTGGCACTATCGAATCCGTAGGTTCATGGCCGCGCGGACATAAGCTCTCCATACATCCCAATCCTGAGCTAATGCTTTTCAATCATTCCCTGTATAATCTACTTCCCTCAAATCATAGTTAATGCTGTTCTCCCACCTCATTCTTGGTCTACCAACTGGGCGTTTTCCCTCTGGCTTTCCTACAAGAAGCTTTCATGCAAGTCTTTCATTCCCCATACGTGCAACATGTCCTGCCCATCGCAGTCTACGAGACTTAACTGTTCTTATTATATCTGGATTCCTATAAAGACCATGTAGTTCATTGTTATGTAGTCTTCTCCATTCACCTGTCTGTTCATCTCTCTTTGGTCCAAAAATTTTCCTAAGTACTTTATTCTCAAATAATTGTAATCTCCTTTCCTCCCTTAAAGTAAGAGTCCATGTTTCGCACCCATATAATATAACTGGTAGAATAATAGTTTTATATATTTTCAGTTTAACGTTTTTTGAAAGGAGTTGGGACATCAAGAGTATCTGAAATGCATAATAGCATGCATTTCCAGAATAATAATAATAATAATAATAATAATAATAATAATAATAATAATAATAATAATAATAATAATAATAATTTCCTAGCAGAGTTACGGTCAAAACACTTTCATTTCCACCCTAACAGGTCTAAATACACATATATGCTGTAGAACAAAGTAATAGAAAATAAAATTACAAAAACATGAATTGAATCAATAAGGAGACGTTTTTAATTATTATGCACCGATTGTGAACTCAGAATCAAAATCCTGTTGGTTCTTGTCGGTTATTATTATTATTATTATTATTATTATTATTATTATTATTATTATTATTATTATTATTATTATTATTATTATTATTATTCAACGTCATCATCATCATCAAGGATTAGACCTGCTGATCTATTCCGATCTCTTGTTAGAATTGGTCTATCCATCTTTTACTGGGTCTTCCAACATTTGGTCGTCCTAATGGATTGTAATGAAGAATCTGTTTGGGAATTCTATTGTTATCCATTATTATTATTATTATTATTATTATTATTATTATTATTATTATTATTATTATTATTATTATTATTATTATGTAATTAACTGGGGATCAAAATTAACTCAAAGTGTACCCAAGAAAGTTGGATAAAATATAGAATTCAAAAAGACTAATCGGTAATAACATTGTTGAATGGAGTTTTGTGGGATAAGAATATAAGAATAGATACGAAATTACAAATTTATAAATCCATAATTGGAAGCACGCTAACATACGGCGCAGAAACTTAAAGAGTTGAATAAAAATATGAGTTCAAAACTTATGTCAACATAAATGGATTGTTTTAGACACTCAACGAGACATTATAAATTGAAAAAAATCAGAAATACAATAACCAGACAACAAATGAATGTCCAAAATTCAATGTTAGATTTTGAGAGTTACAGACAATTAGAATGGTATGATCTTATGCGTAGAATTCCAGAGAAAAGATTATCCAGACAAGCTTTGGAATGGATTCCACCTGGGAAAAGAGAGAGAGGTCGACCTAGACTTAAATGAATGAAGGATATAAGAGGAGGTATGAGGGAGATAGGTCTGAATGAATTGGAATGGGAAGATAGAGAAGAATGGAGAAAGAAGATAAACATTTAAAAAGCTTTGGGAACAGGAATATGTTTCATTACATTGTAAACCTGTTTATAAATAAATAAATAACAATTGTTATTGTTATTATTATTATTATTATTATTATTATTACTGAAATATAAATCTAAAAAAACAATTAAGGATCATCCCATATAATATTGCCAAAAATTATAAAAAAAACTGAACTGGCATCTTCAAAAGTTTAGTATTTTTTTATAGTGAAATGTAATAGTACACTGAACATCTAAACTGAATTTCAGGTATCAGTTTGATATACTGAAATTAAAGAGAATTTGCTAATTTATCGTGTTTTTAAAAGAAGTACTTTGTTTGAAATAAAGGCCATAGCCGGCTAAGTTAGGGGCCAACGGCCCCCCGCGTGTTCGTTCCAAATTTTGGCCAAATGTTGCGTCTGATGGATTACAAACTCACACCAAATTTCAAGCCTGTAGCTGCTCTAGGAACAAATAGGAGGAGGACTGTCGGTTGCTGTTCTCATGTAGCTACAATCATATATTACCTGGCACATGGAAGATATTTGTCCAAGACTTTACGACCAGCTGCGATTCAGAGTAAATTGTTCGCAAAGAAGAATACAACTCCCTTCATCAATGATGATAGCGATGATGATTAAGGGAGGTAGTGAAAATCTTCATCGGCCAGTAACGTAAATGACACAGCACCAACAATTGATTGAAAGTATGATTATATTGTAAGAAATCTTAATAACATGTTCATCGAATGGAAGATCACAGAATACCCAAACTAATGTTAAGATATCAACCTGCAGGAAGAAGAAGACCAGGACGTCCACTCAAAAGACTTCTGGATGGTGTTTCTCTTGAGGCCGAAACAGGTCAACAAATGGCCTAAATTCGTGAATGTACTATGATGATGATGATGATGAAATCTTAATAAAATTTAGATAAAATGTGCAAAAATTTGTATTTTAATTTTTTAACTATTCTCCACCTATTCGATCGACTTGAAAACATTATATGTTGTAGAAAGAGGTCCGATTGTCTAATAGAAAAAACAAACTCGTAATTGTATCTCGTGGGCGAGTGACCGAAAAAAAAAAATCACGAAAACTAAAATATTTTTTTTCAGGTAGTTACGTTCGTGGGATTAAGTTCCCGATTTTTGCTGTGAATCGCCTTGAATATATTTACAACATATATTTTTTTTTTTCATAAAAATCGGTCCAGTAGATCCTGAGAAAAAAATCTTCACCAAAAATACTAGTTGTATTTTTATCTTTGTTCCTAGTGCAGCTACAGGCTTGAAATTTGGTGTGAGTTGTAACCCATCAGACGCAACTTTTGGCCAAAATTTGGAACGAATACGCGCTCACCCCTAACTTAGCCGGCTATGGACTTTCTCAGAATGTAACTACTCACTGAACTTGAAGAGATAGTCACATTATATAACATTTTATACATTACCGGTGTTCATTGAAAATTAGTACGTTGAAATTTACATTTTCTAACCTGAGTAAATTAAATTAATGTATGATTAATCATCTGATATAATAAAATAATAAGTTATTCCATACTGATCAACAACTGATATTTCATTTATTGATAAATTAAAGGAAACTTTATAATTTATGATTTTCTTAACAATAAATTGATGAAAATTTTTAACACGTTTGGGTGCTGTCGAAATACATTTTATTTACAGTACTAAGTAGGCCTACACATTTGATTAACTTTTTCACGTGTAATATACAGGGTTGTGGTACCTGTTAGGTTCGTTTTCTGAGATAAATGGCCATGGTCCGGTTTTCTTATCACTCGACGTTTAGTCTACCGCAGCAGTAAAGGAAACGTCGAGTGACAAGAAAACCGGACCACGGTCATTTAGCCCGGAAGATGAATCATACAAGGATAAAGGCGCCGGCCATGAAAGCCTACATTATGCATCCAGGGTTATATTCAAAATATAAGGCTTGGAGAATATAGGTTTAATTTGATATAATTTATTTAATATATTCTCGTTAGTTTTCGCAGTTATTGTATATATTATTTTGCTTATGTAGTCTGTTCACGGGAAATCTGATCTAACGTGACACCCGGTCACCTTCGCTTGCATTCCCCTCCCACTTTTCCTGAATACGCCACTACCTCCCTAGAAGCGATATTTGAGCGAGAGTGAATGTGCACTTGATCGGCTCTATTAGTTACCCTATATTTTTTCTCCAACGTTTTATCACATGGGAAAATATATCACATGCAATAAACAATCTTTTTCCATATAAAATTCATCTTGGGGGAGGGGGAAATAAGATATATTTTTGCGCGATAGTGCATTTTCTCGTACTTACAGCAATGGCGACCATGATTGAAAGTTCAACTTCTTACATATCGGGCTTGCCAACCTAAATAACTATACTGTAATAAAATAACTATATTGTAATATTACATGTTACAAAACGCGTGTGGGAAGTAAAACTACTGTCCTCTATGTTTACTACTTACAATGTAGACCTATATACAAAATGTATCCAAAAGGTAGTGTTAATATATGTTATACGAAACAAAACACTACATTTTAAATGAAATGAACTTAATTTGAAATCATATAAAATAATAAATACGTACTTGCCGCCATTGTATCACTAATTGGTCTCACAGCCTCCTGTATTTTCAGATAATAAACATTGCCCACTCTGTTAATGTTAGCCAATTGTTTATAATGAACACAAATTTCCAACAAAGATATTATTTTACTATTATTTATTATTTTGCAAACACCGTCTTGCAAAAAATAATGTACAACGTATGTTGTGAAGTGTTTTATAGAATCTCGGAAATTAAAAATCTCTCTATCGCTCGGTTTTTAAATATTTTCCTCACTTCTGTACAAACCACTTCCCAACCTCGCATCGAAATATACTATTGTTACGAGCGGTTATTCATTACAGAGTTTCATGAAAACAACAGCTTTGTAAGCCGATATTTGTTGAGTGGGAAGGCAAACTGATAATTTTTTCATGAGGACCAAAATAGGGAAATATATATTTTAGGCGCTGTGTTCCGTCAATTAATCAGGTGAAAGCTTCATAAATGGTGATAGGAAAGTGATTCAATGTTATTAAAGAAAAATCCATCGGATCAACAAAAATTAAATCACATATTAATTACAAAATTCATCGAATTACGACAACCAAATTGATTGTAGAGCGTACGTCGCCAGCACAGAGATTGTAAAAAAAATGCGTAATAATATTTTAGGCGCTGCATGGATTCTGGCGTTAAGGTCATTCTCTGATTTTACGGAAATCTATTTCATCATATCGGCCTCTGGTCCCGAAGGTAGCGGGTTAAAACCGACCGAGGTAGAAATATTTTTTAGGATGGAAAAATTCAAGGTACTAGAACTCTGGAAGGAATTTCAAGCCGTGAATCGCGAGTCTGAAGATTTTCGGGATCGTAAAAGAACCTCAAATCTAAATTAGACCCTCTGAGCAAAATTTAATCTGCCTTTCCCCTCCAAGTAATATCTTAGTTCCCTACTAGATATCTCTTTGAAGCGATGCATTAACCACATATTATTCGATGACATATGTAGGGAAATGAGTGAAATAAAATTAGCTTGGTTAAGTAACTCTCTCTCTAGGGAGCACCATTGGCCGCACAGGCAGGTAAATGGATAAAACTTAGACTTGTTCATTATACCCTTCGTATTATTCAAGTATTTATAATGTTTAAGATAATGATTGGTGGGTATCATGGTTGGCGTGATGAGTGTATTATACAGTATTTGAGGAATTGAGCAATTTTAAAATGAAATCAGTATTAGTGATATTTTTTATCACTCGTTACATCATACGCGCTAGGTCTCTTTTGAATCATCATATATAATTTATCACATACAACTGAGTATTGTTTGAATCACTTTGTACATCTTATAAAATTGGATATTGTTTCTAAACCATTCTGCATGTCATAGAAAATTGAATCACTCTATGTCACACAAAATTCGGCTTTTGTTTTCAATAAATCGGTATAACAAAAAACTAAGTGTTCTTTTGAATCATTCTGTATATCCTCGTAATTTGATGTTATATTAATCATGAAGTATAGGCCTATGACACAAAATGTAATATTGTTTTGATCCGCTCAGTACAATACTCTCAACTGATTGTAGTTTTGAATCTATCTATAGGCCTATATCACACTAATTGAGTGTTGTTTTGAATCACTATCTATATCACCAAAATTGCGCGTTGTTTTGATTTGGTTATTATATCACACAAAACTGTATGTACTTTAGTCACACTGCATCCTATATCTCTCAAAGCTGAGTTGTATAAATCACACTGTATACCATACCAAATTATGTTGTTTTGAATCACTATGAAAAAAATAGGTGTTTTATTGAATCGCTTTTCATATCACACAGAAGAGTACTTATTCTCCAAGCATACCACACGTATTGAGTGTTGTCTGAATTATGCTACTCTGTAAATATCAGATATTATTCGTCGTCTTGTATATTACATCAAATTGGGCGTTTTTTAATCACTCTGTATATTACATACACGATTAATATCGATAGGTACAATTTTAATCTCTGAATATATGTAGTAGTACTTGTCACAGAGACAGTAGTTCAATTCTAGGACTCGAAAATGTATTTAATGGTGTAGAGAGGTACTTTATTGGCAGATTATCCTCTAGAGAGCTTCTGTTTCCTCTGACAGCATTTGTTCATCCACTATACAATCAATTCGTTCCAGAGAGTGAGAAATATCTTGACCAACCGTAACATTACTGTAACTTGTGTTAATTTCCTGATCCAACTATCACAACGGGCAAAATATTTGGGGATGCTGTGTTACCATGACACCAACATACATTCAAATAAAAAAAAAACAGGAAAAAAATCACACAATGTATTATTGCAGTTCGTGAATAATTACCTTAGAGAAATATATATATACACATCCATAGTAATTCTGCCCAAGGACAGGTCTTTCACTGCTATCATAGCATTTTCATGCTATGCTTTGCAGCTTTACTAGGGAATTATTAGGTGTGGTAGCTTCCCATATTTTATCGAAAAATGAAAAATCCTTAAAATAAAGAGTTAATTTGAGCTCAAAGTAACCTAAAATCAGCATATTTGCAATGTAAAATTTCTAGTATTGTGTTAAGAGGTTAAGATTGTGGACAAAAGGGAAGAAAACGTGCATGCCGTTTGCGATTCCTATTGTGTGAAAGGAGCCTAAAGACCACCTTAATGACTGTTACTCATGTTTGCTTAATGTTCAGGTGTGTAATTCAAAACATAAAAACCAAATTGCCTAACCAATCATCCCTTCAGCCATTAGGCCAGTTCCACCTGAAGAAGAGCTGCCTGTTCCTCTTCCTCCAGTTGTTTGACAGAATATAATGTTGAAAGTGAACTTGAAGCAATCACTGACGACAATACTAATGATATATATCAGCCTGAAGACGGCTTTACTCCACAATGGTTTTCTCAAAGTGACCTCAATGATCTAGTTCGTGATCTGAATTTGCCAAAGGAATCTGCAGAACTATTTGGCTCACGGCTTAAAATTAAGAATCTTCTGGAACCAGGAACACATTACTCATGGTACTCACAGAATGATTGCTTGGTTTACAGCAATAACATAATCGAGTTACTGCACTTCTACGGCATTGAGCATGATTCTACTCAGTGGGCACTTTTTATAGACTCATCAAAGAGGAGTCTCAAAGGTGTGTTACTGCATAATGGGATTGTGTATCGGTCCATTCCTATTGCCCATTCAGTTCTGATGAAGGAGACATTCGAGAACACGAAGTTGCTATCAACAATTATCCAGTATGAGGAATACAGGTGGCCAATATGCGGTGACTTTAAAGTTATAGGGATACTATTAAGGCAAAAGCTGGTTTCTTAAAAATGCCTTGCTATCTATGTGAATGGGAGGGTCGGGCAATGCGAAAACATTGGGGTGTGAAAGTTTGGCCAGAGCTGAGAAATGTTGTGCCTAGAACTAAAAACATCCTACATGAAACACTTGTAGACCCTCAAAAAGTCCTGCTTCTACCACTACACATCAAATTGGGCTTGATGAGGCAGTTTATAAGAAATTTCCGTCCATCACATAAGAAAAATTGAAAGCTGGAATTTTTGTTGGTCCGCAAATAAATAAACTGATGAAGGATGAATATTTTGAATAAAACAATGAATGAGAGAGGAAAATATGCCTGGATCAGTTTCTGATCTGTTACTGAAAACAATCTAGGCAATAACAAAGATCTTAATTAAAAGGCAATTGTGGAAAATATGTTGGAAATTTTTAAAAAGTTGAATTGTAACATGCGTGTGAATGTACAATTTCTATATTCCCATATCGACTACTTCCCCGAAAATCTGAGACAATATAGTGAAGAGCAAGGTGAACGTTTTAACCAGGATATTAACGAGATGGAGAGGAGGTACCAGTGGACATGGAATGATACTACTGTTGGATGTTGATGAGGAAGACAAAAAATGTAGGAACTTCAAGGAAGCCAAAGAAGAGAAGGTTTCAAAATTAATGGAACACCATTTACTTTCTGTTTTGTTACAAGGTAGTCAAGAAATTAGTAGGACAGTTCTTTACAGTATTTTTAACGTGTATTTTTAACAAAAATTTATCTTGTGTGAAATAATGTTTGAATATATTTGTGATTGTAGTAGCTAAAACGTGAAAATATAAATTCTTATTTTGTACAAAAATCTGACGTGATAGACATAAATGGAAATAATTTCTGGTATCAGTATAAAAATGATTTAAAACACCTATTTTAAATAAATCATCTGAGAAAAAGTTTTAAAATGCAGATTTGTGAAATAAATAAATAAATAAATAAATAAATAAATAAATAAATAAATAAATAAATAAAATAAATAAATAAATAAATAAATAAATAAATAAATAAATAAATGATAATAATAATAATAATATGCATGGATATCCAAAAACTGACGAAATAATTGAGGACAATATTGTCTTAGGAGGTAGAAAAATATTTCATTAGTAATGTTGAACACTTTTAAGAAATATATTCAATATGTTACTTTTAGAAATTAAGAATTAATTTGGCCCTACTGATAGAAATGCTGTTATCTTTAACAAGAATATTTTTTAATTAAATTATTTCATATTTTTATCTTAATATTTTTTGGCCTGCAATGAAACCGTAAACAACAAAATATAAATATTTTTCTACAATAGTATCTAACTAACTAACTCACGGTGACTATCGAACCCTTAGGTTAAATGCGGCTCGAACAAAAGCTCACCAACATACTTATCTTGAGTTAATTTGTCCAATCATCCCCTGTATAATATACCTCCCTCAATTCATGGTTCCTGTTATTCTCCCACATCATTATTGATCTACGTACTGGACGTTTCTCTCTTTTTTTCGTACAAGAAGTTTTGAACCCCCTCTTTGATACCTCATTAATATTATTTATCCTCTCATCGCAGTCTACAATATTTAGTTGCTCTTATTACATCTGGTTGCCTGTACAGATGATGTAGTTTACTATTTTGTAGTCTTTTCCATTCACTTCTCCGTTTTATTTAATTAATTAACATTTTAATAAGAATGTTATTCTCAAATACTCGAAATATGTTCTTCTCCTATAGGTTGCATGTCTCACATTCATATAATTCAAGTGGAAGAATAACTATTTTATATATTTTTATTTTAACTTTTTTTAGGGAAGTTCGGATGACAAGAACTCTTGTTATGTATAACAGTATGCGTTTCAAGAATTGATCATACGTTAAATTTCTTTCTGCATCTCATTCCTATTTATAATTATTGTTGCTAGTTATATGAGTTGAGCCAGTTTTTTTTCAAAATTTCCCTCATTTGTCATTAACTGTACATTTCCATTATATAATGCATTTGGAAAAGCTAAACTCACTGAATCTATCGAACCCGTAGATTCATGGCCGTGCGATCATAAGCTCTTCATACAACCCTAATCTGAGCTAATGTTTTCCAATCATCGCCTGTATAATCTACTTCCCGCAAAACATGATTGATCTTATTCTCCCACCTCAATTTTGGTCTACCAACTGTTCATTTTCCCTCTGGTTTTCCTACAAGTATCTTCCATGCACCTCTTTCATTCCTCATTCGTGTAATAACTAGCAAAAGTAAATTTAAAAGTAACATATCTTATTAAAATTGAACTCTTTTCAGCATTGTATTGTTCTGTAATAAAAATGTATCCTCCTATGAAATAATCTCCATAATACTAGACATTATACTGAATATGAAAAAGAACACGAACAACCATTATGTTGCGAAGGGAGGAAAGGTACACATTGACGTCAACATTACCCCTTAACTCCTCTTCCACGCATTCGCTCACACCGCCACATTGAGAAATCATGTTCCAAATCGAACTCATCAGCAGTTATGATATCTGATCTAAAGGTAAAGTTATTATCTTCGACGCAACAAGTTTCTTTGTGAAGTTAATCGGAATTATTTTCCATCTGTAAGAAAAAGTCAGGAGCCTTTAAAGTTCAAATGGCCCTCGTGTACCGAAATCAAGTTTTCGATACATGGATTACGTCATACTGCGCAACCAATACGTCATCGCGTCTCCATTTCTTCTGTGATCTTAGTGAACAGTGCCAGATTCTCTCCTACTTACCCCCCTCCTTTACTATTACGCGCCGTGTGCTATCGCGCATACTCCCCTCTCCTAGTGAACTCTCAAATAGAGCTGTGCTTACTAACTGTTGGCAGCTCAGTGAATCAAGTGAAACAACTAGAACTTCAATGAAATTCACCTAGAAACTGAATGCAGGATTGGTGTGTCCAACCACTGGATCTTTGATACCGGACTGCGGCTAGTTATCGTGGGCAGAGGATGTACATTATAAAAAATCAGAATACGAACAAATTAGTTCGTAAATGACAAATTATTAAATAACTACGATGATATAATTAATTCACAAGGGCTAAAGAGGGTTGGAAATCCCTAAGAATAGCCGGAAGTTGCTGTTCACGATTGAACGATTCCCATTGATCGAGGACGACTTCCACAAAAATGGATGTTTTCCTCGATGGATATAAAAGGGAAGTGGCACAATTTCCATTACATAGTAACTAACTAACTAACTAACATCAAATCATCATCTGTTTATCAACCGAAGGAGTCAGGTCGATATAGCTCAGAGGAGCTTGTTTGGTTTATTAGTCCTTTAGGCCAGGGTGGGGCCATAAGGACCGTGTACCCCAGCCCTTGGCTGGACTAGTGTGAATGTAATATCGTACGTGTGGTTTGTTAATATTGTTTTTGTATAGATGATCGATGATAGTATTATTTTCTTTTGTTAACTTATTTTCAATGTTAAAACAATTATATTTTATTTATTTCATTGTTATATCTGACTGTTTCTTGACTCGCATTAAAATTTAGTTATGTGATTTAAAACACTTTTGCCTATTGATTTAGTAGCTAGTCGATATCAGATATGAATATAAAATTCCAAAGCTTTTCTCAAGCGTATATGAGTTCCTCTTTCCTAAGAACTTCCACGATTATGATCTGTATAGGTTACAACTTATTACATGTGTAATAATTCATTAGGGAGAGTTGAATTAATCTTTGTATTTTATGGACCCGGGCAAAGATACGTTAATTTGAGCAATCTATGTTTTCTACTCAAAGTATTTATCAACAACATTGGTATGATCCAGCACCAACAAGCGGTGCAATTTTGGTAGTAGATCGCGTGGTTTTGAGTTTAAGTCACGCTGCAAAATGGTTTTCAGAGCGTGGTTGGGGGCACACTCGAATTGCCAACTGAACAACATGACCGTGTTTTCGCTTTTAGTGTCAGTATATTAATGAATTGTATGATATACCTGTGTATAGGCTTAAATGTTCATGTTGTCCCATATGCGACCGGCATTTGGTTGAATATTTGTCCAGAATGCATTCGATTGTCTTATCGATGTCATAAGTACGTAACTTAGACCTATATGAAATAGAGTTAAATATCCTCTCTAGGCAGGCCGTGTCCAAAGGGCCCAAATAAAGTAGGACACGTAAAACCGTTCGTTAATTTAAGATGGAGAGGGAGAGAAATGGCATAATGATGTGTACGGTATTGAAATCAGTACACACATACTTAGGTATATAAATATACGCAAATTTAGTCCACTGCTGTGCTCTCGAGGTAGCGTGCTACTTTGTCACGCAGTGGGCCCGGGTTCTATCCTATCAATCAGGACACGTTTCCTGGGTAAGTTTTTTTTGGGAGGGGTCCTCATTTGTAAGACATGTCAGAAAACTTTAAGGTCCAAACGGTCCCCGAACATCATATGACAATCATAATCGTCATCATAATTCAAATTCGTCTTAGATTAAGCGTAGGGTTAAGGACGTTCCTCCTTGCGCACCACTATCATCATCATCTGCACCCATCATATCATCGAGGCAGTCGTAAACCCGCCTACCAGGCGCTCCAATCTCTGAAGTGGGTTACAATTTCACCAATGCCAGGAGAGAACGCCAGAAATGTCGAAATGTCAACCTGGGGCATTGAATAAAAAATGTTATATAAAATATAACAATTCAATCAACTTGTGAACATTTCTCATAATGATCTTGAAGAAGATTTTCGTGCTGTAGACAATGGTCGTGAGGCTTGTGGTTCCCCGACGTTTCGCCAGAGGATGCCAGACGCAGTCTCTGGCGAAACTACAAGTCTCACGACCACGGCCTACAGCCCGAAAATCTTCTTCAAGATCAACATAACAACTCCGACCGTGAAAAGTCTACGTCAATACATTTCTCATAATATTTTAACGACGAACTCGTTGAAATTGTTGATAAGCGAGGAGAAATTCATTCGTAAACAAACAAACATCATAACAAAACAGTCCTCCAATTAATCGTCCAGTTCTTAAATAACTGTAGGGCCTTAAGCATGGATATACTGTGTTCAATAGTCATATCCAATAAATTAGACATTTCGAAACTCACTTAAAATAACTTGTCTTTTTATCATAGGCCTAAACCACATAGCTGTATATAAAACCCTCTTACTGGACCTATGTAAAACATTTCAACATATAATTATCATAGTATTCAAAATATTCTAGTGTCGCTTGTATTATTAATGTATCGTCATTATTAAAATCTTGTGGTTAATTCATTCATAATACATTAATATAGGAACTTGCCCGTCATACTCTATGGGGATTAATTATGGGCAATTATATTGATGGTAGAAAAACTAACTAAAGAAATTAGAAAGTGTGATTCTGTAGCTAATATTCGATGCTATAAAGGAGAAAAAATAGAGGAAACTTTAGAACGATATACTACATAATTATTTGATTGTGTTAATATTGTCAGGGTTATTAACTCCTAGGAGCCTGAGATGCAGGTCGTGTTGCACAAATGAGCTACAGTAGAAATATATTAAATACTTTTACTAGAAAACTCTTGGGGAAAAGACTATTAGAAAGGCGTAGGCATAGGAGGAAGGATAACATTGGGGTGGATCTTGAAGAAATGAAGTAGATTCAATTGGCTGAAGATAGGGATCAACAACCGAGGGCCTAATTGAATGCGGGTTCCATAACCCGTGGAGTTAGTTAGGGAACTTATTGTGTATTCTCAGTCCATGGCTCTATACACCTTAAAGAATATTGACTTCCTTAACTATTTCAGTCTAAGTAGTTTTGTCTCCTCTCTTTCGCCCTCAATCTCGTACATCATAATCCATCAGATTATTCTTAAGGTCGCGTTGTCCAGTTATATTTTACGAGAATGTCCCTTGAGTCTCTATCCTGTTGGGTATCCTATATATAGTTAATTCACACATACATTTTCATCCAGTCTTCGAATATTTCCCAATTTGAGAGTTTTGTCTTAATAGTAGGAACCAATTCAGATTTCTGATACAATATTCTTAGTCCCTAATTAGTTCTTTCCCTCCAATAATCTTGATCATTTACAGCTCCATACATTATTTAAATATTTTCTTTTTTCATGAATATTTGAAATTTTATGTCCTCACATAATAACGTCTATTTTTACTTATTCTTACACAGTTGAATCATTTCTTCATCAATTTCTCTTTTAGATTTCCATATTAACAGTGATGACTAAGAAGGGCAAGCAGCTATCAGTAGTCTAACATATACGACGTATTACCAGCAATCACTTTATGTTTGATCTCCACACGGATGTCGTTATTTTCAATCAATGAACACCCCCAATATTTACATGGTTAATTTTGTCAAAATATAGTGCATTCTTGGAATTTCATTAATGTGGCCAGTCCTAGACTAGTGATTGCCATGAGAGCCGCTGGTTCTAAACTGCGCGGATTCACACCTACCAGATCGATGGATTTTTCAGGGCGTAAAAATTCTATGTTCCTTCGGAAGGAAACTAAAGACGTGGATCTCGAGTTATCGTAAATTTACATTAGATAAAAGTCTGAAAAAAAAGTGATTCTGAGTAAAATAAGTTGGCCTTTTTTACCCCCACGTTTGATTTGTGATGATAATGACATTAGCCATTAAAGAGCGTCATTAAATAAAATAATAACAAGTATAACGTATTAATGTGGTGTCCTGATTTGCTCTATTTGTTTCCTTATATATAAAACTAAGCAGTGTGGTTGTAACTAATACTAGTATCTTACAGTCGAGAGGATAGGTTTAGTATGCTGTACTTTTTTACAGTAACAAAGAGTGCAACGTGCATGTTAGTACCTTCGATGCTTGTACAATAATAAAATAAAACATTATAGAAGACATCTTCTTACAAAGTGCTGATCTGAATATCAGATAATAAAATATTGGTTGTAAAAGATGGTATCATTACCTTTTTGTAATGCTTGACATGCATAATATATGCAACAGAATATTTAAGTCGCAGAGTTCGCATACGTATCTTGTTTCTTGGTGATCAAATCTCATAAAATTTAATCCAGTATTTTTTAGTAGTGGTAGCAAGTAAAGTGATGGCTGCAGGCTAATACTATTTTTTTCTGTACAAAACAATTTTTACGGTATGTAATAATAGGCTATGCTCTACGCATACAGAATATAAATGGCATATCAAGGTTAATTCACAAAATTGCTTATTTTTCCATACATTAAAGGTTGACTGTAAATAGGAAGTTTAAAGTTGGATAGCTTTAAGGTTAGCTCTACGTAATGGCAAATGGGTAAGGGCTGTTCTAGAGACTGGTGCTATAATTTGTTAAAATGCTCTAAAGAACAATTATTTTGACATCTTCAGGTATCATTGTGATGTCTATTGGCAAAACAAGCTGAACAAAATTAAACTGGTTCTCTCTGTCGTTTGGAGGGTGATTTAGGAAGTCAATTAAAACATTTTTTTATGTCAGAAATTTTTCTTTTTTTGACAGCAGAAGTTCTCATAATATGGGTTGTATAAGATTCTAGGTTCGCACCCCTTCAAATAGTATCCTGTTTACGTCGTTTTATTATCAACAGCTTAGGCAAATTTCTAAATATGAAAATGCCTTTACTTGCTGTATAATAATATACAGGTGCTTTGTTGTGATGTTCTATATAATATTCACTACATAGTGTATTTTTCAGCATTCCTTAATCTTTGGATGGGTATAAATAGACGTGTATTGAAACATCTTACATGAAACTACTGTTAATACTGCAGTAGAAACACTTTTCGTGTTCCTTCTTCTAAAATGACAATCTGTACAACTATTGATGCGGTTAAAAATATCACCTTATTGAAATGATACTTTATCACTAGAATTCCAATTTTGAATATCTCTTCTTCAGCGATAGAACAGAGGATCTTCACGATTATTTTCGAACATAAAAATGTTGTTTCTCACGACCTCCTCTATCATCAGTCAAACAATGAAAATGGACTTTCGAAAAAAAGCTTCTATAATTTAATATTACAATTGCTCTTATTAATATTGTAAGTATTGGTTTTACTTTCGTAATTTTTCTCATGCATTGATTTCTTCCTTTTATATAATTGATTTTTATTTCTACTTTTTTACACATAAACGTCACATAACGACCTATATAATGGCATTAATATGTCTATAATTGAAACTATTTTAAATTCGAATACCGTAGATATAGTGTAAACGAATTGTTACAGAGTTTTTGAATCGCAAATATAGCTACAAATTGATTGTCGGATTATAGACATTTTCTTTATTATGTGTAGAATTACAAATTTACACATGGATATTATATTAAGACGGGAATTATAAGCTGAAGTCGAAGAAGACCAAACAGCTCTTAGATAAGTCTCACAGAACCAAGATCATGTATGAAGTATTACGTAGATCACTGATTGAGATGGCAAATGGAAGTGGAGATTACATTTATAATATTTAGCATTTCAATATTTACAGCAGCATTTTGATACTGTCTCCAAAACATAAATCTGGAAAGCACTGGAAAATATAGGGGTATGATATTAAGGAAGATGCATATAGGCCTACTCGTATTCGTAAAATGCTTGTATAAAATGTGTATGAAGGGGTAAGATTAAATGGAAAAATGAGTGAGAAATTTCAAATGGATAATGGAATGAAACATTAGGAAAGCCTGTTTACAGTATTATGGATCAATAATTAAACGCTATAAAATAATTAGCCAGTGAATTGCATGGTCTTTATAGGAAGCCAGATATAATGAGAACAGTTAAGTCTCGTAGACTGCGAAGGGCAGGACATGTGGCACGAATGGGTAATGAAAGACACGCATGGAAGCTTCTTGTAGGAAAACGCCCAGTTGGTAGACCAAGAATGAGGTGGGAGAATAACATTAACTATGATTTGAGGAAAGTAGATTATACAGGGGATGATTGGAAAAACATTGGCTCAGGATAGGGATATATGGAGAGCTTATGTCCGCGCGGCCGTGAACCTACGGGTTCGATAGTGCCACTGAGTTAGTTAGTTAAAATAATTAGTAAAATATAAAGTGGAAATTGTATTTTAAGACCCGTGTATGTATTGATATACACTAATGGTATTCTCTTTGTAAGTAGCAATATTCAAGATTTACAAACAAATTATAATAGAATGGCGAGTACACTGGCGAAAGATGGATGAGAATGAAGAGTAAAGTTCGGACGAGTGTAAAGCGTTTTTATTGAATGGAAAGTAGAATGAAAAAGTATATACAACATTACATTATTTAGTTACAATAATTACTCTTAGAATAATACTCTGTAATATAAGATAAACCTCAGGGTAAGTAAAGAAAATTAAATCTACTGTAATATTTACAATAGTATTATTGGAAAGAAGTAAATATCAACGAAAGTAAAAATGTAAATTAACAAATTCGTTGTTATATCATATCTACTAAGTAAAGAACATGCATTTTAATAGGGTAAACACGACAGTAGAATACAATATACTATATGTATGTATTTTTTCCATAGCCTACTAGCAGTTGTAATACTAATAATAGGGTTCCGTATCCTGATCTTAGGCATCATGGTACCATGAAACAGAGATAAGGGGTCATGGGTGAAGAAAATTCCTCACAGAATTTCGATCAGTGTATGAGGCCACTGCCTACCTAGCATAGTAAGGAATTTGAATAGCTAACATAAGTCGCGGTTATGGGTTAAGAACACCACCTATAACGGTTGGAATACTCAAAATTCTGACAACATGCCATCCCTTCACTAACTCTACAGTAATCGTCATCGGCGATTAACACATTTGGATGTGACACCAGACACCAGCAGCTGACTGATAGGTCAAGGCCTTCTGAGTTTATAGAATGTATAGAAGAATAGTATTTTCTTTACGATACTATTTGTCGACTCATGAAATTTAGAATCACAATTCAAAGTACAAAGCTGAGAAAAGAAAAAGTTAGTTCAGAGTCATTTTTTTTTGTATGCTTGACGTGAATCTGCATTATGGAATCCGCTTCACTTCTCTTCGAAGGAAGCAATGCTTCAGACTTTTACGTCTTAAGATACTCCATAGTGCCCAACCACTTTTTTTACTCGCAAACTTCGTAACAAAATGCGAGCGAGGTAATCAATAGTCCACCGGGAGAGCGTCGTGAATATTTTGAATTTATGTTGGTTCAATTAACTTATAATTATTTATTTTCTGAAATGAATTCTACCTTACTGTTATACAGTTAGACTTATACAGTAAAACTTGTTTAATCCGGAACGTGAATAATGTGGAAATCTGTCGAATGTGAACAAATTTATTTGTCCCGGCGAAATAATAGTAATTTGACGTGTATTTATTTTGTATAAAACGGAATCTGTCCAACGCGGAAACGGAAGGATATTTCTACACAATTAATGAAAAATGTTTATAAGGCGGAAAGATAGAGGGAGAAATTAATTAGTTTCCATTTCATTGAATTCCCGTTAGGCGAATTAACAATAAGTGGCGATTCCTGCCGCCGGGTGAAGAAGAGTTTATACTTGTATCTGGAATTTTATTTCAGCTCACTGCACACCCGTTTTGCGAAATACAGGTCGTTTAACAAATATTTGGCGTGTGACATATGTCTTACAAATGACCAGTGCACTGTAAAATCTTAAATTGGTTTAAGATCTGAGACTAATAGTGTACGTATCTTTCACAGCTAGCGTTCTGAATTTACGGATTAAAAATGGCTAAATCATATTTATCATTGTCATTAAACGAAAAAGTGAAAGTAATTGAAGTTAAAGAAAAACACACTCTCAGTACGCGAAATAATGACTAGATTTAAATGTGGAAAAACCCAGTTTATGAGATTTTAAAACACAAAAGAAAAACAATGAATGATGCAAGGAAATGGTAAAATGAAGAAGAAAGAAAAATAATAAATCAACGAGGCGTGGGAGTGTTTTACAAGTCCATGATCAAAAAATCTCCAAATTTCTGGACCGATGCTCCAAAGCCAAACTATAACTGTTGCTATATCCCTAGGGGATAACAATTTCAAGGAATCTTCAGGTTGGTTGTGTTCAGTTTTAAAAGACGACACAATGTAGTGTGGAATGAAATTTGCGGGGAATCAAAGGATGTGGACGAAAGTATAGTTAGTGAGAGGACACTGAAACTGCATACTTTAATTTCAGGATACGTGTCTAATAGACGAAACGGGACTGTTTTTTCCGCGTTACCGTCGAAGTCGCTCGAACATACTATACTTCACCTTCCAACGGCAGCGGAGCTAAAATTAATCCAAGGTACATAAAAATACATATATGGTGTTCTATAATCTAAGATTGGTTTTTTTGTAATGCGGAATGCTGTCTAATGTGGAGAAAAAATTGGTCCCATGCGATTCCGTCTTGAACAAGTTTTACTGTATTTATTAAAATATTTAACGCCCCGTTTCTGTAATGTTTATTTGCTGTGCTTTGGCACTTCCTTCCTCCTCTAGTTGTTATATCAATTGCAAGAAAGGTTGGATGCAATAAATATTTGTGAATACATCAGTTTTTCATCCTTTATGCCAAATTGTTTGACAGCTCATCTACATTTTTTTGAAACAGAGTTAAACAGCTGGTAGACCGCAAGAAAAAAACATTTTAAGTCGGAAATAGGCATTTTATTACCGGATAGAAATTCATAATTTACGGTTTTTTTAAGATCACTCATTTCATGTATTGAGACGGACATCCTCAAATAATTGCCAGAATATTTCTTCAGGAAGTGTTCTACAGAATTGGATAGCTGGAACAAACCTCTACAGTTTATCCTGGCCATTTTGCTGTAGGTATGTGTCATGAAAGAAGAATCTGGCGCTGAACACGGAAGATGGTCTACAATTTACGTAACACCGTAGAGAAGATTTCATTCCTTTCATCCATAATATAATGGAATAGCGCAATAAATCTTTCAGATCATGGTGCTCAGCTCAGTCTGCCGGCCCTATTACAAATAACTAAACCTTGGCCATTTACTATTAAAATATCGATATATTCTTATAGCGAATGATATTAAGTTTTCTTGTTGAGACACTTCTCAATTCCGCAGAAATATTTGTTGCCTATATTGTTGATTTCTATTGGGGACTACCACCCCCAAATCCCCTGGAGTATTTGAATATACAAATGTCTGATTAGGCCACTAACTTGAACTCTATGACGACAATTTGTTAATATCCCCTATAATAATTAGAACTTGTTAATTTGCTTTACATGGAAATTGCATAAGTGTTTTAGAATTTGATTTCTAATGAATACCCTCAGGCGGTAAACTTTTATTCAACAAGATATTTGACACATAGAAGTGTTCTCTTTCATTCTTTCATTCATATCCTCCCGGTATTCATGTGTAATATAAGATTTCTCCATCCTTCGAAGTTCTTTCCTGGCTTAGACAAATTGAATGCTGAACCTTAGCTTACATTCTCTTTTCCAAATTGTATTAAATTTAGCCCTTACTATCCATCCTATCGGTTTATCTAATTGTTCTCAAATCATATACTAAATATCAGATCACGGAGAAACTTAAACACTTAACACCCCCCCTCTCTGCACAGGACAACTTCCTATTCTGTGCCTTATATTGTGTCGTTCTCACGATCTAGGAATTTGCTCCATTTTAAAATTGGAAGCTGCCGCTCAGTAGGGAACTTCAAAATACAAGTTAACAATTTTATATATAATACAAACATTTATATTGTTTTATTCAACTTTTTAGACCTACGTAGGTCTATTCTGCCCTTATAATGTGTTTTTATAAATTATTGTAGGACCTTCACATCGACTATTTATTTTACTTTTCTCTAGGCCCTATTATAAATATTGCCAACATAGTCATTTTTATATTAAGAGATGCCGGGCTAGGTGACAGTGAAAAATGACTGATGTTCCTTTTAGACGTTTCTGGTCATGGACCACGGCCACATAGCCCGGAATCTCTTAGTATTATGATTACATACCGTGAAGGCCTATATTCAACTATGGTCATCGTTAATTAAATACAATTTGTAAGGCTTTTATTAAGTTAGCATTAATTATTATTATTCATATTATTTTATAGCTAAATAAAAATAATATATTATATCAGTCCGCAAATGTTTAAGTTAATTATTTATTATTATTATTACTATTATTATTATTACTATTATTATTATTACTATTATTACTATTATTATTATTACTATTATTACTATTATTATGTCCCGCGCCGTAGCCGAGCGGTTAAGGTAGGAAGCCTTGGCGCAGAGCTACGGGACTTGCGCTGGTTCGAGTCTCCATGGGGGAAGAAATTTTCTCATGGTATTTCGGCCAGTATGGGACCGGTGCCCACCCAGCATCGTGAGGCAATTGGGTAGCTACAATAAGTAGCGGCTCCAGGTTGAGGAACCAGCTGTAACGGCTGGGGGACTCGACATGCTAACCACATGTCACCCCTACACTGGCTGTTGATCATCTACCTCTGTGATTGACACATGTGGATGTGAAGGGCCAGCAGCCGGCTGGTAAAAGGGCAACCGCTGAAAAGTGGAAAGACCCTCAATCGGAACTATTATTATTATTATTATTATTATTATTATTATTATTATTATTATTGTCGGCCGCGGTGGACTAGTGGTTATGCTCCTTGCCTCTGGTCCCAAGGGTCGCGGGTTCAAACCCGGCCGGGGTCGATGGATTTTTAGGACGGAAAAATCCAAGGAGCAAGTCCTTCGGGAGGGACTTTAAGCCGTGGGTCCCGAGTCTGAAGATTTTCAGGTTCGTAAAAAATCTTTAAGCCTGAATGAAAAGGCCTCTAAGCAAAATTTACCGAATTTTCCCGTCCTAGTACTACCTTGGTTTCCTAGATGTGAGTATGAGGCGGAACGCTGACCACGGACCACTCAATATTACACCTATACGAAAACAAGTGTAACTAAATTAGCATGGTTCAAAGTCTTCCCTGTAGGGGGAAGCGCCTAAATCTCTGTAAAGGGAAAACATAGGCTTACAATACAATAGAATTATTATTATTATTATTATTATTATTATTATTATTATTATTATTATTATTATTATTATAGCCCTGCAATTTCACCTACAAGGCCACCATATGGAAATAAATTTGATTCATCAATTTATTAAAAAAATAATTATTTTGTTACTTTGTTTTACAGGCTTTTATGCATATTTCTCGAAAAAGCAATTTTACATAGTAGTTTGGTTTGTCAGTTTTTGGATAAAAACCACTAATGGAATTTTTATGATATTATAAGTTCATGAGTAATTTCATGTTAAATAAAGGAACGGATGTTGAAGATGTTCATTAATATACTATTACAAGATCTTAATAAAAATCACCATAAAGATATTCTAGGTATAAAATTTAATAATCCTAGAACAACCGGAACCTTTATGAATATTATAATAATTATGTACATATCATAGGAACATTTTAATGTTACCTTCCCTACAGTTACAGCCTAAAAATTGCCAATATTTAGCCATACAGCTTTATTGTTTTCTCTTATAATCGAACTTGCAAATAAGAAAAAATCTTTCATGTCAGATGTCTATGTTTCTAGTTAGATAACAGGTAACGTGTTCTCATGAAGATTGAAATATTTTTTATTAAAGAGAAATAAACGTAAATTTTAACAGCCTTGGGATGCCATTTCAAGGAGGTAAACATGGAGACTGATTAAAGTTCCTCCGGAAACAAGATTCCCCGAGGGAATTCTTATGTCGTAAAGGAAATTAAACTTCGGCT
Organism: Diploptera punctata; assembly: GCA_030220185.1. Classification (NCBI taxonomy): domain Eukaryota; kingdom Metazoa; phylum Arthropoda; class Insecta; order Blattodea; family Blaberidae; genus Diploptera; species Diploptera punctata. The sequence goes on from JASPKZ010008023.1 coordinate 769,582, forward strand.
TTTACGATTTTAGAAATTCTCGTCATCGTGTCGACAAATTCGGCATCCTCAATCTCTCATAATGTAACACGTGCAGCAGAATGTAGCCTATTTAGTTCTAAAGTTATAACATTTTAAATTTTAGTTAGTTTTATTGAAGAATTCCTTACATAATTCATTTGAAATAACTTTTTTAAGAACATTTAAGTGTTATACCGCATTGTATGCTATGCTATAAGTAGTCAATAACTTCAATTATTACAATTTTTAAATATCATGCAAGAATTTTTAATAGGCTCTGTTCTACATCACCGTAGGTCCTGTTCAACAGTTTGTAAAAAAATCAATCTTTGAGCCTTATACAATCATCATCAATGGCAGTCATGGATTAGGCCATTGGCCTGTTCCGCTTCAGGAAAGAAATTGATCACTCCATCTCTTCTTAGGTCTTCCTGGGTCTCTTCGCCCTGTGGGTCTGTAGTTCAATAGCTGCAGAGGTAGTCTATTGTTTGGCATTCTCAGGTGTTCATGCCAATTATTTTGATATTTTTGAATGGTTTCAGTTATTGCTGGTGTGTTGAGAGCTTTGCGGATATCTTCATTACGTATGTGATCATAAAGCGTATAACCCGCTAAAGGTCTTAATAACTTCATTTCTGCAGCTACTATCCTATTTAATTTACCTGTAGTAAATTATACAATCAGCAAGACTAATTTCCCATATCCATACGTTTATGAAAAGTTTATATATATATATATATATATATATATATATATATATAAGTTATATATAGGCCTATATATATATATATATATATATATATATATATATATCCACCCATAATAATTCTGCCCGAGGGCAGGTCTTTCACTGGAATTATAGCATTTTCATGCTATGCTTTTCAGCTTTACTAGGAAATAATAGGTGTGGTAGCTTCCCGTTGTTTACCACACCGGTGATGGATGATGATGATGGCTGGATGATTTTCGGGGTCCGTTGGGCCCTAAGCTTCCTGGCATTTGTCTTACAGGTGAGGAAAAAAGCCTCACCCAGGAGCCTGTCCCGACCGGGAATCGAACCCGGGCCTGCTAAGTGACAAGGCAGCACGATACCTTTAGACCGCAGCGGTGGATATATAGGCTTGAAGAGTTGGTAGACCAAGAATAAGGTGAGATAATAACATTATCTTTGATTTGAGGGAAGTAGAATATACAGGGAATGATTGGAAAACATTACTCAGGATAGGGATGTATGGAGAGTTATATCTGCTTGGACATGAACCTATGGGTTCGATAGTGCCAGTGAGTTAGTTAGTTAGTTAGTAATAAGAATATGCACATCTTAATTGTGAATTCCTTCTGAACGAGTATTGTGAAAATTGTTTTGTAGTATAGGCTATTGGTCACAGATGTAGGCCTACTGTTTTATCAGATACAATATCTGCATGTATAAATTATTAATGTATTACATTATAATTATGGCGAGCGTTGACCTCATTTTCACACAGTAATTGGAGACGTGAAATGGGACTACTGTTTCCTTCATTACTTTTCAATAAATTAGGTAAATAATACCCCCAAAGTAATATTTCCAATTCTCCTTGCATAATGTTAATAATCGGTCTCTTTTAATTTACTTTCTGTTAAAACAAGCCATGGAATTAAAAAAAAGTGCAAAAGAAAATGTATTCCATTTTATTTTCTGTGTACAAATTAGACAATCGCCAACAATAAAAAGTGATGAATCAATCAATTTCTCCCCAAAAATAGTTTAATTCAGAGAAAACCATTCTTTCCCTCCATGGTATATTTATCTTGTCGTGGTGGAGTGGCTTGCATGCTTAAATGACCCTGAGCTATAATGGCGGTAGCATTTTCACCGAAAGAGTTATGCATTCCGGACAGGTCGAAGGCGATAAGCCAGCACGAAAAAATTACCTTGGTCGAAAGAGTGACGATCTTTGATCATAAAAATACAATCGTCAAGAGACGCGGACATGGGTAGCCTGTAGACCACGAATGAGATGGGAAAATAACATTGACAATGGTTTGAGGGAAGTGGAGTGTACGGGGGATGATTGGAACACATGGGATCGGGATAGGGGTGTATGGAGGGCTTGTGTCCGCGTAGCCATGAACCTGCGGGTTCGATAGTGTCAGTGTGTGAATGTGAAAACCATTCATTTGTAAACCAAAATGTGTAAGATATTTTATTGTATTTACCACAATTAATTCATACTTAAAACCTGGGTACTTATATTACTTCCACTCTGTGTATATGACGATCTAACTTTGGTTGGATGGCCGATTTTGACCAAGAGTGGCGGAGGGTGGGGATCTTACTTCACTCGTTCGTGTCCAAACTAGCTCTCTGCCTCCTATAGGACGAGTACCGGGATATTTTCTCGGTGTATACTCACCCGTGAATAAGATAGCTCCTAATTATTTCATTAGGCTATGAATCATGAATACTGTCTTATATTCACGAACTTACGAATCTCCATCATCTGCTAAAGAGATAATGTTGTACTTTAATATGACGGTTATTAATATAGTAGACTGTAGGTGTTTATAATTATCATTATCATCAAACACCATCCATCGCTCAATCCACTGCAGAATGAAGTCTCTTCAAAAATTCATCACACAACCATTATATCCAATATATGCCCCTATATAAATATAACCATTAGACTAAAATATATTATTGGAGGAGAATTTGAATAACAAATCAAGAAAAATAAAAATAAGGCAGACCACGATGGTCAAGTTTAATTATGGGAACTTTGTAAAATTTATAATGTCCGTTCTAATTTCTTTATTATTGAATTAGATAAAAAGTTATATTAAAGTTTTTCTTTATAACTAAGATATTTACGTGTGTGCGTATGTGTGTGAGTAGCCACACCAACTTTAGGAAAACAATGAAATATAATATTCAATTAACTCGTATTTCTACTTCAATTTTATTTGGAGACGTTTCTACATCTTTGATAATAACGCTGGACTGTGTAGTTAGTATATAGATCAGGAGATTATATAGAATTATAGAGAGTGTTTGCAGTTTGTGTATTCATGTACAAGCTTTATTTATTCTCAGTACTTATGTGTCTTGTGCGAATTGATTTGATACGTCTATTAGTTTTAATCAAATTTGCAAATATGATTAAAGGATGATGTGGAAAATAGTAATGAAATTTCAACCCATTATTTCTTTTGGCATCAAAAACACAAAAATTCCCAGTCAAGTAGGTTTGATAATGGGGATAGAATTCGGAGTATTCCAAATACTAATCTCTTATGCTACCGTCTGGGTCAACTCGTTCTGTATTTACACATTTAATTACTAAAATTGATTTGATTGAAATTTTACGAAGTATTGGCAGTTCCATCTCTTATATATAGATGTGAAACCTGGACATTAACAAAGGCAGATAGTAAACAAATAGAGGCTGCTGAAATGAAGATTTGAGAGTAATAGCAGAATACCAAAGGACCGATAAAAAGAAAAACGAAGATATAAGAACAGAACTTAATATATTTAATCTCTGTGAAAGAATAAAATATTATCAACATGCTTATCTTCAGCACGTATTACGAATGAATGAACAGCGCATACCAAGAAGAATGTATAATTATAAACCAAAAGGGAGAAGAATGTTGGGAAGACCATTGAAGAGATGGAAGGACCAATACGACCTATAATGAGATCGGAACAGGCAATTGGGGTTAATCCTTGTTGTTGATGATGATGATTACTAAAATCTCTGTAGTTTAGAGTCTGTTTTTTTACTCGAATGAATGAATGAATTAATGGGTCATTTATGTCCCGATTGGTGTTGGGTTGACATTGACAATGTACAGTTCTTCTAGGTGCTTCTGCTCCCCGGTGTACTAGACCAGTGGACTGTGGAGAAGTTCCTGAATAAGTTTATCCGTCTTGTTCTCGGTCTGCCTCTATTTATTTTGTCTATCCAAGATATCATTAGCTTGGTATTTGTGCACATATATTTTTCGGTGCATAGCTACCATTCAATCTACTGAGAAAATACTGAACTTGATGGATGAGCCAGTAGCCTACTTACAGATGCCATATCAACTTACCGAATAAGGACAGAAAGTTCCAAAACATTAAATAAAATTATTTGATTACAAAACAAAGTCTAAATCACAATATTTTGCTTTCATAACGACTACAAAAACTGAAAATCTACAATAGTTATAAAATCATTATCGCAGTTCAGATTTTTTAAAAATAAACATCCTTGGATTTTAGAGTTTCATGTGTAGGCCTATGTTATAGGTAGAGCAATAATAAAATATATATATATATATATATATATATATATATATTTCATATCACCGTTGATTTATTTATGCAAATAGATAATATTAGGTCTACATTTTACAGTAAATAATTATTCTGTCTTTAACTCCGGTGTACTTTAATTTCTTGAAGGAGTTTCAGACAATGTATCCATCTTCAGGAGTTGATTGGTTCATTATTGGTTATTGTTGTATTTAACATGTATAGGGTTATTATCGCTTACTATATTTTATTTAAAGTGTTGATCCCTTGTAAAATTTTTATTTTGATGTTCTTTATGAAATTTTTATAATTTATGGAGTATCTATTTGTTAATTTATTCGGCTTATTCTGTTTTGTGTTACGAAACACATTATGTTCCATATTACAAAATTCGTACACATACGTGTACACAATTTTAAGAAATTTAAAAATCAAAATTCGAGGAGACACTCTGGTAAATTGCCCCGCGCCATAGCCGAGCGGTTAAAAATACCACACCTTGGCAAAGAGCTGTGGGACGTGAGAGTACCATGGAGGTACAAGTTTTCTCATAGAATTATGACTAGTATGGGATCGGTACCCACCCAATACCATGAGGAATTTGGATAATTATAATAAATAGCGGCTTCAGGTTGAGAAAACCAGCTATAACGGCTGATGAACCTGACATGTTGATCAAATATCACCACGATACTAGTTGCATGCTATAATTAACACATGTAGGCATAAGTCGTCCTGATGATTTTGGATAAAAATAATATTTATGGTAATGATGTAATGACAAATGCCTGATCCCTGAAGAAGAAGAAGATGATGATGAGTAGTAGTAATAATAATAATAATAATAATAATAAGTATTAGTAGTAGTATTATAGTAGTACGAGTAGAAGAGGATGAAGAACGATACTCTCTACACAAATGTTCCATTCATCACAGAGTTTTATAACGTATTGCAGTTATTGTTGTGCTTGGTACAGCTGAAATCAGGTCAAATAGATGACACTGGAATGTTCAGATTAAAATGTAGCAGTCGAAAAAGAAACTGATGTAAGTGGGAATTGGAGACTATAAGAGAGACAATTAAATTGTCAGCATCAGAAAGCGTATGTACGTACCACATAAGCCCCTCGTGGAGACTTAGGTTCTTCCCTAGCGGGAGTTTCTCGACAAAGCTAATATATTTAGGCTTACTTCCGTATAGATTTGATGAAAAATACGTCGGTGGCATAGTATGATTTGGAAAAAAGAGACTGTTCCAAATGAATGGAAAGAATCGATTTTCGCGCCAATCTATAAGAAGGGAGACACAAATGATTGCAACAACTAGAGGGACATCTCAATACTTTGAACTTTGTACAAAATTCTAATAAATATATTAGTATCCAGACTTACTCCGTATACTGATGACGTAATATGTGACCATCAATGAGGATTTACAAATAATTTATTTGATAGTCCCAACTCTTCATTGTGGTGTATTGACAAATAGCCTAATAATACAGTCTTTATTTTCTTAGGCATATGAGACAATATAAAATTATTTATAAACCCATACACGGAAAAACCATCAAGCCTTTTCCTATTAATAAAACGCATATCGAATTCCGTCGAGGTAAATAGTCACAAGATAAAAGTTAAAAATTAAAATGTACCTGTTAGCAGGTGCCGTCATACTCAACTTTGTTAAAATGATGTATATAAAACATTAACTGGAGGCCTTTCGGAAGTTAACTTCCATAATCAGCAGGATGAGCTTTTGCTACTCGTTGTTGTCGTTGTTTACGGCGATGTAGACTCCAAGTGTTTTCTACAGACAACAACGAGTAGCAGAAGCTCATCCTGCTGATGATGGAAGTTAACTTCGGAAAGGCCTCCAGTTAATATTGTATATACATCATTTTAACGACGTTGAGGACGAAGGCACCTGCCAACGGGCACATTTTAATTTTTAACTTTTATCTTTTTCTTTAGTCTGAATATAATCGGATATTTCAGCTTTGTTTTTTTTTTTGGAGTGTTCCTACATTGGTTAGTTTCCTCTGTTTCAGAACTTTTATCAGTTCCACAGAGGAAAACCAGTTTCTGCATTTATGTTTTGATTTGTGCCAGATATACAATTCGAGAATTTGTCTACTGGCTGCGTAGGTACATTGCACTTCCTATACTGATCTATATTCATAGAGTCAGAACCCTATAAGCATTACTGCATTGGGAGTTTCTTGCATCATCTTTGCCTTGAGATAATTTTTTTCAAGTTTACATAGGAAATATGTAACGTACTCTGAATGGAACTAGCATTCCATTTATGCAGCAGCACGAACCTAGGGAAAAAAATTGTTCATGATGTGCGATAAGTTAATTCAGTAAATCTGAAATAGCTGCTGCTGGATCGATATTTTCTTTGATCCCATATTCGGAATAATTGTCAAATCTAAGACATGACAAAAGTGTGAGAAATCGTTTCACTGGCATTTCCAGTCTGAATATTTCCCTTCCTTTGCCATCAGTGGCGAACATTGAATTTAATTCTTCATGGTTTGATCTGAATACTGTTCTACAATAGCCCTAAAAAACGCTTTCGATTCTTTTATAGGGTCTACCTATATTTTTTAGATGTTGTCTGATTGAATCTTCGTAATACGTAAGTGATTATTCTATATGTTGATTCTTTCTCAGGAGAACATAATTTAGATTATCTTCAGTTTTGAGTAAATTCCAAATAAAGTCTGTGTCTGCTTTATGTCCTATAACTTTCATTGCTCTTTTCGATTCAGTCAAATGTCTAACGAAATTGATCACATGTCACCCTCTTCTTACTCCTTCCTTATCATCCCAGATGAATCAGTTTCTACCTCGATAAATAGTTTTGTAATACTCATTATCATTGTCGCCCATTTCAGAATGTTCGCTGTCCATATCATGTTCATCATCATCATCATCAGGTTTGGCGTAACAACCCGGGTTTAGTCACAGCCTCCCTAAGAACTCTCCTCCAAAACGCTTTTGATCAGTCCGGTTTGATTGTCTTTGGACTTCTCAACACTTAGTTTTTAACGGGGTGGGGTTGTCAATCACATGCCCAACCCTCAACCTGGAGGACCAGGGATTATTCTGTTAAGATTACCATGCCTAAACCGAAAGGACCCAGTTATAGGCGCCTGGTACTCACCCTCACCCTTCTCCATAAAGAGTAGGATTTGCTGCTAGCACTCTCAGATAAACTGACAGCTAAATCATTCTTGGGTTTTAACAGTTAGGCCTGTATCTACCATATCATGTTCACTTTCCTCATATCCATTCTCACTATCACTAGTATGGCTTCCATCCATTACTTCTTTCGACGTATTGGTAATGAATTATTGATAGTCTGGATCGTATGTACATTGATCATCTCGTCTCCTAAATGGCGCCATTTTGTTGTTTGAAGTGATTTTTTGTAACCTATATTAAAATAAATACAAATAATATACTTTCTAAAAAACTTAATACTTTCTAAACAGGACACTTTTCACAAACACAAAACACTTCCAGTAATGGAGTTCCAGAATCCTTACGATCCCACTATAGATTAATCGTGAAATAGAGCCATGTCTATTCAGAGCATAAATCAACCATCTTCCTCACCACTAACCAAGACACTTTAATTTAAGTGGCGATCTCGAAACTGTGGGGCATCAAGTGGTAGAATTTTCAGGCATCAAAGTTTTTGTTGGGTTTTCTGGACCCTGGTACTCCAGTTAAGGGTTAAACTGAAAATATATAAAACTATTATTCCCCAGTTCTATTATATGGATGCAAAATGCGGGAGGAGAAAATATTACAAGTATTTGAGAATAAAATTCTTAGGAAAAATTTTGGACACAATAGAGACAAATACAGAGGTGAATGGAGAAGACTATTTAACCGTTAGCTATATGATCTTTATGGGAAACCAGGTGTAATAAGGATAGTTAAGTCATGTAGACTGCGATGGCGAGATCATGTGGTGCGAATAGAGAATGAAAGAGGGGCATGAAAACTGGTTTTTGGAAAACCAGAGGGAAAATGCCCGTAGATATGGCAATGATTAGAGAAGAGAAGATAATAATAATAATAATAATAATAATAATAATAATAATAATAAAAATAATAATAATAATAATAATTTCAGTGAGGTGAATTATTTAGGTGGTAATTGAAAAACATTGACTAAGGATAGGAACGTACGGAGAGCTAATGTTCGCACGGTCGCGAACCTTCGAATTTAGATTATACAAGTGAGTGGGGTTCTTAATTAGCAGAACTTGATTCGCCATTTCTTTGAATGAACCATTCATATGCTTTTATATTAATTTCCGGTATTTATTTAAAAACTTTTAAATTATATAGGCCTAGGCCTAATGAGAATTTATAGTTTTAATTAGTTCACCGGCGCATTTAAATTATATCAGATCACTTGAATAAAATGCAGCAATTTATCGAGTTAATTTATGTCAATTTGATATACATCCATCCATAGTAATTCTGCCCGAAGGCTGGTCTTTCACTGCAATCATAACATTTTCATACTATGCTTTGCAGGTTAACTAGGGAATTATAGGCGTGGTAGTTTCCCGTTTCTTTCCAAACCGATGAAGGATGATGGTGATAATGATAAGGATGATGACGATGATGACGATGATGACCGGATGATTTTCGGGGACAGTTGGTCCCTAAAGTTCCTGACATTAGTCTTACAGTTTAGGAAAAACCCCGAAAAAACCTCACCCAAGAGCCTTTCCCGACCGGGAATCGAACCCGGGCCCGCTGCGTGACAAGGCTTGACATACATAGGGCTACATAAAAAGATGTAGGCTATAAGATTTGTAACTCGATAAATTGCTGCATTCTATTCAAGTGATCTGATATAATTTAAAAACACCGGTGAAATAATTAAAACTATAGATTCTCATTATATGATTTAAAAGTTTTTAAATAAATATTCTTTCTTGTATGCCCATGTTTCCCTTAACAGAGATTTAGACGCTCTCCCCCTACAGGGAAGAATTTGAACCATACTAATTTAGTTACACTTGTTTTCGTATAGATGTAATTTGAGTGGCCCGTGGTTAGCGTTCCACCTCATACTGACATCTAGGAAACCAAGATAGTACTAGGACGGGAAAATTCGGTAAATTTTGCTTAGAGGCCTTTTCATTCAGGCTTAAGGATCATTTACGAGCCTTAAAATCTTCAGACTCGGGACCCATGGCTTAAAGTTCCTCCCGGAGGACTTGCTCCTTGGATTTTTCCATCCTAAAAAAATCCATTGACCCCGGCCGGGTTTGAACCTGCGACCCTCGGGACCAGAGGCAAGGAGCATAACCACTAGTCTACCGCGGCCGATTAAATAAATATCAGAAATTAATATAAAAACATATGAATGGTTCATTCAAAGAAAGGGCTAATCAAGTACTGCTAATTAACCACCTCTGGCGACAAATCACTTTGGGTTGAAGGAGAAACACTGTATTGTGGAATATTCGTTAATAACAATAATAAAAAAAAGAAATCTTACAACCCAATTGTGCAGAATTTGAATTGAAATATACCTAAATTGCAACCTTAATTTATTTACATTAGGGGTAAGAGGACTAGAAGGCCCTTGGCCTGCAAGCTGGTTGCTGCTGACCTCACATCATTCACAGGCGTTTATCAAAGAGATGTATGATCGTCTAGCCAGTATAGGAGAAACATGTAGTCAGTATATCGGAGTTCCCCAGTCGCTATAGCTGGTTTATTCAACCTGGAGTCGCTATTTATTATATCTACATAATTCCTCACGATGAAGGGTATACACCGATCCCATACTGGCCAAAATTCAATGAGAAAATGTATTCCCTCATGGAGACTCGAACCAGTGTCAGCGCAAGATCCGTATTTCTTCACCGAAAGACGATGCTTTAAATCGTTCACCTACACCGCGGGACTAAAAGACTTACAAGATACAGTAAAACTTGTTTAATCCGGAACGTGAATAATGCGAAAATCTGCCCAATTTGAACAAATTTGTTGATCCCGACAAAATAATAGTAATTTTACTTGTATTTATTTTGTATATTGAAAAAAAGTTTATAAGACGGAAAGAAAGAGAGCGAAATAAATTAGTTTCCACTTAATTTAATTCCCGTTAGAGATGATTCCTGCCGTCGGGAGAAGTAGAGTTTCTACCTGTATCTGGAATTTTCTATCGGCCTTACTGAACACCCGTTTTGCAAAATACAGGTTCGTTTAACATATATTTGGCGTGTGACATCTGTCTTACAAGTTACCAATGAACTGTAAAATCTTAAATTAGTTTAAGTTTTGAGATCGATTTTGTATGTATCTTTCGCAGGTAGCGTTCTGAATTTACGCAATAAGGATGGCTAAATCGTATGTATAATTGTAATTAAACAAAAAAGTTAAAGTGATTCAAGAAAAACAAAAACTCTCAGCACACGAAATAAAGACTAAATTTAAACGTGGAGAAACCCAAGTTTATGAAATTTTAAAACACATCGAAAAAACAATGAATGAATGGACGCAAGGGAATGGTCAATTTACAAGTCCACGATCAAAAAATCTCCAAATTTCCGGACCGATGCTCAAAAGTCAAACTCTAGTTGTGATATCGCTAGGGAATGACGATTTCAAAGCATCTTTAGGTTGGTTGTGGACAGTTTTAAAAGACGACACAATGTAGTGTGGAATGAAATTTGCGGGGAATCAAAGGATGTGGACGAAAGTATAGTTAATGAGTGGAAATCGAAACTGCATACTTTAATTCCAGGATACGCGCCTAAGGGACATTTTTAACGCTGGCGAAATGGGACTGTTTTTTCGCGCGTTTCCGTCGAAATCGCTCGTACATAGGCCTACTATACTTCACTTTCCAAAGTCAGCGGAACTAAATTAATCCATGATACATAAAAAGACATATACGGTGCTCTATAATCTAAGAATTGGTTAATATATGTTTTTATAATGCGGAATGTTGTCTAATGTGGGAAAAAATTGGTCCCATGCGATTCCGCTTTGAACAAGTTTTACTGTGTAATAGTTTGGATCTTATTTTATTCTCCGCTGGTTTATAAGCCTATTTGTTGTCTAACAAGGGAACTGTCAACCATTGCATGCCGAAATTTACCTTGAAATTTCTCCCAGAGAAGCGTTGCGATGTATCAAGGCTGTGTCCAAAAAAATATATAGGCCTATATCTGTCGTTTTTCACTTCAAGGCACAGAAATCTAAGCCAGAATCCAGCTATGGCAACCCATTGTACGAAGAAAATGGTCTTCCTGCTTGAGTAAGAGCGTTGTGAAATGAGGCGGCGAGCGGCGAACATGGCATGTAGTGAGGGTTCAAAAAATAAATAAAAAGTAAAAAATCTTATTCTTCTGAAAGTGCAAACCAATAATAATAATAAAATAATTATTATAGATGTAAAAAGATTACCAAAATAATTCATACGAAATACTGATTCTCTAGCAAGAATTATTAAAACACGAATTCATAATCTTAACATAATAAGGCCGAAAGATATATAGTTGTATCCAATCTACCTTTCAGGAGTTGTATTACTTCCCTATATTTTAAATGAGAGATTTGGCGATGGATTTATTGCCTTGTTGTTAAAATCGGCAGATCATTTTCTTGGACACGGCCTTGGTAAACCACAACGCTTGTCTGGAAGAAATTTCAAGGTAGGTTTCGGCATGCGTGGTTGACTATAAGTTGTATAAAATTACATTACTATTCCTGTTAATGAGGTGTGTGTTTTGCATTAATGATATTTTAATTCAAAACAGTTTCAGAATTCTTATAATTATGTAAATTGCATTCTCTAGTTTTGGATTATTTTTTTTATTGAATCTCCAATAATATGAACCCTATTTCACCATCCGGTATGCTAGGATTTTAGTTACAATACATCATCATCCGGTATCATGGCAGCTGCCGCCGTCTTCCGGATACCAAACGCCATTCCTCTCTGTCCATCCATTGATCTTCCTCCATTCCTCTGATATTCATAGCTGCTTGTATCCCTTCTATCCAAGTTTTCTTCGGTCTTCCTCTCTTCCTCCTTTCCATTGGGATCCATTCCATAAGAATTTTAGGCAATCTTTGTTCTGGCATTCTATTGACATGGCCATACCACCGTAATCTTTTCTTTTCTATAATGTCTGTGATGTCCGGGTCCTCTTGTACACCCATAATTTCCCTTATTTCTTTATTTCTTATTCTATCCATTCTAGATTTACCAGCTGATCTTCTTAAAACATCCATTTCTGTACTTAAAATTATTTTCATTTCCCTGGTAGGAATTTGCCAGACTTCAGCACCATATGTTAAAATGCTCTGAATTATGGTTTGATATATTTGTAATTTTCCATTTTTTTTTGTAATATTTTCGTTCCACCAAACAGAGTTTAAAGCATTTATTGCTTGTTTTGTTTGTGCGATTCTATTTTTAATTTCCACTGTGTTATCGCCTGAATGGTCTAATCTTGTTCCTAAATAAGTGCAATCAATACTAGGTTTTAGTTCTTCTCCATTGTTGAAATTTATATTTTCCATTTCTTCTCCTATATACAGGTAGGCCTATTTAGTTTTCTCAATGCTTATATAAAGTCCCCATTTTTCATATTCTTCTTTTAGTTTTTAGCCATATATTCTATGTCATCGTGGTCTTGTGCTATTAATACCTGATCATCTGCAAAATTTAGTGAACATACTTGTGTATTTTGGATGGTTAGGCCCATTTTTTGACATTTTTTCCTCCAGTCTCTTAGTACTCTTGCGAGATAAATTTTAAAGTTACAATACAATTAATTATTTACTGCAATTCAGAGTATGGTTAATTTCTAGCGTTACATAATAACGTAATATGAACAAATAAATAAATAAATAAATAAATTAACAAAACCAAGAAAAAACTAACTCAAAGTCTTTTAAAAATATGATGGATAAAGTCACACAGCTCTAGTTTTGGATTCAAGCTGAGAAATACTTTAACGATTGATTTTGTATGTATTATAAGCAGTATTCACACGTGCAGTGCGCTGAACTTATCAAGTTCTGAAACAAGTTCTGCTTTTATGTGTGAAATGAGATAATCGAGGTAGTTTTCGATATTGTGCAAACAACATGCGAGTTGTTATCTTCAAAGTGTTCATTTTATATTGAATAACGCACTTCCTTTAATTTATCCTTGAGATGAATTTCTCACGTTCCACGAAGCAAAGAAGGCTAACTACAAGGTAGCAAATTAACTGTACTCTATACGTATATAACAACACATGTGTGTTCGATAGATTGCACACGAAACAGTCTCACACGCGACAACAAAAATACGTATCTCATTAATCAGCTTAAAATTTTCAAATAAATAATTATAATAATAATAATAATAATAACAATAGTAACAAATTTTAATTATTTGGGTTGTAATTTTGCTATAAACACAAAAACTGAAAGAGACATAAGTATGAAACTATCGAAATTTCAAATTATATGCGGAACTATACATAAAACATTAAAGAATAAAACAAGAAGAGATATAGATAATAATAATAATAATAATAATAATAATAATAATAATACTTTATTTATTCTGGCAGAGTTAAGGCCATAAGGCCCTCTCTTCCAATCAACCAGCACAAATACAAATAAATATTTGACAAATATAGATATACACTATACTAATTATAAACAGTTAAATATACAATAAATGTAGCAAAGTAAATTTCATGTACAAACAACATTTTATAGGGTAATAACAATAATGATACGATAATAATAATAATAATATAAATATGATAAATTATACGAGAAACACCAATTAATATATAGGCCTATGCCTTACACTGGGTAATAATGAAGTCGAGGTTAGAGCAAATATAAATTTAGATTTCTTTTAAAAGATGCCAATGTCCGGCAGCCCCTTATTTCTTGTGGTAGAGAATTCCAGTTGCAAGAAGTGAAGATGGTATATGACATGGAGTGATGTGATGTCCTATTTTGCGGTATATTAAGCAAGAGACTATGTTGTGATCTTGTGTTTAAGTTATGGTTTGAGGATAGATACTGGAAACGGGATGATAAATAATTGGGAATCGAGGTATGTAGGATCTTAAATAAGGGAATTAGACAGTGCGATTTTCTTCTCTCTTTTAGATGTAGCCATGACAATTCGTGGAATAATGGAGAAATGTGATAGTATTTTTGAACATTAAATATGAATCTGATACACATATTATGGACACGCTGCAGTTTGTCCGACAATCCGTCACTTATGTCAGTTAGTTAGTAGAACGTCGCAGTAGTCACAATTGAAGTTTTATAAAACATTGGCAGTTCCTGCATTACATTATGGGAGAGAAACTTGGGTAATGACCAAAAAAAATAGAAAGTAGAGTACAAAGCGCATAATTGAACTTCCTTAAAAGAACAAATGGCTGCACAAGATTGGATCGGATAAAGAATGAAGATATATAGAACAGAGTTAAATATATATATATATATATATATATATATATATATATATATATATATATGCATTGAATGAGAAAATCAGAGAATATAGAGAGAAATGGTTAACACATGTGGAAAGAATGAATGTAACAAGATTACCAAGAGCAGAATTCACCAACAGGTTCAAGGAATGTACGAAGGCCAGTGAAAAGATGGACACAACAATTGTGAGGCGGAGCAGGCAATTTTTGCCTAGACCGTGAAGTGAATAATAATAATAATAATAATAATAATAATAATAATAATAATAATAATAATAATAATAATAATAATAATAATAATAATAATAAAGGGAAACTGCAATACCGAAATTAAATGGTGTTTTATTGGATCGGAATAAAGTTCTAAAATATTTTTAAGGAGTACAATGATATACGGTGTAGAAAAACGGGAATTAAAATATAGAACAATATATAAATTAAATTACGCAGAAATGGATTTTTGGAGGCGTTTAGCTGGAATTTATAGACGAGATAAAATAAGAAACAGTGTAATTAAACAAAATATAAATGTTCAAATTCCAATTGTAGATTTCATTTAAATAAAATTAAAATTGCAGGCCTATGCTCATGTAAAAAGAAATGACAGAAGATTCCCAAAAAAAAAAACACTGTAATGGGTGCCACTTGGTAGAAGAAGAAGAATAAGACGGCCGCATGTCATTCATGACATCTAAGGGCAAATAAGGTAACTAAATAACTTGGTCTAGTAGCTCCTGACAAAAGAGAGGCGGCTCAACATTTGAGCTACGTCACTGTAGATGATATTTTGAGCACCATGAGGGGAAAAAAGGATTGGACGATGGAAATTGTAATGACAGAGAGATGTGGAAGAAATTAATTGGGCGCAGAAACATGTTGCGAAACATTGTAAAACTTTCTAAATAATAATAATAATAATAATAATAATAATAATAATAATAATAATAATAATAATAATAATAATAATAATAATATATTTTTTTCAAATGCCCCAGGTTGTCTTTCGACATTCCTGGTTTCTCTCCTGGCATGGCGTACTTGTAACCGACTTCTGAGGTTGGGGCGCCTGGAAGGCGGGGTTACGTTGCCTCGATGATATGATGGGTGATGATGATGATGGATGGTGCGCCAGGAGAGTCCCTAATCCTAAGCTTAACCTAAGATGAATATGAACGATGATGAATGCGATGACCATATGATTTCGGGGACCGTTTGGGCCTTAAAGTTTTCCTGACATTTGTCTTACAGGTGAGGAAAAACCCCGATAAAAACCTCACCCAGAAAAACTGTCCCGACCGGGGATCGAACCCGGGCCCGCTGCGTGACAAGGCAACACGCTACCTCGAGACCACAGCGGTGGACATAATAATAATAATAATAATAATAATAATAATAATAATAATAATAATAATAATAATAATAATTTATAATACAAATATTATTAGTTAGTATCTCATTTAAACAATTTTATAACAGCTCGAATAATAAAAAATATATATTATTATTATTAGTATTATCGATGTTATTTTTATTATTGTTATTGTTATTATTATTGTAATTTATATTTATTATTATTATTATTATTATTATTATTATTATTATTATTATTATTATTATTATTATTATTATTATTATTATTATGAAGTAATAACAAAAATTAATAATGCTTAGCTCCAGATATCTTAGTCTATGCATGAAGCTCGAAAAATCCGAAGGACAATTCTTCTGGGAGGAACTTTAAGCCTTGGGTTCCGAGACTGAAGATTTTGAGACTCGTAAAATATCCTTAAGCTTGAATAAAAAGACCTCTAAGCAAAATTTACCGATATCAAAGTCCTAGTAACACCTTAGTTGCCTGTTGGATGTCTCATTGGTTCGGTGTGTTGACCGCATGCCATTCATGACATCTACGAGCAAATAAGGTAATTAAAAATATAATTGGTGTAGTAACGCCTTACAAAGGAGAGGCTATGGCTCAACAATCGGCTACGTCATTATAGATAAATACATAAAGCTTACAAACAATAAAATTAAATAAACATATAAGCTTACAATCAATTACAGAATAGGCCTATATTATTAGACCTAACATTTCTCAAATTATAGGAAAATTATTCCTTAACGGGACACATACAGTAATGCAACAGCTACTCAGTGAGACATTTAACGATTTGCACTTAACTATGTTGAATTTGATACAATCATCCAACTTCATTTTTAACCTAAATTATGGCTGGTTTTCTTTCCGCAATTCTAATCCATATAGGCTACACAAAGAGACACCACAGCTATGATTCCAGTGGCTGTGACCTGAACATCTTAAAAAAAGTAGGAAAGTCCATGACAGAATTAATTAACTGCAAAGTACGTAACTCAGAAAATAAATAGGTCTACAAATCATTATTTGTGCCCGTCCTGTTGGACCAATTGTTATCATTCTTTATTCTGGTTTTGAGGTTCGCGTTTGGGTATATGGACCTTTGAATGCTTAAAATTTCTGAGTATAGATTTATTGAGTACAAGTGAGCCTAAAGCCGTGGGTTCCGTGTCGTAGTTTTATGATAGGTAAAAAGAATCTCATGCCTGAGATAAGAAGCGTCTGAGCAAAATGCGCTTGGATTTCAATTTCAAGTCTACTGTAAAAAGAGATCATGACAAGAACTACTTCATCATGCAACAAACACCGAGGAATGAGAGAAAGGAACCTAGCACACGTATAATCTCCTTGTCAGACATCTCGGAGGCTATACTCAAATACAAGTACAAGAAATTAACCCATTGGCATCAGGTTTAAATGCTCAATGTATAAAATATTGTCTAATTTAAGACATTCAAAACAAACAAAATATAACCGTACTTGAGTTCTCAATAAGGATGAAGGCCAAAACATATTCCTCTATTATTCATAAACGCTAATAAAAGATTACCCTGCTGAGGGATGTACAAAATAATCAAAACATATAACAGGCATAGTTAAGCGAGTGTACCTCGTCTTCTGAGGCATATGGGTTAAGAATGTGTTCTCCATAATCTTGACACAACAATGAATTCATGCAAGAAGCAAGAGAAGAAATATTAGCAATTAAAGAACAATTAAAGCTAAGAGATAAAAAATGGGAAGAACTAAGTGGGACCTTGGAGACGAAATTAATCAACGTAAACAACGCAACACAAGAAAAACTGAATATACTAACAGAATAAATTCAAATGCTAGAAGCCCAGGAAGAACAAAGTTCAAACAGAGAGACGATAAACAATGTAATAAAAGGTGAAGAGATGGTGCTAGAGAACGAGAACAGAAACGAACTGGAATCAAAGGTCAAGAAGATATTGGAAAGAATAGATAGTTCAGTTGGGACAGCAAGTATTACATATTTAGGGAAGGATACATTGTTAGAGTGACCTTCACAAACTTCGGAGATATGTTAAAAAGAGTAAAAAGCAAGTAAATTTTAAAATGCCACCATCTTATATAGACGATGGCTTTACCAAAAAATTAGAGAGAAATTGAAGCAGCCCTGAGGAAGAGGGCCTATCAGGTGCGCGAAAAAGGAATCAGCGAGGTGCAGGTCGGATACCAAAATAGGCCTATTCTAATTGACGGGAATTGGATACGATGGAAGGACATAAACTGAAATATGACCCTGATGGGCCGATTTCTTCAGGAAGAAGGCAGGGGCTCAATTGACGGGAAGAGCAAAAGTCAGACAGCTATGAAGAGGTCTGGAAACAACCGCCCTCAGTGTCTAGTGATTACGTTTAATGTGGTGCGAATAAAAAGAGTGCATATGATTAATTAGTGCATAGAAGCGCAGATGCGCTTCCACTTTCGATGCTGTCACTAATAATAATAATAATAATAATAATAATAATAATAATAATAATAATAATAATAATAATAATAATAATAATAATAATAATAATAATAATATTAATAATAATATTAATAATAATATTAATAATAATGTTAATAATAATATTAATAATAATAATAATAAACAATAACAATAATAATAACAATAACAATAATAACAATAATAACAACAATAATAATATATTTTATTATTCGAGCTGTTATAAAATTGTTTAAATGAAATACTAACTAATAATATTTGTAATGACCGTCACGCAGGAACTGAGTAAAGTAAGTGAATCTCTCAGCAAGTCGAAGTTATGTTCTAATTTTGCTGGTTTACGAAATATATTTGGTTAAATTGGAGAAACTCAATTTCTTATGCTAACTTATTTAAAATGGAGAGAAAACAAATTTATCATAGTCGTAAGTTATCTTTTGAATACTGTTGTATAATTTCTCATAGGCCTATATTTAAATATTTTACACTGACTATTTAACTCAGCCCCAAATGGGAGTCAATGACCAATCACATTTCAATGATTTTTTATTTACAACTAATCACAGTCGTGTTTCGCCTAAAACTTACCAACTACAGTTTATCATAATAAAGAAAGCACCTCCTTTTTATCATTCGGAATAGGCCATAGCATTATTTTGCAGTGACTGACTCTCTAAGAAATATGGCTACCAGATTGTGTATATAGTGCATGAATGTCAACACGTAGCGCATGCGGGAGTTAATATAAAAACATTTGTAGCAATTGATTATACCACCAAAAAAAGAAACCACTTTTTGCACTTTCTTAAATGTATTTTTTCCCAGGTAATAACATTCCAGAAAAATATAATTGTCATATTTACATCATAGGACATCAGAAATGAATTAATATACAGTTTGATGTTTCATTTTTTCTCCACTAGAGTGCATTCTTACAATATTGCGTTCTTGTGGCAATAAATCATATGATCTGGTTGCAGTGATGAACAAAAGAAGCAAATGAAGCGTACCAATCGTTTCTCATTTGTTTTCAAACATCGCCGTTTACATTAAATATATAAATATTTTAAAATAACTATATTTAAATAATGATTTGTGAGTAAACAACTTAATTTTATTCGTTAAATAGTCCTAACAAATGCCGCTCTTGATTTCCAAATTCTCTAGATAAATCCACTCCTCACTTCGTGAATCGTGAATTTATCGATAATTTGGAAATCACTCTTGGCATTACTTATGATTAATTTTTCTACTAGTTTATTCGAAATATTAAATTAATTAAACTAATATAGGCCTATCTTATAGAATAAATTGTAAATTGAAGAATTAACTAAATTGAATAAGACCAAAACATCGGTGGAAAGATCAAGACCATCTTCGCTAGGTTTACCGTACAGGCCACATGGCCTAAAACGAATTTGTCCATGATTATGATGATGATGAATCATATATTGATTCATTGGGACGAATCAAACTTAGCGGCTACTACAGCGATATTTTAATTTCTGGTTTCCGTAAACACCCACTTGTAATGGTCGCATTTCACTTATTTGTGGAAAATAAATTCCTCGTTTTATTTTAATATCATAGATCGAGTTTCGTTGTAAAACATCGGAAATTGCGACCAATAGAGCGATCTTTTAGTTTTTTTTTTTTTTTTTGTTTCAGGTGAATTCCTTCATCTAATGACCAAATGTTGCATGTTAACGAACTCGAACTTGCTTTTTAACTGATTATTAGGCCTATATGCCAAAAGTCCACCGCTGTGGTCTCGAGGTAGCGTGCTGCCTTGTCACGCAGCGGGCCCGGGTTCGATTCCCGGTCGGGGCAGTTTTTCTGGGTGAGGTTTTTATCGCGGTTTTTTCCTCACCTGTAAGACAAATGTCAGGAAAACTTTAAGGCCCAAACGGTCCTCGAAATCATATGGCCATCATTATCATCCTTATCATTATCATCCTTATCATTATCATCATCATCCTTCACCGGTGTGGAAAGCAACGGGAAGTTACCACACCTACACTTCCCTAGTAAAGCTGCAAGCATAGCATGAAAATGCTATGATTGCAGTGAAGGACCTGCCTTCGGGCAGAATTACTATGGATGGATGTGCCAAAATTTGCTTCAATGGAAACACACACACACACTATATATATATATATATATATATATGTCATAGTAATTTTCAGTGTTTACAACATAGGATCGGTGAAGATCTGTTTTCGCTAAATATTGAATATAGGCCTAAGAAATAAATAAATAATTATATAGGCATATATATATTCCTATATATATTACCATACATCCCAGTAGAACGTACTTGTGTACAAGGTATTAATTCACGTTATGTTATGTCAGGGAGTCCAGTCGACAAGACAGCGGACAGCGGAGTGGATAGATGGATTTGATTCCCGTCAGCGGAGAGATGAACAGTTTTATTCACTCACTTTTCCATAAGTTGAATTTAAGGTTCATTTCGCATCCTATAAAATTACTACGGAAAATTTACTGGATGTAAAGTCGTCTTTCTACCGTTTTCAAGAATATTTTCCTTGCATCTAAGCTAGAATATGTCTTTAAAAATATTAGTTGTGGCGCAAATGGTTAGACACTCTCTTTCCATTTTCGTTTCCAAGTTCATGTCTCGGTCACTCCATGTGGGGCTCGTGGCGCTCAAATCGAACCAAGGGCACGTTCACTTCGTTTTCTCCTGTCAACACCTTCATACCATCACTTCTTCCAATACGAGTAATTAATTTGTTTCATCTGAACTGAGTTGGTGCGACAAGGGCAGTGATTTGGCATTATTGTATATCATAGACCTTAAAAAATATTAGCTTCGTCTCATCTGAATCCTCGATCTGGCGTTACGCCAGACATGAATCTAGAGGAGTTAAAAAATATATTGTCTGTTTGACTGATTATATTGATCGAACGTATTACAAATATTAATGTAGGCTCAAAAAGTTAGGTAATAACATCTTATGCATCACTCTTAAATGTGTTAACTAATTAACTCACTGAGACTATGGAACCCTATAGGTCAGGGCTGTGCAGACAAAAGCTGGCCATAGATCCCAGTCCTGAGTCATTCTATTTATTATTTATTTAGTCTGATGGAGTTAAGGCCATGTGGCTTTTTCTTCCACTCACCAGGACAAAACATAGGCCTATGTTACATTTAAATACAAAAAAAGTACATGGATAATTGGGCTACAATACTGTATAATAACGTAATTAATAAGTTAAGAATCAAATAATATGTTTTTAGTTAATTGCTACATGATATACTTCCTTCAATTGCAAAATATCTTCGTCATAGTAGGACGATTTCTAATTAAAATGCCGAGTTCAATAATTTTGTAACCTATGTAGATCTACTACCTATCAGTAAAGTAAGTCTAACCAAGGTTTAAAAATACTTTTTTAATAATTTTTAAGGTACAAAAGAGATGTAAAACTAAAATTATCTTATATAAAACATTTATATGACGTATACTAATATATGGAAGTCAAACCTGGAATTTATCACAAAGTGCTACAAAATTAATAGACGTAGGCCTATTCGAAAGGAAGATACACAGGAAAATCTACGGCCTAATTAACGATCAGGGAAACTGAAGAATTAGAAAAAATAATAATTGTGACAGGTATACAGAGAACCTCAAATCTCAGATGTTGTTAGATTGAAAAGACTTCAATGAACTGGTCATGTGATAAGAATTGACGAACAATGATGACCAAGAAAAGTCTTACAGGCGCACTTTGGAGGAAGGAGGACAATGGGACGACCGAGGAAGCAATGCGAGGACACAGCAGACCTACGTGCAGACGAAACTACACTTCTGAAAGTTAATAATTGGATGAGAGTGGCTAAGAACAGTGAAAAATGGAGGAAGAGGATTGTGGAGGCCAGGGCACGACTTGGGCTCTAGAGCCATAGGAAAGATGGATGGAATGTTTCAAGTGGTTAGGTTCTTAACTTGCATTAGGTACATAGTTCCATGCTTGTCGAGCTTGAATACTTGAATAAGATTCGACTTGGGAATTTGCGAATTAGGCTCCCTCGCCGGGGACCTATCGATTTATTAATATAGGCCTATTACTGAATTTTATCAAAGAGCTCCACATTAAAGAAAAGAGCATTCAACAATGAATAGGATACTGCAGAATGAATTTACCATTCCACATTACTCCTCTAGTTTACGGTCTTACTCCTTTGACTGTCGTATAAATTAGGTTCGTTGGAAATTAAATTTAAAAAAATCGCCGAAATGTGTAACTAAAAATTCACATAGGCCAAATTGAATAAAACATTAAGATAAATTACCTTAAAAATCCTCTTTATGGCTCCCTTCCGAAGATAAGAAAAAAAAAGGTCCTTATGATATGTTGGAATGTAATAAACCTCATTCTTAAAGTAATGTTCCGAGATAAACCAAAGAGTTTCCATTTATAATAAAAAAATCAATTGAATGTAGGCCTACTGGGATATGAACTCGAATCTTTCCAAAAGCGAGTATCGTAAATTAGCGTGGAGTTTACTCGCTGGATAATGTAAAACCTTAACAGTAGGCCCAGAACTTATTTTTCCATTGAATATTATGTTTTCCACATTACGATTTAGTTAAATTCCTAGACAATCTACTGGTTCATTAGCACGGGGTTCTAACTCCATTAAAAGTCACATAATAGACATGGAGGCTAAGATTATTGGAAAATTCAGGTAATTGAGGTTGTACATACAACTTTGCAGCTCATCCCATCAATACAACACGAGGCTGGGCTAATTTAGTGGTCACTTGGGCCTCATAATTCGGATCCCAAGCTGACCACAATATCCTTATGTAACAACTATGTCAGTGAATAGGCTCATAATCATTTTCCAGCACGGAAAACATGAGACTTGATCAGTTTCCAGGAGGCCTACTTCGTTAACATATTTTACTCATTCAGTGTGTAGGGCTAGGTATCAGTGTAATTTACATAAATCCATGGGATTCTTTTAAAATTTATTACACTACAAGCTAATACCCGGCGTGCGCTGCTACTCCTAAATAAATGTTAATTTGTTTTTACCACCAGCCTTGAGCTGCTATGCTTGCCCGGGAATCAGTTTATCCCGATCTTCTTGGCATCAATGAAAGACAAAACTGGTTATAGTGAGTTATCCGTAAAAAATAAACATATGCTGTCGCGGACTTATTTGTAGAGTGTTTTGAGATAGGTCTATCCAATTCCGTGTACAATAATGTGGTGTATTTGTTATGGTTCAGGCGGCGTAAGCCATTTAAGGATCAAAATAGGGACTTTATTTCACGTTTTTCACTACAAAGAGTGATTTTTAAGGGTTAAAGGGGTTGAGTATTACTACTACTACCCTATAGCCTATGTTCATCCCGGGAATCTCCTGAACATTTTGCAAAAAACCCATCAAAATCGGATTAACGGTATGGCCGAGGATAGAATACGAACAAATAAACAAACATTCATTTTTATATATTAAGAAATGTTTTTAAGAAATTGGTTAAATAATTAATGAGGAAGATGGATACGCTACGTATTGAATTAGATAAAACTAACAAATGTCCCCCAAAATCATCCTGCCATCATCATTATCATCCTTCACCGGTGTGGAAAGCAACTGGAAGCTACCACACCTATAATCCCCTAGTAAAGCTGCAAAGCACAGCATGCAAATGCTATGATTGCAGTGAAAGACCTGCGCTCGGGCAGAATTACTATGGATGGATTATTATTATTATTATTATTATTATTATTATTATTATTATTATTATTATTATATTATTATTATTCATTCCAAGTTGTATTATCTGCCTGCAAAACATAGACTCTTACTTTAAGGGAGGAAAACGTATTACGAGTATTTGAGAATAAAGTTCTTAGGAACATTTTTGGACCAAAGAGAGATGAACACACACGCGAATAGAGGAGACTGTAACAGTGAGCTACATTATTTTTATAGGAAATCAGTAATAAGAACAGTTATGTCTCGTAGACTGCCACGGAAAGGACATGTGGCACGAATTGGGTGTGAAAGAGGGGCATGTAAGCTTCTTGTAGGAAAACCAGAGGTGAAACGCCCAGTTGGTAGACCAAGAATGAGGTGGGAGAATTACATTATTCATGATTTGAGGGAAGTAGATTATACAAAGAATGATAGGAAAACATTAGCTCCTTATAGGGATGTGTGGAGAGCTTATGTCTTCGCGGCTATGAACCTACAGGTTTGATAGTGCCAGTGAGTTAGTTATTGTTGTTCATAGGCCTATAGTTTATTCAGGTTTCGTACTCGTATTTGTTAGCCTATTGTCGAAAACGTCACTATAAAAACTTGTATTTGTAACTTTGTATAGGTAATTAGATACAAGTCTTCTTGGTGTTGAAATAAAATAGGCCTAAGTTCTTCCGAAAATGAAAGAATGTGTAATGGAATAAAAACGAGAAAGTATAAGAAATCATGGAAATAGTATATATTACGATGCGAGGCTGGGAAGTGGTTTTTACAGAATCGAGGAAAATGTTTAAAAAACGAGCGATAGCGAGGTTTTTAATTTCCGAGATTCTGTAAAACACTTCACAAACGTGCGTTGTACATCATTTTTTGCGCGATAGTGTTTTCAAAATAATAAATAATAGTAAAATAATATATTTGTGGAAATATTTGCGTTCATTATAAACAATTGACTAACGTATTCACGTAGACTTTCACGGCCGGAGTTGCTATGATGATCTTGATGAAGATTTTCGGGCTGTCCGCCGTGGTCGTGAGGCTACAGCCCGAAAATCTTCATCAAGATCATCATAATTGACTAACGTTAACAGCGTGGACAATGTTTATTAGTTTAAACAACAGGAGGCCGTGAGACCAATTTAGTGATAAAATGACGGCAAGTGCATATTTATTGTTTTATATTGTTTCAAATAAAGTTTGTTCATTTAAAATGCAGTGATTTGTTACGTACAATGTATATTACCACCACCTTTTGGATATTTTTTATATATACATTGTATGTAGAATACATAGAGGGCAGTGGTTTTACTTCCCACACGCGTGTTTGTAATATCTTCTTCTAATTCTTCATCATCGAGGTTTATGCTTATTTACTAGCCTGTTCCGGCTCCAAATTGCTGTTATTTCCATCTTTTCTTTGGTCTTCCCAAACTTCTTTTTCCTCGTGGTGAATAGATGTATGCTGCTTTTAGTTTTCTATTCTCAGTCATCCTTGCCAAGTATTCTTTCCAGTTTGTTCTGTATTTCACTATTGTTGTGTTTAATTCCTCTACTTTTAGTTGTTGTCTTATTTCTGTGTTATGTTTTTTGTCTGTTCTTTGATATCGTGCTATTGGTCTGAGGAATTTCATTTCAGCAGCTTGTATACTGGCAGACTGTTGTGTTGTCACTGCCCATGTTTCGGATCCATAAGTAATAATAGGCACTGCCATTATCTTGTATCATTTCATTATAGAGTCTTTCCTGGCTTTATTTTTCGAAGTTCTTTTTAGTGTTCCTGTTATATATTTAAACTTATTCGGTTGTTATTTATATCTGTTTCCGCTATGTATGATATTTCGCAACCTAGGAAGTAATATGTAATATTACATATGATTATTTTTATTACAGTAACTTATAGTTATTTACGTTGACAACCCCGAAATGTAGGAAGTTGAACTTTCAATCATGATCGCCATTGCTGTAAGTACGACAAAACGCACTATCGTGCAAAAAATTATTTTTCCTCAACAATTGCAGTAAATTTGAGGATAATAACGACTCAAAATGATACCTTTATCATTATAAACTGCCAAGTGCAGGTTCTCATTTAGCTACAGAACAAAGTGCAAATTCTTCCTAGAAATTGCTTAGTTAATAAATCTGCTTGAGCTATAACTCACGTTGTTAAAGAGTTTGGAAGTAAGTGAACCGATATGAGTAAGCAATATTACGTAGTTGTGCAAGACGTCACTTGAGACATCAGATAAATTGTGTTGCCTTGCTTCATAACTCATTGCAGCTGGTGTGAAACTTCCCTTCCTTGCTCATTTTCATTCAAAACCCAATCTCTTTTCTCTTTGTACTTACCCTTCCAATTTCTGCCATTTCCCCATTATTCAACCTCATTTAATAACACTGAACGACATTTAATAAAAAGTGATCCTCTTATCTGAAGGATCCTGATTGGTGAATGCCAAAAGTCACGTGAACGAATGAGAAAAGTTTCTGGGGTATGCTTTGAGAAGTAGATATATTATTGAAAAGAGGGAAGTTTGAGAATAAGACAAGAAGGAAGGGAAAGGAAAGTTTTGTGTTTAAAGTTGGTGTGACTGCTGCTGTTACTGTTGGGTGTGTGTGTGTGTGTATGCGTTCATAAAGTGTTCAACTCCGCGGGTGGTTTTCTACGTCATTTATTATTCTCGGTTGATGAGATGGTCTATGGAGTAAGGCTAAAGCATGGCGGCAGCTTCTGATAATACAAGAAGTTAAGAGCAACAGTGACTTAAGATCTTGCTGCAAGTTCCAAATTTTCGAAAAATTGGACTCATTGCGACAATTACTAAAAGTTAAAATGTAATATAAAAACATCAACTGAGAATACGGAATTAAAATCATATTAATTCTTATAGAAAAAATAATTATGCCTAGACTAAAATAATAATAACTGCGTCTTAAGTATGGAATCCATACTTAAAGAGAGGCATAAGTCCTGTGATATCCCATTTAGCCCATATTGTTCAAGCAATTGTTTAACATGCAGTCCAATTCTGCAAAGACATAGGTTAAAAAAATGTTCTTCCAAATAAATCTAGTGGTAAAGTGATCCCACTACAGACCTCAGGATGTCTTGAAGTAGTGTAAGGTTAAGGCTCTTAACTTTCTATAGTCCAGCCACTGCATCCCCGGTTCTGACGTAGGGGAGTAAAGGGAGAAACTCGCCCTCTACTGCCAATAAAGAAATAATTGATCTGGGAGTAGATATCTGCCACAACCAATCACTGCTCTTGACGCTGCAATAGCGCGCTAGTAAGGTTTGAAATTGCTGAGATGTTGTCAGCTGTATTTCTACTAACCACATACATTAAGCGGCCCCTCCCACTGAATATCCATATCGGCAACACTGTCGTGAAAACGTCAGGCCGGAGATATAACATAGTGGCTGGAGTACAGGCAATCGGCACGATATTCAGTCGAGTTGTTAGCCCTGAGTGACGGCCATCATCATCCCCCAAAACAAGTGATTGGTACTCATATCCGTTAGAGGCTGAGCCGACCCCACGGCCATGTTGTAGCTGAAGAATTTTGGGATGTTGAAAAATTCTGATCTCATCGGCACTAGAACCCGTTTCCTTCCGGCTTGCGCTGAATTGCCTTAACTAACTAGGCTATAGCGCGGTGTGCCCCTGTTCCACCAACAGGCTGAACAGGTGTAACTAAAGGATTTGCTGGTGTGAATATTTGAATAAAAACATCATAGGCCTAAAGATATAATTGTTATAAAATTAACTAAAAATGTATTAATTATGTTAGCCTCGGTGGTCTAGTGGTTATGTTCGTTGCCTCTAGTCCCAAGAGTCGCGGCTCAAACCCGGAAGGGTACATGGATTTTTAGAATCACACAATTTAAAAGGACCATTTAACTCATGCCTCAAATGGAAGTCGATGACCAATGTTTTACAACCAATCACAGTCGTGTTTCACCCGATATTTATCAATTAACTTTATCATATTAAAGAAAGCTCTTCTTTAAAATATACTGACCAGGTCATAGCATTATTTTGCAGTGACTGACTCTCTAAGAAATACGTTGAATATAGCAATTTATATATTAAGATTTAAGAATCATGGAATGCATGTAGCTCCCAGATTGTATATATAGTGCACGATTGTAACCAGATAACGCTTGCGAGGTATAACAGAAAAGAATTGTAGCAATTTATTATACCACAATAAAAATAAACCAGTGTTAACACTTTCTTAAACGTATTATTTCCCAGCTATTTACGTACCAGAAAAATATAATTGACATATTTACATCATAGGAATCATAAATTTATTAGTAACCTGTAATTTTGGTTATGAACAGTTTGATATGTTTCATTTTTTCTCCACTAGGGTGCATTCTTACAATATTGCGATCCTTTGGCAATAAATAATATGATCTGGTTGCAGTGATGAACAAATGAAACATAACAAACGTTTCTCATTCGTATTCAAACATCGCCGTTTAGATTAAATATGTAAATATTTTAAAATAACTATATTTAAATAATGATTTGTTAGTAAACAGCTTAATTTTATTCGTTAAATAGTCCTAACAAATGTCACTCTTGATTTCCAAATTATCTAGATAAATTCACTCGTGACTTCGTGACATGGTGAATTTATCGATAATTCGGAAATCAGTCCTGGCATTACTTATGACAAATCCACAGGGAGGGACTTTAAGCTATGGGTCCCTAGTGCAAAGATTTTTGGGCACACAAGGGTATATCAAACCTACATATTGCTCTTAGCAGAATGTAATTGGTCTTCATCATGCAGTTAATATCCTGGTTTCCTACTTGATGTCTCATGAGGTGATGTACTAACCGCATGTCACTCACTGATAGGCCTATCTATCTATAAAAAATACGCGTAACTAAATTAGTCTGGTTAAGAAATTCCACACTAGGGTATGAACCCGTGCCTCGAGCCGGACGATCGGATATCATTTCAATTCTTAATTATACATTTTCTCAGCATAAAATTGTTTGATTCTAAAAAAAAAGACATTCATAGAGGTATTAGTTATATTTTATACAAGTTCTATTTTAACGTTAAATTCGCTCTATTTTAGTAAAGAGACTGATTAAACATAAAGTAATAGTAGTAGTAGTGATATATTTATAAGGTAAATCAGGCATACATAGTCCTAATTCCGATATATATATATATATATATATATATATATGTCCACCGCCGTGGTCTCGAGGTAGCGTGCTGCCTTGTCATGCAGGGGGCCCGGGTTCGATCCCGGTCGGGGCAGTTTTTCTGGGTGAGGTTTTTATCGGGGTTTTTCCTCACCTGTAAGACAAATGTCAGGAAAACTTTAAGGCCCAAACGGTCCCCGAAATCATATGGCCATCATCATCATCATCAATATCCTTATTATCATCATAATCATCATCATCCTTCACCGGTGTGGAAAGCAACGGGAAGCTACCACACCTACAATTCTCTAGTAAAGCTGGAAGCATAGCATGAAAGAAATGCTATGATTGCAGTGAAGGACCTGCCTTCGGGCAGAATTACTACGGATGGATGGATGGATGGATATATATAGGGGCCTATATATATATATAGGCTTATAGGCTTATATTAACAATCCAACACTTATATCCTAAATAAAATCTATTTAATTAGGAGCTTATAGGGTTGCAAGCTGAGGAAAATGGCTGCATATTACAGTAACGGGAATTTCTTAACGAGGTCAAATTATTTAAGCTTATTTACCTACATATGTCAACGAGTGATATGTGGTTAGCACATCGCCTCAATGAGACATCTAATAGGCAACTAAGGTATTACTGTAATGTAGGAAGGTCGATTAAATGTTGCACAGATGTCTTTTTATACAGGCTTGCAGTTCTTTTACGAGCCTGAAAATATTCAGACTCTGGACTCGTGGTTTAAAGTTCCTCCCGGAGGACTTCTCCCTTGGATTTTTCCATCCTAAAAATGTATCGACCCTGACCAGAATTGAACTCGCGACCTTCGGGACTAGAGGCAATGAACACAATACTAAACCACCGCGGCCGACATCGCCAAATTAGAGAGGTTATTGTTAATGGTAGGTTAATATTATTAGTCTATCGATGAAAGACAACTGATAGTCTATAAGTCCGTAGTCATTTATATATTTTTTTAAAACTTATGTTAATTATTATTAAGATTGGTTGGAGAAAACTCTCAGTGATGAGGAAAATTCTCAAAACGAATGGTGCTAAAGTTTGGCAAATTCCTACCAGGGAAATGAAAATAATTTTAAGTACAGAAATGGATGTTTTAAGAAGATCAGCTGGAAAATCTAGAATGGATAGAATACGAAATAAAGAAATAAGGGAAATCATGGGTGAACAAGAGGAGCCGGACATCATAGACATTATAGAAAAGAAAATATTACAGTGGTATGGCCATGTCAAAAGAATGCCAGAGCAAAGATAGCCTAAAATTGTTATGGAATGGATCCCAATGGAAGGAGAAAGAGAGGAAGACCGAAGAAAACTTAGATAGAAGGAGTACAAGCGGCTATGAATATCAAAGGATAGGAGGAAGATCAATGGATGGACGGAAAGGAATGGCGTTTGGTTTCCGGAAGACGGCGACAGCTGCCATGATACCGGATGATGATGATGATGATGATGAATGAATGAATGAAGAAATATAAAATTTTCTCCGGATAAATGGGGTTTGAACTCAGAATCTAAGTAGGCCTATCTATTAAGATTTTAAAAGCTCTACATCTAAAATTGCAGGTCTCGTTGATATGAAGAATGTTTCTAGTCTCTGGTCCCGAGGGTTCAAACCAGATTGAGCTAAATGGATTTTCTGAAGGAATAGGCCCTAATCCTATGGACATATCCTCCGGAAGGACTATAAAGACGTGACATCCGAGTCTCAAGATTTTCGGACTCATAATAGAACTTTATGCCTAAATTAGACCCTATGAGTAAAATTTAACCAGCTTGTCTCAACCAAGTAATATCTTAGTTGCCTACTAGCTGTCTCTTTGAGCTTATGAGGTAGCACTTATTATACGCTGATATTTATAGGGGCATAAGTGTAACTTAATTAGCTTCTTTAAGTAACTCACGCAAGGGAGCACCATTGTCCCATGTGGGGATTTATGGAAATTAATAATAATAATACTAATAATAATAATAATAATAATAATAATAATAATAATAATAATAATAATAATAATAATAATAGTAATAGAATAAATGCGCACAAGTTGTGCAGAAAATGTGTTACATAAGTTTTGTCATTGATTTGATTCACATATTTTGTTATTTGCAGAATTCTACCATGGATATCCCTCGTTTTTTGCTGGTGGTTACATGGTAACGGTAGCATGGTTTCTCGCACAATTCACACACACAGTTGTTGCCGGGATAGTGGAAACACTTGGTATTGCATATCTTGTGGTGGTATCCATGCACTGCTATTGAGTTCACCAGGTGTCGGAGTTCTTGATTGGTGTTGGTACAGGATCTGTTTGTCATGGCTTCTGTTGTATAAAAGTCCAGCCATATCTCTTGTCTCTTCTTCTCCCTTTCTTGAAGTAGTTTATTTTAGCTGTCTGTGGATGGTAGCCTCATACGCAGTTCTTCTGTGAAGAAGGGTTCCTTGGCGAGTTCATGTGCTAGCCTCCACTTTGTGTGTTTTGAGACACCTAGAGCGACTTTCAAGATTCGTGATTTGACTGCTTCCAAAGTTATTAGATCTCTTAGCCTCAGCTTCTCCCAAATGAGGTCTATTCCATAGGTGATTTACGGAAATTAAATGTACGATATAGGAAATTCTCCAGTTAAATAAATAATTGTGCGAATATTATAGGCTACATGATTATGACGATGCATTAGTTCTTGCATATCATGAGCGGTCTACTATTTCAATAAAACACTGATGTTCTCCAGTTATCCTTTCATTTGGACGATCCAAGGATCTCTTGTATGATATGTATTATTTAGATGATAATAAAAATTTTGCAAGACGCTGATTTTATTTAGACTACCTTCTACGTCATAACTTATTAGCCTACAAGTAATCATGATGAAGCTTTAAATAATTAAAAAACTATAAGTAATCTTACTAAAAGAAGACCAGAATATATACATTTAAAAAAATATATATTGAAGTTATTGTTCTCAATTCTTTTATAGGCCAACGCAGGTGAAACTTGGACATTATGGAAAGGAGGCTCAAATAAAATCCACTCAACCATGAGGATTTTTAAAAGATGTTCTTGAATTCTGTACATTAGATACATTAGATGCATAAATATATTCTTAACGTGCATAACATTATCCCTCTTCAAGAAAAAATGTCGCAAAGTACAGAAGATTGTGTAAGTTAATTTTCATATTTTAAGAATGTCAACATCTCGCATTTCATAACAAACTTATTGCTAATATCAGTGACCGTAATGTGATCGGTAGTTTTCCTATTTTTCATTCCGGCTACCCGAGTTCGATTCCCTGCGAGGTACGAATTTTAAAGATCTTCACCTGGTTTTCGGTGTGCGTCCTATGCATGTGTCAAAACAGAAAAAAATGCTTAAAGTGTAACAAAGTAAAAGGGGATAAAATAAACAGTTAGAAATGATGAATAAAGCCAATTTAAATTGATTAAAACAAGCTTAAATAGTATAAACCGTAAGTAGAATATATCTAAGGACATCTGAAAAGCACTGGAAATAGTACATTTCAGTTACAGTTAGGCATGATCAGGATATTCTCTTATGCCCGATATTATTATTACTATTATCACTATTATTGTTATTACTATTATCACTATTATTACTATTATCACTATTATTATTATTATTATTATTATTATTATTATTATTATTATTATTATTATTATCACTATTATTATTATTATTATTATTATTATTAAATTGTGTCCTATAGAACAGGCATAACCAGGAAAAATTAGTAGCAAGAGAAATACTGTCACATATGGAGCTTCAGTATGGAAATTTAACAAAAACTTTGAACAAAATTTTATCTCGATGCAAATGAATTTCTTGAGGAGAGCATCAAGATGTTTAAAGTTGGAAAACATCAGAAATAAAGTCATACGAGAAAAAATTAATTACTGTTAAGTATTCAACACTAGATTGAATAAGATAGAAGCAGTTAAATTAGCATGGGCATGTACGACGAATGCAAGAATAAACGTTACCGAGAAAAACATTGGAATAGTGTCCACCTGGAAAAAGAAAGAAAGGAAGACTTCGAAACTAATTGATGCATGAAATAATAACAGGAATGAGAACAAGATGACTGAAGGTCATAGAATGTATGGAAAGAGACAAGTGGAGAAGGAAAATAAAACTTTAGGCACAGAAATATATGTGAATATTGACAATCTGTATATAAATATTTGTTATTATTATTATTATTATTATTATTATTATTATTATTATTATTATTATTATTATTATTATTGTCATAAATACTTTGTTATTAAAGATCCTTGTCTCATTTTTCTTAGATTGAGACAGACTCCAAAATTTTACTGAATGATTTTTACGTATCCATGGTTGTTCTTAAAATAATGTTTTCTTTTTGATTTGTATGTTGAAAAATATTAGAGATGCCTGTATATAAACTACTTTTCTTCTGAAGAGCTCCATGGTACGTCACTTGACTTTAAGTTTAAGATATACCCCATCACCTAACACACTGCTCTGCCTTTTTCTCTGTATTTGGAATGGGACCATTATTAGGACGGAACAGGCAACTCTTGCCTAAACCAGGAAGTGAAGAAGAGATCATTATTAGGAAGCAAGAAACAAGATGAGATATTGAAACTTTTTTTATTAGGCTATCTATTATTGCGTTTGCTACCTTCAATTAGTGACCAATAACTGATTTCAGTAAATCTGCAATTATAAATAAATAATCACATTATATTGACATTTTATGTAATTGAGACCTGCATGCGAAAATAACCGCAACTGAGAGATAGCTTAATGTTCGAATTAAATACCCGAGTATCAAATGAAAAACTCTGAAGACATTTTTTTTGTAACCCCATGTTTTCCCTTTACAGAGATTTAGGCGTTCTCCCCCTACAGGGAAGAATTTGAACCATATTAATTTAGTTACACTTGTTTTCATATAGATGTCATTTTGAGTGGCCCGTGGTCAGCGTTCCGCCTCATACTGACATCTAGGAAACCAAGATAGTACTACGACGGGAAAATTCGGTAAATTTTGCTTAGAGGCCTTTTCATTCAGGCTTAAGGATTTTTTACGAGCCTGAAAATCTTCAGACTCGGGACCCACGGCTTAAAGTCCCTCCCGGAGGACTTACTCCTTGGATTTTTCCGTCCTAAAAAATCCATCGACCCCGGCCGGGTTTGAACCCGCGATCCTCGGGACCAGAGGCAAGGAGCATAACCACTAGTCCACTGCGGCCGATTCTGAAGACAATACCGTAATAATATTAGCTGCTAACATTTGACACGTGTAAATCAATTTAATTTCATACTATGTCACATTTCATTACTTAATGACTTTAAAGAAATGGCGATAAATGAACTTTACAGAACTATGTACTTTAATAGTCATAAAAAATGACGCATGAATTGCCAACTTATAATATAACTACGAATAAACCATTGCAAACGTAATTAATAATTTTATAAGTAGCTCTAAACAAGCAAGGATGAGTTTATATCTTCAGCAGGCTTAATATGACATAAATGATAACCGAATTCACGTTAAAAATGTATTTTATAGCTGTTATCAATTTGCATTTAATTTTATTAACTGGCAGTGCTGATCGGAACTACTTTCATTTGTTTAATTTTCAAGTAATAACGAAAATGTCTGACTTCACATTCATGACCTCAAGTTCATCCAATGATTATTTTTGTTCGGATACTGTATATTTTAGATAGGCCTATAGGTTATTAATTTAAATAGTATTTTATCTTTAGGTGGCCCTAATAATCTATCATTCCATAGGAGCAAGTTCGTTGTGAGCATAATTAAGAGCTAGGGGCCTATATGTTATATCAGTTTTTGGATAGGTATGGCCCTATATAGGCTACAACACATGTTAATATATATTTCAATAACTAAATTCAACATTATATGAAACAAAATGATGTAGACATTACATGACTGAAAATGCTTTAAGAATCCTTTTCGAATCCTACGATTCGGTCGTAAACATCCCATCTCATCCATAAAACCTAATTTTCGTCCTTTGTAATCTAAATAAAATATCATGTCCTTAAAAATCTTAATTATTAAAAAATAGGTCTATATTAACTACAAGTAGTTAAAAGTATGTGAGTGAGAATTTTTTTTCTCTTCTGTAAAACGAGATTCACAGGAATATTAGAGATTTTGGGAGATTTCTCCTTCGATTCTATTATTATTGAAGAAGTGACAAATGAGCATTTAAAACCAATCTGAAGTATGTACCTAAGACGTTGTTGCTTGGCCACGTAGGAAAGTTTAGAAGGTGTAGTACACATATTCGCACACAGAGACTCTCCTTAGAAGAATGAAGAGACAAGGGGTGTGAGAGAATAAAAGGGTGTGAGAAAGGGTTGAAACTTGAGCAATGTATTATATTAAACCTGCCAAATTTTGCGCCAACCCCGACGTACTTTCCATTTTCGTACCCTTCAGTCTTGTTATATATATAACTCACACCCCCCTCTTTCTTCCTTGTGAACCTGTCACGAAATTTCCAACATCTTACACTGTCTCTCTTCTTCTAGAAGTTTTGTTCTCTTTTCTAGTCTCTCTCACTTGCTGCTCTTATTTCATTCACGCCAAGTGAACCTGACAAGATTTGCATCATCATCAACAGCAGCACCGTCAACCCTCTCCTTTTCTACCCTTTCGCATGGGTCTTTCATCTTGCAGTTAATCAAGTCTTATTCTTAGTGAAAGAGAAAGATGGCAGACAGAGATAGGTAGTTTTACCTCGAATGCGATATCGAATCTAGCCTAGAGTTCTAAAACCCGAGGGTGTCATTTTCTCTCCAGAGACTCTTAAGCACTGTGAAGGCTTCTAGGGTGCATCAAATTTTCCCATTGGAATGCGAAGATGAAGGGCAATATATCACCAAGCAGGAGGAAATTTCTGCTCCAAGTGAAAACCATATTGTGAATAATAATTATTATTTCTACGTCTTTCTATTCAACACCAACACTAGCATGTCTTAAGGCACGTCATTTTCAGACTCTCACAGTAAAACCAAAATGAAGGAAACTGTTCATTATCCAAAGATAAGTTACAAAATATAGCAGCGATTTTTTTTCTTTCAATCAATTGAGGAGTAAAGCGGAATTTTCAGGAAAAAACTTAATAAATTTATTCAGAAATATTTTCTTCGTTTCTGTACATATACATACATAGTAATTCTGCCCGAGGGCAGGTCTTTCACTGCAATCATAGAATTTTCATGCTATGCTTTGCAGCGTTACTAGGGAATTATAGGTATGGTAGCTTCCTGTTGCTTTCCATATGTAGGCCTACATATGTATATTCAAATATAGGCCTACTCTAATTTAAATAGTAGCCTACAATAAAAATAAAAATACATTATTTAATTGACATTATATTTTACTATGTGTTTTTAATTCCGTTATAAGTAAAAAATAAATATATTTATATAAGACTTAGTGGAAAATGAATGTCCATGAGCCTCCGGGTCGATAGTGTCAGTTAGTTAGTGGGATATTAATACGAGATAATCTGATTTTTATCTCTCATATTATACATAAATTACTTGATATTTTTAAAAAATATGATTTTAGATGTAACAGCTCATTGTTCATGCACCCTGACAAATACTCCTGTGGTCTGAATAATTAGTCTTTTGACGTGGCACCTAAAATTTCCATTTCTATTTGATTTGTGTCGTAGAATCCTCACTTAGCCAAATATACCATCTTTATAATTTTTACTCTAAAGTAGGCCTACACGTAAACAAATGGTCAGTTTTGAGAGGGAGAGAAATAAGGAGTGGAATGAGTGAACATGACAGTAAAATTATATTAATCTAAAATAGACCTAGGTAAGTTAACTGTAATAAAATATGCAATAGCTTATTAAATATGGTAACAGAATATATGGTAGTACTAGGCAAATATCCTATTTAAATTCTAATAAAAGTATAGGCTACTAATTAGACCATTACAATCATCTTTGATAATAAATGTTATATAAGTTTATGTATGAGGGATAAGGCAAGGATATCCTCTATCACCGTCCCTTTTCATCATCTACCTGGAAGACCTAATGAAGAACTGCTTCAGCAATACGGGAGGCGTAAACATGGGAGGAAGAAGAATAAAGTGCATAAGATTTGCTGATGATATGGCTTTGCTAGCAGAAGATGTAATGACACTGAGGAACATGCTGATGGAGCTAAATGACAATTGCGAGGATTATGAGAATAAGATAAATATAAATAAGACGAAGGCAAGGATTATAGGAAGGAAACCAAGGAAGATAAACATGAGGATTAAAGATGAGGCCATTGATCAAGTGGAGAGCTTCAAATACTTGGGTTATACTATCAGTAGTAACATGAACTGCGGCCAAGACGTAAAGCAGAGGATAGCAATGACAAAAGTAGCGTTCAACAAGAAGAGAAGCATTTTCTGAGGACCTTTGGCAAAATAATTACGGAAGAGGCTAGTGAAGTGCTTTGTGTGGAGTGTAGCATTATATGGTGCAGAGACTTGGACATTACGACGGAATGAGGAAAAGCGACTGGATGCTTTTGAGGTGTGGATATGGAGAAGAATGGAACGTATAAAATGGACAGACAAAGTAAGAAATAAAGATGTGCTAGACAGAGTGGGTGAAAGAAGAACAATGCTGGAACTTATAAAGAAGAGGAAAAGAAATAGGATTGGCCACTGGCTAAGAATAAACTGCCTGCTGAAGGATGCTCTAGAAGGAATGGTCAACGGAAAGAAAGTTAGAAGCAGGAAAATACATCAGATGATAGACAATATTAAAATAAATGGATTGTATGCAGATACAAAAAGGAAAGCTGAGTTACGGAAAGAGTGGAGAATGCTGAGATTGCAGTGAAAGACCTGCTCTTGAGCAGAACACTATGAATGAATGAATATGATTACCATACAATCTATTAGTTTTAAATTATCTTCATGTTTCCGAAATCAAATTAACTCATGCTATGTTAGATATGTAATAAGAACAGTTAAGTCACGAAGACTGCGATGGGCAGGGCATGTGGTACTTTTGGGGGATGAAAGAGGTAGGCCTACATTGAAGCTT
This sequence comes from Diploptera punctata, assembly GCA_030220185.1. Taxonomy (NCBI): domain Eukaryota; kingdom Metazoa; phylum Arthropoda; class Insecta; order Blattodea; family Blaberidae; genus Diploptera; species Diploptera punctata. The sequence continues at coordinate 808,303 of JASPKZ010008023.1, forward strand.
CTTGTAGGAATACCAGAGGGAAAATGCCCAGTTGGTAGGCAAAGAATGAGGTGGGAGAATAACATTATCAATGATTTGAGGGAAGTAGATTATACACGGGATGATTGGAAAACATTAGCTCAGGATAGGGATGTATAGAGAGCTTATGTCCGCGCGGACATGAACCTGCGGTTCGATAGAGTCAGTGAGTTAGTTGATTAGTTTACTATGTTAGAATACAATAAAGATAAGAGAATAAAAAATACAAATAATAGAGCATTTGATAACATACCAATTGTAATGATTGCCTCAAAATTCCTAATGACTAACTTATATTACAATAAAATTAAGTGTATAGTGCCTCACAGATAAATAAGTAGCCTATACATAAATAGATACATATTCGATACTTTTAAAATTCATGACGAAACACCGTTGAGGTTACTATGTAATATTTATCATCATCATCATCATAGTACATTCACGAATTTAGGCCATTTGTTGACCTGTTTCGGCCTCAAGAGAAAAACCATCCAAAAGACTTTTGAGTGGACGTCCTGGTCTTCTTCTTCTTCCTGCAGGTTGATATCTTAACATTTGTTTAGGTATTCTGTGATCTTCCATTCGATGAACATGTTGCACCCATCTTGACTTATAATCAGAAATTTTGTTTTCTAAAGGTTCCATGTGTAATTCTTCTAAGTTGTCTTCATTTTTTTTTTTGTCATGTTGAGACTTGAAAGTAGTTTTGAAGTTCCTTAGGACAGGTTACTGGCCCGACGCTAAGTAGTCCAGTGGTAGGGCTGCTACCTTTTAGTCTCTGGACAGACATTAGGATACCGCATTTACTCAGTACCCGATGGAACGGTTATACCGCCGTGACTCGGTCCTCAGAGCCTCGATTGTGAAAACGGGGTGTACCACGAGAAGGTGATGATGAGAATTGGGTAGGAGAGGTTATACACACGTCACTACTCCTTACAACCCTAAATAGTCTATGTTATTCTTCCATTTATACGAATATAATGTGGATGCGAAAATTACTTAGTTTAAGAGAGAAGAAAAAATGTCGAGTAGGCCCTATTTGAGAATAACATTCTTAGGAATTTTTTTTGGATTTAAGAGAGACAAACAAATAGGTATATGGATAAGACTGTAGGCCTATAGAAATGAGCTGCACGATATTTTAGGGAAACTGAATGTAATAAAACAGTTAAGTTTCGTAGATTACAAAGGGGAAGACGAGTAGCACAAATTGAGTATGAAAGAGGAACAGTAAAATCAGAGGGGAAAGCACCCAGTTGGTAGGCCATGGATGAGATTTGAGAATAATTAAAACCATTATTTCAGAGAGATTATTTATACAGGGAGTGATTGAAACATTAGCTCAAGATATGGGATAACTTATGTTGAGAGAATATATCCGCGCGGCAATGAACGTCCGATTCCATAGAACCAGTGAGTTAGTTAGTTAGTGGCAACATAGCTCGGAAGATCATGGCCGACTGAAGTTACTATTGTCATTAACTAGGAGACGATACTGGGTTAGTGTGACCGATTTATTTAATCTTAGTTTCAATTTAAAAAGTAAAAAAAAAAACTCCATGGCGCGACCAGGCCTGGAAGACGTATGCTCTACCATCTAATTTGTTGCTTCACGTTCACATGTGTCATTTATAGAGGTGGACGATCATCCATCCAGTAGGCCTATAGGGGTAACATGTGGTCAGCATGTCGGATAAGCCAGAATTTATAGTTGGTTTTCTCAATCTGGTGCCGTTTCTTATTGTAGCTACCCAAATTCCTCTCGATACTCGGTGGGCATCGGTCCCACGCTGTCGAGATTCATGAGAACATTTGTTCCCCCACGAGGATTAGAAATAGCACATACCCCATAGTCCCGCATTAAGGCATAATACCTTAGACTGCTAGGTTCGGTGCGGGAATAATTTGTTTCATATACCTGTTTTCTCTATTTCTCGTCAAATGGCTATTCAGTTTTCTTAACGAGATTGATTGTACTACATTTCATATCCTAAACTTAAATAAAAATAGGCCCCTACTGTGATGTAGTCTTATATTGAATATAGAACTCTAACCGTTACACCAGAGAGGTATTGGTCTAATACTTCTAAGTTTTAATCGTATAAACACAGAATAGTAGAACAGGTCCATAGGCTGATTAGGATTTTTGTTGGCATTAGATTGGGAAGCTAAATTATGTTGGACGGGAACTCAGCCTTAAGAAGTAAACCGTATTGTAATTTTCACAAACTGGACTCTACAATATTTATTGAAACCTGCCTCCGGGTTGTAGTCCCTAAGCCCTTCCCACGATCCCGAAAGGTCAAGCTTGGTCAGAGGACCACTGGCTATTTGTTGAAGGGTTGCAACCCCTTGTTGCAGTCAAACTTGTTCTGTCCAGTTTTGTGTATTGTTAAAGATACTGTATTGGGTTGTTTTGAGGACTGCGATAGCCGGTTTTACCGAAAACACAAATAGTATGGGTAGGGTTAAGGTTTCATATCTTCCAAGACGTAATTATTTCAGTATCATCTTTGCTCAGGTTTCAATTGCACGCAGCTGTTCACGCTCTGCTAGCTGTCGAAAATCATAATTGCACCGGTAAGAATAATTCATATTTAGTAAGTTATTTTTTTAGAAATTTTGCAACAAAAATAAATTAAGTAATATTAGAGTACGTTAGAAGTGAGATAAGTTACAGTACTTAAACAATTAGTTGGAACTAAATAACATAATATAAGCTTCAAATATAATATATCCGTATTAGACCTATAAATTATGAAATCATTTTAAAAAGTAGACCTAAAGAGGTAATATTTAAATACAAATCCTAATAGGCTACAATACATATACCAATAACACTATTTACAATAAATTTTAAGTAAAAAAGTGGACACACAAATTAGGATGTAGGAAAAATCAGTCATCATATAAAAATCTTAATTTTTCGATTTAACCATAAAATTTAAATTTATTAATTTCTTTAGATAATTTCAAAGTTTTTACTATTTATTTTAATTTATTAAATATATAACGGAAAACTAGTAAGCCTAACAGTAACATGGACGTGAAATAATGTGGAGTTTAGTGACTAGGCCTGTTTTTAAAAATACATATGAAGTAAGTTACTCCCACACAGGCCTTAGGAAACCCTTGGGGTAATAGAACGTTAAGTCTCCTATCTTTCTAGACAATCGGCATGAGATGTAAGCGCTGCATGTCGGCTACCTTTACTCCCAGAACATTTCCGTCAGAGGCTGAATAGACCCCAAGGTCATGGTGTCTTCAGAAGGTTTATATCAGTTTAAAATCCTGGTCCACCGGGACTCGAATCTCTGACCTTCTGGGTTGTAGCATATTGTCTTAACCAACTATGCTACGACGTGCTCCATGCAACTATTTGTAGGCGCACTAAATTTCACAAAAGGGCTTAGAAAATGTATTTACAAATCAAAAATTTAAATTACGATATTGTAATAATTAAACATATTTCTTACTCTTAATGTCCTTTGAATTTATAAAGTAAAAAGTTAAAAATGAACAATTCATAAGCAGAACATAGTTCACGTTACTCGTTGATAAAGCTCTACTTTAATCCTTCTAGAATAAATAACTACTGTTCTATGAATTGATTTTTTTTAAATAAACGGTCAATTATTGTCGAATCGAAATTGTGTAATAACTAAATACTGAACTAAATTTAAAAATTCATTTTTCAGAGTAAAATATTTAAGTTTTATCTATAGAATTCTATTTAAAAATGTGATTAAATTAGAATTAATTTTAAAGTCTAAGTTCCTTAAACTTGATTAATATATCATCTTATCATGCTTAAAATATTTTCACATTATTAAGCCTAAATCTGTAATAACTAAATTACATAGGCCTAATATTTAAGCTAATGTACAATAAATGAGGATAATTTTGAAGAAGTTGAGGAGCTGAAATAACAAGGAACAGTAATTAAAAATAGGAATGAGGCGCAGAAAGAAATTAATTATAACATATATAAGACTTGAAACCTAATATAAGGATAGAACTTCAAAGAGGAAATAAATCTCTCGATTAATACATAGAAAGGCTATGGATCCCCAATATATATTATAAACTTACTAGCCTATGCCAGAGGAATGTTTATAAATTTTAACCATAGGTTCAACTCTGGAAACACATAATAGCCTACTATTATTCATGATAAGGGACTTCTATTATCCACCTTCTATCACAAAAGTTTAAAGTAAAATATATTAAACGGCGATTCTTCCAGTTATGCCTATTTTAGGGCCTATTTGGATGCGAAACATGAGAAAAGAGAAAAAAGAAAAGATCAAGAGTATTTGAGAACAAAATGTTTAGGAATATTTCTAGATTAAAGAGAGAGACGAACAGACAGGAGAATGAAACTTACTATATAGGCCTAACAGTGAGCTACACGATTCTTTATGGGAAACCTGATGTATAACAACAGTTAATCTCACAGACTGCAATGTGGCCTAAATAGGAAAAGGAAGAGAAGTATGGAAATTTCTTGTAAGTAAGGCAGAGGGAAAACTAGGTAAGCCTAGAAGGAGGCGGGAGAATAGCATGATTAGGAGGTGAATTATATAGAGATTGTTTGTAAAATATTTGCTGAAAATAGGGTTTAATAGAGAGGTTATGGCCATGAACCTACAGGTTCGATAATAACTGAGTTAATTAAACTATGTCTAGGGCCTATATTTAAATACAAAGAACATACGTTAATGTTTGTGAGAATGATAAAATGTCATGATAGTTTTATTATAGGTTTAATAGTTAATCATCATCATCATCATCATCATCATCATCCTTCACGCATTTGGTCTTTGCCTGTTCCGATCTCACATCTGTTCTGCCCAGCGCTTCCTTGGTCTTCCTATTGATCTTCGTCCTCCAGATTATACATCAGTGCCATCTTTGGTATCCTATCCTCTGTCATTCTTTCCAGATCCAATTGTTCCTGTGTTCTTCTATTTGTTGAAGAAGTGATTATACTTTTAGTTCCTCTAATATTCTCATTTATAATATGTTCTTCTCTTGTACAACGTTTCACAGCCCGTAGGAATCTAATTTCCGCTGAATTTTACTTTTTTTCTTTTTCCTTCAGTACCCAGGCCTCACTTCCATACATCGCCACTGGTAGTGCCATCGTTGAGTAAATAGCTAATACGTTTAATAGCGAATACATAATTAAAACAGTTCCATTCAAGGCCGCTAAGATTCTAAATAAATTTTACACCACATAGATTACTCTTATCATAAGTAATGCCACGAGTGATTTCCAAATTATCGATAAATTCACGACTCACGAAGTGAGGAGTGAATTTATCTAGAGAATTTGGAAATCAAGAGTGGCATTTGTTAGGACTATTTAACGAATAAAATTAAGCTGTTTACTCACAAATCATTATTTAAATATAGTTATTTTTAAATATTTATATATTTAATGTAAACGGCGATGTTTGAAAACAAATGAGAAACGATAGGTACGCTTCTACTGCTTCTTTTGTTTATCACTGCAACCAGATCATACTATTTATTGCAAAAGTAACGCAATATTGTAAGGAGGAGCTTTCTTTAATATGGTAATTATAACACTGATAAATATTTGGTGAAACACGACTCTGATTGGTTGTAAAACAGAAATCATTCAAACGTGATTGGTCATTGACTCCCATTTGGGGCATGAGTTAAATAGTCTGCTTTAATTATATTCCACAGTTTTGTCACACGGAGCTTGTATGTTTAAAATAATAAATTTATCCTGGAAAACAACTATTAGTTCTGATAGAACATAATGAAAAACTATATATTTGTATTTGAATAACTGTCCCAGACTGGTCAAGGAAAGAAACAATAGCAAAATTCCGAAGGGTCACTGGCCATGATTGTCTGTCCAAACACTTTACAACCCTACACCACGTTGGTACCTCCAATATATCCCTTACGCAATCACGGACTCGTCATACACCTGTCCATCTGCCCTGCTTTGAGGAGTAAACTCTTAATCAACAAGTATTCGGGGGGGGGAAGAGTAATGAAAATCCTGGACTTTGTGCTGTAGGTTTAGGCCTACTATTGTTTTGTTCTATGAATTTTGTTTGTAAATTTGTCATTCTAAGTCCAATGATGTTTACAGTAATTCCTCTGTATTAAATAAAATAAATAAATATATTCGAACACATTTTTTCTTTTATAAAACAAAATTTGAGAGCTACGAATGAATAAATAGATGAATGGGATGAAATTGTAAATTTAAGTCTGAAACTATTTGCCTTAAACGGCTTCATTTAGGAGGTAAATTAGGAGTTGGGCGGAAGGTGAATAGCACTTGGGCATCGAGTGCTAAGTAACTCTGGAGAAGTTGGAAACAACTTGGCTTAACTTGGTACAGTGTTGCAGACTTACACTTAGTTTGACCTAACTGGGTCAGTTCAGATAATTCAGCATTTGTATTCGCACTCGACCAGTCATTGATCAAACATTTACACCATTCATCTCTCAGACATATATTTCTCCTATAACTTACGCTACTTCTATTTCATTCATCATTATTCACCTTTCAATAATATTTATTATTAGGCCTATATGCAGACTAGAATACTTAAACACAAATACTTACATATGAATAAAACTATAGTAGGCTAGGCTTGCAATTTTGAACTTCACATCCGAATTTTAATAATAATAATAATAATAATAATAATAATAATAATAATAATAATAATAATAATAATAATAATAATAATAATAATAATAATAATAATAATAATAATAACAATAATAATAATAATAATCCTTCAATGGCACAATCTAATAAATCATTTCGGAAGTTTTAAATGAAAGCAAACAAATCTATATTTTCGTCACGAACTGAATTATTTCACTGTAAAGAGGGGACAGAAAATGAAATACCCTTACTTTTCTAAATTATGATACGATCAGTATGGGGCTACAATACTTGCAGAGTAGTTTACATCGGGATGAAGACCCCTCATTTTCGTAGCTGCAACAAATTACTAAGTTATCATATACCATGCATATTTTGCTAATTGCCTATTATATTAGTTATAGGCCTACAAAATACTGTACTAAGTAAATTGGCTTTACAGCCTATAGTAAAAAAATAATGTATCAATAAATTTCTTTCATTCATTTTACATGCTTATTAATTACATCTACATTAATTTATGCCCACTATTTTATGAGATTCATTACCTTTGGCTGGTAGAAACCTATAGAAGACATTTAGGTATTTAGATATATCTGGGTATATTTTAATGGTATGAATATTCATTTAACCAACTAACTCACTTGCACTATCGAACCCGTAGGTTCATGGCCGCGCGAACATAAAGCTCTCCATACATCCCTATCCTGAGCCAATGTTTTTGGCATGGGTTCCCTGAAGTAGTCCCCGCCCGGAGAACCGAATGCGGGACTATTTGACCTCCGAAAAATGTTACCCCAGTTGAACCCATGTCCGCATTTCTTGACGGTTGTATTTTTACGGTGAAAGATCGTCACTCTTTCGACCAAGGTACTTTTTTCGTCTGGCTTATCACCTTCGACCAGTCTGGCATGGGTAACTCTATCGGCAGCAATGCTACCGCTGGTATAGCTCTCGGGATCATTTAAGCACTCAAGCCACTTCACCACGACAAGGTAAAGATGCAGGGATGAATATTCAATTTGTCTTATAATTTAAAATAATTAATTAGGCCTATATGATTTATAGCCGTTTCAGCATGTAAATATGTGAACTGTATTTCAGATCACTGCTTCACTTACAGACTTAACGATTCAAATTACTGCTGGATTTTACGGTTTTGGATGTAAAAGCCTCTTTTACGTATATCTGGCTTAAACTATTAAAAAAAACTTCAAATTACTACTGATCGAGCATAAATTATTGAACAAATTTATTTTTTTTCTTCGAATATTTTTTCTTTGAAGAAATATTATTTGAAGGGTACAGGTACGTCACTTCTTTTCTGGAAAAGGAGTTTGGCCGACACTAAATTCTCCATAGAAGTCACTATTATTTAGAAGTGTGAAACAGTAAAATATAGCCTACAGTTTAGTCATGGGTTTATTTTTACATCCAAAGTTTCGCTTACATGTATGGAAGTATAGGCCGACTTGTTTTATAACTAAAAGTACGTTTTGTAGGTTTAGAGGAAAAAAAGTAACTGGGATTTCCTTGTGTCCTTCATCCAATAACTTTTTAGTTAATATAGTAGAAAGTCATTGCCACTCGAATTCGACGTGCCACGTGGAAAGTGATCGGCAATGAGATTTACATTTATTCGCACAAAAATATTAAACATAGGCCTACAGTACTCAATAATTCAAAACAAATTTTGAAGACAATAAAAATTAGGCTACCATAGGCGTAGGCCTACACATTATGTTTATTTCTTGGTAATTATAATATTAATTACTCTCAGTGAAAAACAACTTTAAAAAATACATTATGTATAGTAAACCGCAAAGTAGCGTCTACATAATTTTACGAATTAAATATCGTTTACACTCAATACAATTAAAGAGGAGCCTATACCGATAAATTTCGAGTTCAGACATTAATTTTATTTTCAAATTAGGCCGTATATATATATATATATATATATATATATATATATACATATTTTATTGTAATTTCTCTATGATTAAACATAGGCCTTCAGACATATCAAGTCTAATTTTGGATTGTGCAGGCCTGTGACTGTACGATCTATATGTAGGCTAGGCCTATACTTCATTTTAATGTTTTCATTAATTATTAAATTGCGATTAAACATTAAATTACTCTTAGTAACTAAACTACAAACCCAACATTTTAAACATTTCCCTTATCGATCCAGGAAAGCTATGAAAACTTCAGTCATGTTGACCATTTCCAGGACTATTGAATGCGAGACACGAACCCTGTCGTCTAAGATAATTCGCTTCATGTAGACCTACTGTATTTCGAATTTCATTGCCCGATTCAAACGCGTATTTCTTTAATCGACTCTAATAAATATACCTAGTGTTTACACGAATAGTCCTGACTAACTTAACTATCTTTTCACAATAATTTGAAATAAACGAAAGTCGCTTGGAATTGACAACTGCAGTGCCGGGTTATTGGGCGACATGTACAAAACATGTCTGGGAACAACTTTAAAATTTCAACAAAGTTGAATAATCATCAAATTGCATGGCCCATTATACTCCTGGGAAAGTGAGAAACTAAACTGGTATGTTGGGGTAAAACTGGTTAGCATTTAATACGATTCAAGAAAGGGTTGTTGTCCGGCAAGGTCCGGTCATGGTCAGGCTATCTTGCCCTCACACCACATGTATGCCGGAGGGTACCTACATGTCCTCTCCCGAACTGATTTGGGACATTGAATTTGGACTTACAATGACACAGATACAGGTTTGGTGAAATACATGCAAAGAGGTAAAAAAATATATACTTGTTCATAAAGACGTTCCCCTAGGACTGGATTTCATTTAAATATTATTATTATTATTGTTATTATTATTATTAAACACCCTTTGAGAACATCTTCTCAGATACTTACTTACTCTTACTTACTCACTGGCACTATCGAACCCGTAGGTCCATGGCCGCACGGACATAAGCTCTCCATACATCCTTATCCTGAGCTAATGCTTTCGAATCATTCCCTGTATAATCTACTTTCCTCAAAGCATAGTTAATGTTATTCTCCCACCTCATTCTTGGTCTACCAACTGGGCGTCTTCCCTCTGGCTTTCCTACAAGAAGCTTCGATGCAAGTCTTTCATTCCCCAAATGTGCAACAGGTCCTGCCCATCGCAGTCTACGAGACTTAACTGTTCTTATTATAGGCCTATCTGGCTTCCTATAAAGACCATGTAGTTCATTGTTATGTAGTCTTCTCCATTCACCTGTCTGTTCATCTCTCTTTGGTCCAAAAATTTTCCTAAGTACTTTATTCTCAGATACAACATTACATTTAATACTTTTGGAAGGTAAGTTAGGGCCTATTGATCTGTAATAATATTAAATCGTCACCGCTGTGGCCTCAAGGTAGCGTGCTGCCTTGTCACGCAGCGGGCCCGGGTTCGATTCTCGGTCGGGACAGGCTCCTGGGTGAGGTTTTTTCGGAGTTTTCCTCACCTGTAAGATAAATTTCAGGAAGCTTAGGGCCCGACGGTCCCCGAAAATCATCCGGCCATCATCATGATTCTTATTATTATCATCATCATTCTTTACCGGTGAGGAAAGCAACGGGAAGCTACCACACCTATAAATCTGAAGTAAAGCTGCGAAGCAGCCCTCGGGCAGAATTACTAGGGATGGAAAATTAAATAATTAATTTGAGCCTAAATACATTATTAGATTAAAATAGTCTTATGGTATTTATTTCCTCTGCATTTGAATTCAATATTTTTATTAATCTAATACAATTGTGAAAAATAGGCCGTATTTAAAGCCTAATTGTTGTCTCCAGAGTCCATGAAACATAAATTTATGTACAAAATGTTGGTGTCACTGTTTTGTTATTTACCATTGAATAGTGCTGGCCCCCTACTTTTAACAATACGTGTTTTCTGTCACCCTCAAGAAATTCACCTTCTCCACTTGTATCGTTTCTGAACATCCTCATCTGTTAGTCCCTGTTCACTCGTATCATACTTCTCACACCATCAAATCAACAATCTATTTTACGTCTTCCTATTCTTCTTTTCGCTTCTATTTTCCATTCCAAGATCTTCTTAAGGATTCTATAAGATACCATCCTCTTGAGATAACCATATCATTTATCGTTTCTCATCGATTGTCTATAATACATTTCTTTCAACTTTCATAATTTTCTTAATTCCAACGTTTCTATTTTTTTCAATCTGGACTTCCGCGATAATCTTCTCCAATAATCCATTTCTGTTGCTAATAACTTGTTAGCTTGGCACATTTTAATTGTGCAAGTTTCTTATCCATAAAACACATTCTCTCTGCAGTGACCTTATAAATATTTTTTTTTGTAAAGGATGTTTTTACTCCTTAATACTATGTTCAGCATGCCAATTCTCTCCGTCCATCAGCTGTTCTTCTTTTTATTTATAATTGTACCTTTTTGTACTAAGATTGATAACGTTTTAATAATAATATTAATACAATTAATTTCCCGATTCCGATTGAGGGTCTTTCCACTTTTCAGCGGTTGCCCTTTTACCAGCCGGCTGCTGGCCCTTCACATCCACATGTGTCAATCACAGAGGTAGATGATCAACAGCCAGTGTAGGGGTGACATGTGGTTAGCATGTCGAGTCCCCCAGCCGTTATAGCTGGTTCCTCAACCTGGAGCCGCTACTTATTGTAGCTATCCAATTGCCTCACGATGTTGGGTGGGCACCTGTCCCATACTGGCTGAAATACCATGAGAAAATTTCTTCCCCCATGGAGACTCGAACCAGCGCAAGTCCAGTAGCTCTGCGCCAAGGCTTCCTACCTTAACCGCTCGGCTACGGCGCGGGACATTAATTTCCCACATTGCTAAAAAAACGCAACGCATTATTATCAAAATAACCAGAACGTTGCAGTATATAGACTATTATCATATCATCAACAATTCCTAACAAATTACAATGAATTAGCTCTAGTTAAAGTGTTCAACTGTCCAAAAAAAGACTATTTATAAGAGTTGATGTTCTATTAGGCCTATCGAGTTTATGCGGTTATACGTTATCTTAAAAAGAGAGATTTCCCTGACTATTTAACTCATGCCCCAAATGGGAGTCAATGACCAATCACGTTTCAATGATTTCTGTTTTACAACCAATCAGAGTCGTGTTTCACGAAATATTTATCAGTGTTAGGATTATCATATATTAAACAAAGCTCCTCCTTTTTAATATTCTGAACAGGTCTGACCGTTATTTTGCAGTGACTGAGCCTATAACAAATACGGCTACCAGATTGTATATAATAGTGCTTACATGTCAACATTTGTAGCAATTGATTATACCACCAAAAAAAGAAACCACTGTTTGCACTTTCTTAAATGTATTTTTTCCCAGGTAATAATCGAGAAAAATATAATTGTCATATTTACATCATACGACATCAAAAATGAATTAATATACAGATTGATGTGTTTTCATTTTTTCTCCACTAGAGAGCATTCTTACAATATTGCGTTCCTTTGGCAATAAATAGTATGATCTGGTTGCAGTGATAAACAAAAGAAGCAGTAGAAGCGTACCTATCGTTTCTCATTTGTTTTCAAACATCGCCGTTTACATTAAATATATAAATATTTTAAAATAACTATAGTTAAATAATGATTTGTGAGTAAACAGCTTAATTTTATTCGTTAAATAGTCCTAACAAATGCCACTCTTGATTTCCAAATTCTCTAGATAAATTCACTCCTCACTTCGTGAGTCGTGAATTTATCGATAATTAGGAAATCACTCGTGGCATTACTTATGATAAATACTGATTCCTATCGTCCCACCTCACCGCAGCGCGGTTCAAGAGTAACTTCTTACGTAGCGGCACGAATTCGATCTTCAATCGGGACAAGATTCTTTGGTGAAGGATTTTTATCGTCTGAAAGTTAAGATAAACATTAGAAAATATAAAACAAAATAATCGTCAATCAGTTTGTGGCCATCAAATTCATTCATATAATTTTTCATTAGAATGTTTTGTAGTCTTAATAATGTAAGAATTAATAATAGTACGACATAGTAAGCCTAGGCTATTATTTTGTTTTAAATGTTCGTTAGTCTTTTATTTAATTTAATTATTTAACAGCTTAGATCATTGAAGTCAAAATAGATATGATCTTCTCTTTGCAACAATGTAACTGAGGAATTAACTTTTAATCATACAGTTCGCAGCACATAATGATTAATCGCCTCTCTAACTTAAAATAAGATGGTTTTTATATCAGTTAGGCCTATTTAGACCCAGATATAAAACACCATTATTAATTCATTTACACTGGGCGGAAGATATTTCAAATCCCTCCCGGATTTTTCCATCCTAAAATCCATCGATTCTAGCGGGATTTTAACCCACGACCCTCGGGACTAGAGTCAAGGAACATAACCAAGAGGCTAGACCCCCCGGCCGATACTCCACTTACTGTATAATGTTACTTAGCCTATATTTCATAACGTGTGTTGATTAATTTGATTTCTTTCTTCTTTTTCTTTAGTTTAACTTCTCCCTTTATAAGTATATGCTCACGGATTCCGGGTTTTATAGGAGAAAGAATTGTCAATGAAGGTTTTGTTAACTCCATGTCACATATATATGTCTTGATTACACAGGGACATGAGGACCTCTCTAGATGAGTGATCAGCTCAATGCCGGATCTCCTTTGAGATAACATGAGCATTTAAGACAATCACTGATACATTCATACTAAACAAGGTGAATATGATATGGATGAATGTGGTAGGCAGATGGCGTTCGGGGACTATTCTGCTCTTAAAGTTTCCAGACATTTGTCTTATAGATGAGGAAAACCCCGAACTAAAGACATGATAAAATTCCATGGCAAATTACCCCACACAAGAAACTTATACGCTACCTCGGAGCCAACGATATTACTCCTAAATCAATGAGGAAGACTGTATAATCTTCAAAGTAAAATATGTACAGCGTAAAGAGATATATAGTTTCTATTTAACGAATTTAATTGTGAGTTTTGGATATAATTAAAACATTCATGATTAGTCAAATATTTTTATTTAACTTATTTATAAACATATGGCATCTATTTATTTTTATTTTTTATGTTACTATAAAATGGTGAAATTGATGAATTAATCCTGGTATTAAACATCCAACCCAGTATTTGCCTTGTTGACTGAGAAAATATTTTTAAAAGTAAATTTGAACCATAGTCGAGGTTCGACATGATAAGTTAAAATTACAAAACTGTATCTGAGATCTAAGTAGTCTTAACTATTCAAATCTTGGTGTAAAAACTTCTTTGGATTAAGTGAGATCAGGGAAATTCCTTGATTGAAACAGAGATCTCCAGATTACAAGTCTGGAATGCTACCGCTTGATGCAACACTATTTTATGACAGTATTTTTATTTGCTTTAACCGCTTAAATCTAAATACCAATCTGAATTAAATATATATATATATATATATATATTCGTAAATTAGTAGGCTATAAGAAGTAAATAGTCCAACCAAAGAGAGATGAACAGACAGACGAATGGAGAAGACTTCATAATAGTAAGCTACACGATCTTTATAGGATACCAGATATAATATGAACAGTTAATTTTTTTTAGACTGCGATGGGTAGGACATGTGGCATGAATGGAGAATGAAAGGGGGAGCATGGAAGCTTCTTAAGAATACCAGAGGGAAAACGCCCATTTGATAGACCAAGAATGAGGTGGGTGAATAACATTAACAACGATTTGAGGGAAGTAAATTATACAGGGATTATTGGAAACCATTAGCTCAGGATAGGGGTGTATGGAGAATGGAGAGCTAATGTCCGCGCGGCCATGAATCAATGAGTTCGATAGAGCCAGTGAGTTAGTTTGTTAGTTCAGCAAAGAGTCATGTAGGGCATGCTACAATACATTATTATAAAGGTCTACACTTGTGTTTGGTTGATGTCGAATCGTGGGATTAGATGAGATGTAGTCCCTCTTATTGTTAATAGTTTACGTAATATGAAAAAATGGTGGTTGATCGACTCATCATACCACCACAGAGACAGATGAAGTGAAATGGAACGAAATGGACATGATTGTGGGAAAGTAGTGAAATTAAATTTTGGGAGGGAAAAAACGGAGAATGCCCCTAAAAAAAGTGTCCTTTCGTCTACCATGGAGATACTGAGAAGTGAGCTCGGAACTCATAGATGGAGAGCCAGTAACTAACCATTTGCACTACGAAGCAACCAATAGGCTACAACGCAAATTATGCAAGTTTAAAGGTAGGTTTACTTCTATAAATAAGTGTCTCTAGACTTTGATCTTGTTCTAGAAATTATTAGACCTAATTTAGATGTTTCGTTTAGGCTTATTATACGAATTACTTTATAGCCCTATTGTTCAATAATATCTTGGAATGAACTTTAGTTTTATTTTTAAGTCCATCTAACGTAACCTATGCTTATTTTATTTAAAACCTGTAAATATTAGCTCTTTTTTTAAATTTAAAAGCACTGCTATTAGAATGGGGAACATTTGACTTACATGACGAACACCACCATACGTTAGTTAACAAGTATCATTTTCACAATCTGATGTGTGCACTCACTGGATAACCCTTTCTTCTGTTTTCTATTTGAATTAATAGGCCTACTCTTGTGATTTATTGTCAATGTTGTCATTATATTTTGTACAAATTCGTTTAATGCTTCAAAATTCGAACTTGTTAATGAAGTTTAAAATTTCCAATACAGAGATCTTAGAACGTGCAGGGAAGAGGAGGTTAGATTTTTTTGTATAGGTGTCCTTTCAGGACTACGAAATTGAAGGAAGATGATGATCATCATCATTAAAATTAGACCCGTGAATCTGTAGTCTAGGCTACGTAAAGTAGCCTACACAATAAATCTAGTAGTAGGGAATGATGAGAATAGTTGTTACAAATTATGTAAATGTATTTTTAATGCATGTCTATAAAATTATATTTTAAAGTTACCAAGTCAATATAATTTCAAAGATCAACAGTTTAAGTTTTAGCGCATATCTTAATTGGTAAAAGCAATGAACACACTCTACAGTGTTTTGAAATGAAAATAGGCCTACAGAGAGAGTGTCGGCCCCTCATTGTGCGATTATGGTAGCTGGAGAAAACATTATAATCTGGAGTTCTATGCTCAATTAAAAAATCTCCATGGCGCAACAAGCCTAAAAGCCCTTGGCCAACTATCCGGCTGCTGGCCTCACATTCACATGTGTTAATAACAGAGATGAATAATCACCTAGCCAGTACTGAGATGAAATGTGATCCTGATCAGTTTGTCAGATTCCTCAGATGTTATAACTGGTTTTCTCAACCTAGAGCCGCTACTCATTGCAGCTACCCAAATTTCTCATTATGCTGAGTGGACACCGATCTCATACTGGCCGAAATTCCATGATAAAATGTCTATCCTCATGAGGACTCGAACCAGCGCAAGTCTCGTAGCTTTGCATTAAACCTCTCGGCTACGACACGGGACATGCTCCATTTAAAAATGTGGAAATTAGTTTGATTTATTAAGTTCGATGAGCAGAAAATGTAAGGAGAAAGAAGATTATTTTACTTTTTAAGAGGGTACAGTCCATAAATCCACAAATAGGAAGAGAGGAAGACCAAGACTTCGCTCAAAGGAGGAGATGGATGGAGACGCTAAAGTATTGGGGTTGATGAATTTATGAAAAGAGGATCTGGGTCGTGTTAATTGGAGGAAACCCTTCGAGGAGGCATGACTCAAAGATGGGGAGGTGTCAGTGGTGGTGATGATTATATATTTTATTGTATTGATTAAACCCTTACACTGGAACATGTTAATTGGAGGAAGATCCTTGAGGAAGCCAAGATTCAGAGATGTGTTGTTGTGCCAGTGATGATGAGATGATGATGATATACGTACTTTAATTGTGTTCATTAAACCTTCACATCAGTACCAAAATTATATTATGTTCAGTAATGTATTTTGTAACAATTTGCCCTCACGTAGAGTTAATTGCCACAGAAGGTGGGGAAGTAGTTAAACTATTTGTTATAGCAAGGTAATTTTTTTCTGCTTTTTTGATTCAGAAACAACTTTGACTTCTCAACTTCTGAATTAAAACAATACATGACAAAATAAAAAAAAACTAAACTGTGTAAGGGATATTGGAAATTGATGGTGTGGATAAAACTGTTAGCTGAATTATAGGTTCGCTTTAGCCACCACTATGTTTTTTGGTCTAGGAATTTTCCATAAAAAACAAACAAATTATTTAATTTACTTTTCGACCCATAAACTACAAACACAAAATGGGTTTATTTGTTCCAAAGTGACCCTTCCTCTAAGAATAAGCCCACCACGAGCATTGATGGTAAATATGGGACCTAACTAACTCGTATATTAGCTACTACGAGTAGGCCCTATATATCATTGTCTTTATAGATACAAAAACCTATAACCCCTACAAGCAATTAATTAAACAATTAATGATTAAAATGCTTCACTTGAAAATTTACACATCCACAGATCCGATTTCAGGAACAATTATTTCGAAAAGACAATAATCGAAAAACTGCTCTAAATCTGGTCACCGTATCAAAAGCTTGACGGAAACTGAAGGAGGAAGAAGGTACAGAAAGCTCGTGCTTCTCCACATGGAACGGTGGCTGTAGCTAACAAGCAGGCCTACCGGTAATATTTTTAATAGCCTATAACAACTTACTCTTGGAACAAAAGCCCCCCACAAATATGCACAGCCTTCTAGATACAACTGATCACCTTATTAATA
Organism: Diploptera punctata; assembly: GCA_030220185.1. Lineage (NCBI taxonomy): Eukaryota > Metazoa > Arthropoda > Insecta > Blattodea > Blaberidae > Diploptera > Diploptera punctata. Next base: position 825,804 of record JASPKZ010008023.1, read on the forward strand.
TATCATTTTTCTTCTGATATCACTCTCTCATTTTCACATTATTGAATTTTGGTAGTAGCAGAAATCAGGGTAATTTGGTCAGCAGTCATTTTTAAGCAAAAAGTTAATATTTCATTATGTGTAAAAATATTCTGCGTACGTAGAAGGCACTTCAGTTAGACCAACTTAACATAGTTTATATGAATATTTTATGAAACCAAATAATCAAGCAAAAATAAAAATGTGCCCGTTTCATGTTCATTAAAACTAATATTTTGTGAAAATAAAACAAATAGAATAATTATAAATTAGGTTACTCTAGACTACTGTCCATACAAAATATATATTTTTTTAGGAAGCCAGAGAGCAGGTCTACAGATAATTTGACTATATTTACTACAAGTCTGTGATAGACCTACTCTAGAGTGTATGTGTGTGAGTCAAGGTTACATATATAGCGGAGAAAAAGAGCTAAAATTTAAAAAAAATAATAATATAAGGAATAAGAATGGAGAATCGAGGATGGTTTAAACCAGGGAACTTCATAATTTACCCTTCACACTTGTCCTAATAAAGGCAGGTTTATTAAGTCTAGGGTATTGAGATAGGCGGGCCATGTAGATGAAATGGGCACCAGTATAAGTGCTCAATTTTTATATTAGGAAATGCTTAGAATGAAACGTCAGTTTAGGCGTAGGTGAGTCGATTATATCACGATGGATTTCAGAAAATCAGGATAGGAACAAGTGCATATGGTATTGAATCTGGTTCTATAAGCTTTAGAGGTTAGTTATTTGCCCCACTTAAAATATTTACCCTTTCTTTATTTTTACCCTACATTGTCTGCAAAAAGTCGCAGAATAAATTATTCACAGCAAAACTCCACTTTTATATATTTCCAAGTCGTATAAAAGCAGAGTTTATATTTTAAAAAATCATAGCTTGCAATTAAATTTCACAATGGAATCGATAGGCTGAGACTGGAATAAGATAAAATCTTACATTAACAAAAGTTTGCCCGCGGAAATTTTCCTGGCACATACATTACTAATACTATTAATTATTATTCTATTCAAGATTCCAATACAAAAAAGTGGTCAGTATATTAAACAAGCCAACATAATAAAAAACTGAATGGACATGCATAATCATTAATACCATTCTGTAAGTCCATGTGATCTGCATAACATGTTCTGTATAAACTATTAAAATCGATAATTTCAATAGCATGAAGTCCCAGCAAATTTAGCGGATGGACGGAGTACGTATCCACCTAAAGGGGAACGTATGAGGTATATACTAGGCCTATCTCAAATTCTGAAGTAAAGTATGGGAAAAATTTAAAATCCCATAGTGAAATATGTGAAAATTTAACACAAAATAAATTAAGTTGAAAATCATCATCATCATCTTCATTCATGGATTAGGTCTGTTGACCCGTTCCGACTTCAGCCCATCTCTTTCTAGGTCTGCCCACATCTCGGGTGCCTTTAGGTTTGTATTTTGTTATTTGTTTTGGATATCTATCTTCATTCATTCTGTCTATGTGTTGCTTCCATTTTTGTCTATATGTATCCATTTTATCAGTTATTGCAAATATTTCAAGTTCCTGTCTTATTTCGTGTTCTTGATTCTGTCTTCCTTAGTGCACCCTTTAACAGATCTCAAAAATTTCATTTCTGCTGCCGTTATCCTACTTAGGTCTTGTTTTTTATGTATCCAGGCTTCTGAACCATAGAGCAGTACCGGTACTGCCAACGTTTTATAAAATTTCAATTGGGTCTCTCTTGTTGTTTTGTTATTTAGTGATCGTTTTATCGTACCACATATTCCCTGGAATTTTGCTATTTTATTAGTTATATCATTATCATAATTAAATGAAATGTCACATCCTAGATAATTGAGATGGTTCACCTGTTCTATGATTTTGTTTCCTATTACTATTTTGGATCTGATTTGATTTTTCCCTTGGAATGCCATTACCTTAGTTTTTTCTATGGATATTTTGAGATTATATTGTTCACATATATTATGTAATTTAAAAATATTCCTTTGAAGTTCGTCTTCCGTATTTGCTATTATTACCTGGTCATCAGCGTATAATAATGTTTTCAAGTAGTGTGTTTTATCTAATTTTATTCCTTATTTGTTTCTTCGTTCCATTTTTTTATTATATCATTGATGTATAGGTTAAACAAAACTGGAGAGATACTGCATCCTTGTTTAACTCCTTGATTAGTATGAATTTTATTTTTACTTACTTCATTTCTAGTTTTTATAACAAAATTTGTGTTCCAGTACAAACTCTTTATAGCTGCTATTAAGTGTTTCGGAATTCCTTTTTCTTTTAAAATTGTCCAAAGTTTTCCTCTGTCGACTTTATCAAATGCCTTGACAAAATCAATAAAAGCTATGTGTGTTTCTTTGATATATTCTCTTCTTTTGTTTATAAATTCTTTTATCGTAAATATATTATCCATACATGAACGCCCTGGTCTGAATCCACTTTGTTCTTCTGTTAACATTACCTCTGCTATTTGTTTTAACCTAAATGTTAAGATTCTTGAGTATATTTTATAGCCTGCAGTTAAAATGCTTATTCCTCTGTAGTTGTTGCAGTCGTTACGTTCTCCTTTCTTAAAAATAGATTGTACTATTGCTGTTGTCCAGGTTTCTGGTATTGTTGCTTGTTTCCAACATAAATTTAAAAAATGTAATAATCTCAGTTTAAAAAAAATCCCCTCCATATTTTATTAATTCCATATTAATTCCGTCTATTCCAGCTGCCTTTCTGTTCTTGGTTGTTTTCAGTACTTCTTCTAATTCTTCCATTGTTATCATATCTATTCCTATCTCACACTCATATATGTTATCTTTAGTTATTTTATTTTCATTATACCACAGTTTTTTTATAATGTTCTTCCCATTGTTTCTCCTCAATTACATTGATCTGTATTGTATCTTTTTCTTGTTTATTTAGATGTTTCATTACTTTATAGGCTATTTTTTGCTGTCCATGTATATCGTATTCTAGTCTGCTTATATATCTATCCCAACTGACTTTGTGTGCTTTTTTAATTTCTCTTTTGGCTATTGCACTTTTATGTTTGTATTCAGCTCTTAATTCTAGTGTTCTATTCTGTAAATATTTGTGATAAGCCTCTTTTTTATCTTTTATTATCCTCTCTAATTCTTCATTCTATATTCTTAAACCCTTCTTGTTATATATTTTATATTTTGTTCCTAATGCCTCATATGCTGCTTTATCAATGCTTTCTTTTATATTATCCCATTCTCGGTTTATTTCTTCGGAAGTAGGTTTTAATATTAATTGTTCATTTAGCCTATTCTGATAAAGATTTTGTATACTTTTATCTTGTAATAAATGTACTTTGAATGTGGTCTCTTTATTTCTATATTTGTTTTTAGTTTTCTTCCATCTCGCTAATATATTTATTTTTGAGATTACTAAATAGTGATCTGAATAGATGTCACTTCCTCTAAATACTCTCGTATCTGTTAATAATGATGATGCTTTCTTATTGATTAACACAAAATCTATGAGTGAACGAAAACCTCGTGCTGACCATGTGTATTTGTGAATATCTCTTTTCTTATAAAATGTGTTTGTTATTTTAAAATCATTAAAAATTGCGAATTGTTTTAATTCTTGTCCATTTTTATTTATGACATTTTCTCCGTGGATCCCAATTACATTTGCCACTGGTTGATTCCCCACTCTAGCATTAAAGTCACCTAATAATATTATTATGTCGTTCTTGTTTATCCTATGTATTTCCTTTTGTAGAGTGTGTAAAACGTTTTTGTTTCTTGATCTCTCCCTTCCTCCGGTGCATATATTGCTATAATCGGCATATGTCCTCTGTTATGCTTAAATCGCATTGTCATTATTCTTTCGTTAATACAATTATACGTGTCTATTTTGGATCCCCATTTCTTATCCACAAATAACGCCGCTCTTGCTTTCGCTCTTTCTTTCTGACTTACTCCACTGTAAAACATCATCATATCATTTATCATTTGTGATCCTTTCAATTTTTTCTTTGTTTCTGAGGCAGCTAATATATTTATACTTTTATTTTTCATTTCTTTTGTTAGTTCAAATTCTTTGCTTCCCAAGGCTCTGACATTCCAAGTCGCTATTTTAAGCTGGTCATGTATTCCAAAACTCTTTTTATACTTTTTCTTGCTGTGGTCGTCATAAGGTTTATCAATCCGGCTTTTCTTCTGCTGAAGTTTATGAGTAAGTTATTTTTTACTAGTAGAGGTTACCAGCCTCTAGCCAAACCCCTCTTCCTGGAGGGCAGGGAACTGGAATTTCGGAGTGTTCGTCTCCTAGAGAAGTTGCCTTCACTACGGCTTTGTTGAAAATATCGATATAAATTATCGAATTAGGAAAGTTTGAGAACGTGAATTTCCATCATAGTTCCCCTATGAAAGATGCTGGCCTCGCTTCAGAAATGTTTGACACGTCGAATAACTCTCTGGTACGAATAACATAACCCTGATTAAATAATCAAGTGTTGGACCTCATCATCCGCGGTCGGGATTAAATTTGTATCAGAGTATCAGAGGTAGGAGAAGTTAAATAAAATAATAAAATAAACAAAAATTACACATAAGCCTAGCCTATTCATTGATTTACAGATATAAATTAAATATCTTGTTATTTGCCGTGGGTAACATAAACGGTATAGCTAAGCTGATATTCATTTGCTTATGAAGTAAAAGTCCATGAAAGTTCTTTATTGATATTAATGGTTCTCGATTAGTCGCCTATTCGTCGTGTTATTGAAACTAGAGAGAAAAAATAAAATCAGAGTCGGAATTTCAATCTTGGCTTAAAATCAGATGTTAGTTTTTCTCTCTAATCTTGTTAAAGTATTATATATTTCACTATCTAATTGAGGCCAACATATTAATCAGAAACTCGAATGTATTTTTTTATTTGAAAGGTGGAGGATAAAGAAACGAAACTTACATAAATAGTAATCCTGTTCGCTGATAAATTATTTTATGTCAGTAGAAAAAAAATAGGCTCTATTTGAAAAAATAGATAGTAACAAGATAGGGTATTTTAATTTTCTGAACTTCCATGCAGTCCCATGTTTTTACAAACAACTCTTAAACAGGACGACCTGATCATATACCTCATACATTATTATTATGAAACTTCTTGTCAGAGCAGGTCATTGACGTACCAGTCGGCTGCTGATCTCACACCCATATGTCTCAATCTCGGTGGAGGACATGTGATCAACATATCGTATCCCACAGTTATTATTTGGTTTTCTCAACTTGGAGCCGTTACCGATCGTAGCTACAAAAAATTCCACACATATCCTACTGGGTGAGTATACGTCTCACGCTGCGCTGGCCCAAATCCATGGTGGGGGGACTCGAACTAGCCGTCTCGTAGAAGTAAATAATTTAAAGATAAAGGAAAAAAAAACTTTTCAAGCCAAATACATTCATTTAGCCTATCATAATTTCCATTGCAAAAATATTAATATCATCATCATCATCAACAATCACGGATTAAGCCCATGTGGCTTGTTCTGGTCTCATAGATTCTCATTCAAAAGTTGAATCCATCTCTTCTTCGGTCTACCAACATTCCTGTGTCCATTTGGTTTGTATTTAAGTATAGTTTTGGGAATGCGATCATCTTCCATTCTTTGAACATGTTCTTTCCATTTTTTCTAGATTCTTTTATTCTATCTAAGAGTTTAAAGATATTTAGCTCATTTCTAATATCATCGGTTCTTTTATTATCTAGAAGTTTGCAACCAGCCACACTTCTCAGAAACCTCATTTCAGTTGCTTCTATGATCTTCTCTTCTCTTTTAGCTAAAACCCAAAATTCACTACCATACAATAGTAAGGGGACTGCCACTACTTTATAAATTTTTTTGTTTCTTTTCTTGTGCTTTTAAATATCCTTTTGATTGTTCCACATATATAATTAAATTTATTAAGTTTGTTAAATAGATCTTAATTTTTAAAATAGGAGATTCCATAACCCAGGTATTTAAAATGGTTCACTTGTTCAATGGGTTTGCCCTCCAGAATTATTTTAGTTCTTACGGTATCTGATCCCTTAAAAGCTAGGATTTTCGTTTTACTTATTGATATTTTGAAATTATATTTCTTTATAATGTTATTTAACTGAAAGAGCAATTTCTGAACTAAATATTAGAACTTGGTCGTCTGCAAAAAGTAAGGTATCTAACATTTTATTCCTTATTTTGAAATGTGGGTCCAAATTTATCTGCCAATTATATATGATATCGTCAATATAAATATTAAAAAGGGAGGATGAAAGTGGACAACCCTGTCTTACACTTCTATTTATTGTTGCTGTTATATTGTCTTTATTTTTGCCTCCAGTTTCTATTGTTATTTTATTTTCTACATATAGACTTTTTATTGCAGTTATTAGGTGCTGAGGTACTCCTTTCAATCAATTTAATCATAAATGTATTATTTAAGTATTTGTAAACCACAAATCAATCTAAGGTTCCACAAAAAAACTTTAATAGAAATTCAAATGAAATTTATCCTACGCATCTGTACCAAGGCACGATTACTCTAATTAGACCGCCAAGGTGTGGGACACAATGTTATTGTAAAACTTTAATGTTAGAATGTACAACTACTGTAGGCTCTACCTATTTAGGCCGACCTGCTGGCTATTGAAATAAACAAGCCCATTCCGGTTTACATTTTCCATCATTTAAATAACACCCTGTGTGTCCAGTATTCTCGGCCAAAGGCTTGAGAGTTACTTTTTGAGGAACAAGTTATAAGCTAGGGTAGGGGGATTTCGTACTTGGAGTTTTATAATACAAATGGAAACAAGTTTTACTCGAAACTGGACTAACTGGACATGAGGGAATTCAAACTCGCCATCCTCTTCCCACAATACTATTCAATTACTCACACTCTGGTCCTCTTCATATGTGGACACAAGACATAACTGTCTATGTAAAGTAGTAAGTTAAGTTTAAAACTAGATGCTATTAGTAGTCTCTGGTCAGTTAAGATTACTACTGTGGTGTATTTGGTTCTGTGCAATTTGTTAGTTACATTTTATTTTTCTCGGAGTTAGAAAGTTCATCAGTAAAATTGTCAATTAATCAATAGGCCTATAGGCTTAATAGTGGACGGACACAAACGGTCAACTAACCAACTGTAAAGGAAATGCATACGTTCCTCACGTCATTTATAGACTACAAGAAATAGCCTATTACGAAAACAGTATGTAAAATTCAAAGAGTTATTTACTTTTAAGTCTAATCTAGGAATTTATTTAAAGTTTTAATTTTCAAATATATGTTTCATATCTAAATTAATTATTGGTTTTAGTATCTTTTTTTACTTTTTAGCCTAAGCTTATATTGGCATATACGACTGTATGAATTCTGAATTCAAATTTTGGGACACTAATCATTGGATATAATTGACCCTATCAAGTGTGTGGGTCTGTACGTCTTGACTACAGAAACAAAATAGGCAGTATTAAGTTTATACACTTTATTTTAAAGTCATATTTAACATTTGCTTTTAATCAAACTTTATTAGGACCTATACTAAAAATATCAAATCCAATGGTGCACAGATAAGGAAAATATTGCAGTTTAGCGTAGACTATAGGACGAATGGCCTGTAAAATAAGTCTCTGAACTTCATAACGCTTTAAAATAACGACATGCTGTAGTAATGAAAGTCCATAAACATAGAAACTCTTCTGATCGATAGAGGTTACACTTCGCGCATTTTTAACTGGCAGTTGGGGACCGTTACTTATTTGTCATCTTATAGCCTAAGGACTACCTCTCAGTCTCATTCCGACCCCTAGTATAAACCTGATAGAAAACGCTAGTTCTGTTGTTAGTATAGTTCCTGTGTTGTTCTACATGCGAAAATTTTGCAGCCAGTTAAGAGTTTAGCTTAAATTAGAATCACTTCTAAGCACAAACTCATATTTGAAACGTCTCTTCAGTAATAACTGGTGAGTAGATATTTTAAGTCAGTAAGTAGTACCAATTCACCTCTTGTTTCCCAAGTACAACAATGACGTCACAGACCTGCAAGTTTATAGTGCGCAACCTATAACTTATGTGCTTGGATTGGACATTAGGTTTACAAATGTATAAAATTCGTAATTAAAAGCAAATATAGTCCTATAGCCCTAAGTAGCATTTACGTTAGTTTTAAAATGTGCAAGTTCCTGCAGCTGAAGTACCAACATTAGAGTTTTAATAACTATGACTCTTCTATATGCCTATATAGGCCTATAGACCTAAGGAAATCTGATATAACTTAGGCCTATTTGAAAAATCTGTTCATTGTTTTCTAGTTTATTGGTAGGTTTGTTGTCGCTATAGGTAATTTTAGTCTACAATAGGTGATATTAGGTTACTAAAGACTAGTTAGTTAGTACTTTTTAAGGACACACTTAAATAGCTAAGATCTTTAGCGTCACAATTCAAATCTGCACGCAAAAGAACTCAGATACCTCTTTTTTATGCTTGGGATTTTTTACGTGCTGTAAATATACGACATGAGACCTATGTCTAGACCTATAGTTTCCTTTCGAAGGAACCCATGCTCAGCAATTGAACACCCTGAAAAATAGGCCGGGTTTCAAACGACGAGCCTCGGAACTAGAGGCGAGTATGGTAACCACTAGAATAACTACATAAAGATTTCAAATCACTGAGATTTTTAACAAGTTGTCTACATATTTCATGAACTAATCCACTAAACAATGATCCACTTAAACTTAACATGTTAGGAGCTTCTTTTTCAGTACAATTTTAAAATGGATATGAACGTCAATATGCCAACGAGTAGACCTATTATTTGTTCCTATATAATTATAATATTTAGGCCTAATGACAAATTATAGTAGATTTAAGTCTTACCTATAACTAAATCTATGGCTTATGGAACCTATACGGGTCAATGCTTCATTCATTAAGGCCCTCGAGTGATCCTTTATCATTAACCAAAGTTTATATATTCCTATTAGGCCTAGTATTTTCCACAAGGAATTGTCACTAATTTTTTTAAGCATACCCTATCTATTGTTGCCTGTTTCAACTCAATGATCTGACCGTAGGCCTCCTGAACTCTGTAGTTCAGCCTCTGTAGTTCTGCCTAGGCCTATATATTATGGCAACTATATAAATATAATGAGAACAGTTAAGTATCGTAGATGGGCAGGACATGTGACACGTATGGAGGGATGAAAGAGATGTATGGAAGCTTCTGATAGGAAAACCAGTGGGGAAACGTCCAGTTGGTAGACCAAGAATGAGGCTGGAGAATAATAATAATAATAATAATAATAATAATAATAATAATAATAATAATAATAATATAAATATGATAAATTACACGAGAAACACCATTCAATATATATTACCTTACACTGGGTAATAATGAAGTCGAGGTTAGAGCAAATATAAATTTAGATTTCTTTTAAAATATGTCAATGTCCGGCAGCCCCTTATTTTTTGTGGTAGGGAATTCCAGTTGCGAGAAGTGAGGAATAACATTACCCATGATTTGAGGGAAGTAGATTATACAGGGGATGATTGGAAAATATTAGCTCAGGATAGGGATGTATGGAGAGCTTATGTCCGCGCGGCCATGAACCTAAGGGTTCGATAGAGCCAGTGAGTTAGTTATATAAATAATGGAGTTTCTAATTTTGAAACTATTCAACATTTTCTTCTCATATGGGTCCGAATATTATAAGATATTTTGAATAGCCTATTTTTAACTTTTTTCCCTAATGTAAGAGTCAACGTTTCGCACCATAGAGTGCTGCAGACAAGGTTCTAGTGTTATATATTCAATCTTTAGTTTAATATAGGCTATAACACCGAGAAGACAGGTGGCATTCAACTTACTGGGCCAATCTATAATTTAAAAAATGTATTTCATGGACTTACGATTTCAAAAGAGTTAGGATGTTCAAGCTCAGCTAAAATCGTCTCTGAAATCTTTAATAACCAACAAGATTTTACCTGTCAGGATGAGACCCCCTTTTACTAAATAGGCTATTATTCTCGCCGCAAATATCTTACACCTGCCATAAGCTATGAATTTTTTAATTTACTTAGACCATTTTTTTAAATCCATGTTAAGTCAATACCACAATGACGATTGAGTCAACATTGTTAGTAGGGGCCTACAAGTCTGGCTTCAGATCTCTCGCACATCGTAAGTAATAAACTGGATTTATTTCTGACTTAACTGGAATCAACAATGTGGTTGAATGTCGTCTGTGTTTCTTTTTTAAATATCTGATCTTGAATATTCCTTTTTTGTCGGTAAATTATAATTCAAGAATTGAAAGTCGTCCGTCCTCTTCTTTTCGCTTTTGGCTCTTAGCTTATTTCACCCAATCAATCGTCTTATATTATAGACTTGGTGTATTTCCTTCGTAATATATATCATCCTCGTCCCCTTCTTCGAATGGGTAGGCCTATTTAATTTTTGTCTTCTTTTTTTAATACATTTTCACACGGTTGTTCCTTGCATTACTTTTGTTTTCGTGTTAATATAGATCTATGCTCTTAATATTTAGTTTTATCAATTTAGCTCATTAAGTTTTAACAATCCACCGCTGTGGTCTCGAGGTAGCGTGCTGCCTTGTCACGCAGCGGGCCCGGGTTCGATCCCCGGTCGGGGCAGTTTTTCTGGGTGAGGTTTTTATCGGGGTTTTTCCTCGCCTGTAAGACAAATGCCAGGAAAACTTTAAGGCCCAAACGGTCCCCGAAATCATATGGCCATCATCCTTATCATTATCATCCTTACCATTATCATTATCATCATCATCCTTCACCGGTGTGGAAAGCAACGGGAAGCTACCACACCTACACAATTCAGTAAAGCTGCAAGCATAGCATGATTGCAGTGAAGGACCTGCCTTGGGGCAGAATTACTATGGATGGAAGTTTTAACAGTTAACTTTGAGTTTAAATAAAAGCCATCTGATAATATCTAAGAAATGTGCATGAAACGAAAGCCAAAGTTGTTGAAGAGAGAACATTTTCTGAAATTAATTTTCATCATCTCACAGTTAGTTACCATAGATTTTATGAGCGCTTCACACATGGTGAGAAGATAAAATCCATATCTCATGTCAGCTAATCACGCAGAACGCGCCATCATCTTCATTGGCATTGATTATGGGAATTGTGGTAGACAAGATCATCTGATTAAATCACATCTAAGATATCAGAATTAATTTTCGTAATTTACATGATTTGTACTTTACCAGATGTAAAACAAGTTATAGCTTAACCCATGTGCAAATGTCTAGAATTAACTTACATATATTTTAAATTAAAATAATTTACCAGTTTTTGAATAGAAACAAATTAATTTTTATAGACTTATGGAAACCACTAATCATAATTAATAAATAAGTTATTTGACTAATCTGAACATATGATCCTAATGGAACTTTCAAGTATATGATATAGTCTATAGGCACACACGTAGGCCTAATGTGTGTAGGCCTATATAGGCTATATATAACATATGTATGTATATATATATATATATATATATTTATAGGCCTAAGTCCTATATGTGTGTGTGTGTGTGTGTGTGTACGAGCGCGCATGCGTACCCAAAGCCGTCGGCATAGGCCTATATAGGCTTATATGTGTGTGCTTACACTTATACTATAGGCCCTAGGCTTTAATTATTAAAATCTATAATTGGATGATGATTATATAGGCCTAGACATTGTAACTTATATTCATATAAAAGTATTTGCAAAAATAACATGTCCACTGCTATGGTCTCGGGGTAGCATCGCTGCCTCGTACACAGCGGGCCCTGGTTTGATCTCCGGTCGGGACTAGTTTCCTGGGTATCTTTATTTCGGGGGTTTTCCTCACATTTAACACAAATGTCAAGAAACTTTAAGCCAAAATGGTCCCACTGCTCAAACAAAAAGTGGGATTTGTTTTGGTTTTATACTAACATGTTTTATATTAATAGCCTAATAGCAGAAATAAAATTTACGGCAAATCCAAGCAGAATTAAAATGTAAACTTCTGGATGTCCAAAGAATCAAAATAAATGTTGTATAGAATAGGGTCTTCCTCCTCCTCCCCCTCAATAATAATAATAATAATAATAATAATAATAATAATAATAATAATAATAATATATTAATATAAATATAAAAATAACAATAAAAATTATAGGCTATCTGGCGATCATAACCATCATTATCACATTTGACATGTTTAGTATGAATGTCTGTGATTGTTGTGTTGTCTCTGAGGAGGACCTGGCAACCGGGTAGACCCTCCATGTCCTTGTGTGTTCAAAAAGTATGTGAGTGATCTATAGTTTAAAATCAGTCTCTCGACAGGACGTTTCATAGCACAATTATCCAGAATGCGAAAAAATCGGCAAACATCTGGAAGTCACTATTTGGGCTCCAAATCATTCCACATGTGTAAGATTAACAACTTTAAGAGTAAAAAAAAATATAGGCCTATGGGTCTGCATAGGCCTACTTGATGCGAGGGCCTTTAATTAGTTGTTATATGCAAATTATTCGTTATGACTGATTTAACAAACACAATTTATTTCTGAAAAATATAGTAATCTAGTCACAAATAGACTTATGCATTTAGAAAATAATGACAATAATAAATAAATATAAATATCCTCAACTCGTGTCCAACTCAGGGTCGGGTCAAGAGATGAGATGAGCCCCTATATGTAGGCCTAGAAGTCTGCGAATGACAAGGGTGCAGGCCGACCACGCCTGACGCAGCATTATCATTACAGGGACAAATGAACGAAATAATAAATAATAATAATAATAATAATAATATATATATATATATATATATATATATATATATAAACTGGTATTTTAATGAAATTAAACGCCAGGTTGAATGATCCAAAAAAAATTCTGTAACTGCACATCCGCAAAAGATTCACAAAAAATCCTTACTAGGATAACAACATCCTTTACTTAAGGATACGATTAAATGACTGATCGATATTAGCATGCCTTTCTTTTGCTTGTGCTCTTATAATCTTAATTAAAATATAAAATTATGGAATATTCACCTGAAAGGTCCGTCTCCTCAACTTGATTAATTATTTAACTGTTAGCGCTTTCGGGACTTGTCCCATCATCGGCAATATTCAAAACTGGTGTTTCACTGAATATCTGGTCGAGGGGGTTACATGTATTGGGTTCATTTTCGTTTATCAGGTTGTCGTTGTGAGCTGATTCTATGATTTCCATCTCTTCGAGTACGTTTTATCTTCGCTGGATTAGCCTATTTTCTCTGTGCATTACTGTAAGGTGTTTTCAATATTTAACATGCGATGTCCTTCATGGATAACGTGTTTTGCATAGCTTGATTTTCCTTCTGCGTGAATAAAGTCTCGAAAATGTTCTTTAAATCACATAATTTTATATTTTAATTTTGAATAATACCCCAACGGAACACATCATTAATCTTATAAAAGTCTTATAATCATATATGCCTATTGACTTTGGCTTAAATTAGTTTCAATAATTAACGAAATTACGTCAGTTTCAAGTCCACCGCTGTGGTCTCGAGGTAGCGTGCTGCCTTGTCACGCAGCGGGTCCGTGTTCGATCCCCGTTCGGGACAAGTTTCCTGGGTGAGGTTTTTTCGGGGTTTTTCCTCACCTGTAAGACAATGTCGGGATACTTTAAGGCCCAAACGGTACCCGAATATCATCTGGCCATCATTATCATCAATATAATATTCACCATATTAGATTAAGTTTAAATTTAAGACCTCTCCTGGCGCATCATTACCCATCATATCATTCAGTGTAACCTTGCCTTCCAAGCGCCCCAACCTCAGAAATGGGTTACAATACGCCAAAGTCAGGAAAGAATACCTGACATGTCGAATGACATACAGGTGGCATTGAACAAAGAAACTTCACTTTCATTGTAAGATTGTACTTTGAGTTGTGATTTTGATGATTTCGAAACTCGAAGATTTTTTTCTGCTCTTATTGGAGTTGTTTAAGGCTCATCAGTTACTAGTTCCGATGCCTTTTCCTCTTCATGCTCCTTTAAATGTAGCTACCTTAGTTGCAAAAGGGAGTTCTTTGAACGGGTTTTCACGTCGAAGTTCTACAGTCTTTCACTTTTTACTTGTGTCGCTATTATCTTCAAACTGACATTAGGGCGTCCTCTTTGCTTTTTTGAGCTATAGGGGCCAGATGAACTAGGAACTAAAACACTTCATACTTTTCACTTTTGTTAAGTATTTTGTTGCCGAATAGCATCACCTCTATACGAATTTTTCTCACATAATATTCAGAGATACTGTCAATGTTTATTGAATTTAGTAAACATTGAAACAAACGTTTTATTTGATTATTCCGACCTTCACCTAATTCTTTACGGAAAACTTCGTACAGTTCCCTTCTGGATTTGTAAACAAACAGGATAAAATGTGTGAAAGTTGAGATAGTAGCAAGTATAAAGATCTGCCTTATTTCATGGGCATTGCATTACTGCAATCAGCTGTCAGTTATTGTAGCGATAGAATTTACTTCCTGAATGCAAGCACACACACGCTCACGGGCGGCAAGGTCACACGTTATCTACACAACACGAGTTCTTTTAATGTGCTGCGTAAATCTAAAATAGCAAACTGTAGCAAAATTTTTCACCCGTATCAGTTTAGTGACACTTTAAATTATGCTTTGCTTTAGAAATCGTCGTGGGAAATGACGGCGAAAGAGTTATAACTCAATATAACTTTCGTTTTTTCAAGTCCGAAATAAAAATTATTAATTTTAATATAATTCAGATGTGAACTCTTTATCTGTGCATTAGAAAGAAGGTAGGCCTATAAGTCTATTGAACACAAATATAGTGAGAGGCATTAAAATAATTATCACAAAAAATGTTAATATTATGTCCAAATTGTGGTATAAAAATTCCATTTTTATGATGCATAACTTCGCGGCCCGAAAATTTGATCTAGAAATTAGTATAGAGAATAATTTATTTGACAGATTGGTAACCTATTTACTTGTTTAGATGACTGTTCAGGTTATCCCCTCTAATGAAAAGTAAAAATTTCGATTTTTGCAGTTTTTTTACATTCTGGATCACGTGGCGTGTGGCATGTAAAAAGATTCTACCTGTAAGGTAAGGTTAAACTAGGTTAATGGAATGGAAAATTAAAATTAACACGAAATTCATTAAAATTATTTTCGGAATCCCCGTTTCAATGTAAAACTCGTAATGATGTAGCCTATTTTAATGATGTCGATTGAAAAGAATCTTCACTTCAAGATGTTCACAGAATTGAACATGACATTTCTTTTTCCTCTCCCTCATTCTCTCCATCTGAATACCTAATCAATCATTAATATAATTTTAGTATCTACACTTTCATAGATCAGAGGACAGCCTTAATAAGCTAGCATATAGTCTATCACATAGCCTAAGGAATAATAGAAAATTGTTTGACCATTAATATAGGCCTAATTCATCTAGTAACTTAACTTATAAGCCATGACCTACTTTTTAATTCAAGTAACTTGGGCTTACCGCTTCTTCAATATAACTAGGCCTATTATCCCTTCATCTAGCCTTTAAGGACAGCTAATTATGCATAACGTTCAAAAGTGTTGTGTGAGCCCACCGCTGTGGTCTAATGCCTCAGTCGCAATGTTTGGGATAAGTTTCCTGGACGAGTTTTTAATGTTTTTTTTTAACCTGAAAGACAAATTTCAGGAAATCTTAAGGGGCAAGTAGTCCCCGAACATCATCTAGTCATCACAATCACCCATATCATATTCGTCTTATTTAGTAGACTATGAATGTAGGCCTATGACTAAATACTGTCTTGTCTTAATGTTCTAGTGTTTCAAGAGTTGGCCCTGGGATTGAACTTATCACTCATTAGGTAGGTTCTCCATGCCCTCATGTGGTTAAAACAGTAAGCGCGTCATCTCTAAAAGAAGAAATATATCGCGCGACAGGCATATTATCAGGCCCCTAGCCTAATATCTGCTTCCTATTTACAAGATGGATGATAATTTAGTCAGTACAGGAGTGACATGTGGTCAGCATGACGAGTCCCCAGTCGTTATAGGTGGTTTTCTCAACCTGGAGCCACTACTTATTGCAGCCGCCTATAGGTATTTTCCTCAAGATACAGAATGAGCACGGACCTATACTGGTCGAAATTCCATATGATTTCTTCACCATGGGAATTCAAACTAGCGCAAGTCCTGTAAAACCACACATAGGCATCTTGCCTTCAAAACTCTCTTCAGGCGCGGGACAAGTGTGTGAAGAGTTTGAAATCCTCTAGACCTACCACCAACAGGTCGCTTCTCTGTAAGGCTTGGTTGGCATAAGACACTAAGGTTACATAACCTACTTGCAAAAGGAGGTAGAGAAATAAAAGAGAGTGATAGCCTATTTGATTATCTTAAATTTAATTTCGATTTCTATGTTTCATAAAAAAATGTTAATTGAAAATTCTTGCGTAAAACGTAAAAGGGTCAACGTAACGTTTCAAAATTTCCCTTTTCAGCGGCGGAAAAATTTTCTTCTGGAATTTTCTGATAGGCGAATTTTATTGAATACCTCACTTGGTTCTATATCATATATAGCACGATTTTATCGATTGCACCGCTGTGTTCTCGGGATAGTATTGCTGCTTCGGTACATAGCGAGCCCGGGTTCGATTTCCAGTTTGGACAAGTTTCCTGGGTGATGGTTTTTGTCGACGTTTTTCTTCGCCTGTAAGAAAGCTATAAGGAAACGTTAAAGCCCAAACAGTCTCCGAACATCTTCTGGCCGTCACAACCATCACTATGCTATTCTCCATGATTAGTGTAATTGTTGTTTTTTCTTAAATTTGTGCTGTCTCGGAGGAAGCCCTGACGTTGAGCTGATCACTTATTCGGGAGGCCTGCCATATCCATGTGTAGTCAAAAAAGTATGAGTGTGATTCTCAGTTTAAAATCCTTCTCACGACAGGTCTTTCCATTTTCAGGCCCAGGTGATATGTGGCATGTAAAAAGTACCTATAAGATGAGAGGTTAAACTGAGATAAAAAAGAAGAAGATGTAAATTGCTTGAATTACAAAGACGAACAAAGTATCCCTATCAATGTCTCAACTCAATATCTGAATTGAGTTAAAATTCTACATGCCCTAACCTAATACAGCAGTAACAACATTTCAAGTTAATACAATCTGAATTAGCCTACTTATACAAATATATGTAGGCCTAGCCTACACGACCAGACTCTACAGCTACGAAATGCGGATAATCACCACATGATCGTTATCAGCTAAAGGTATTTAAAAATAAACATAGCCTAAATAAGTTTTCATCTGAAGTTGCAGTAAATATCTAGTCTAATGTTGAAAACAAAACTTAAGACGCGAAATCTTGCCTTCGATTCTTTAACAGAATTAATAAACACGTCAGAGAAGTTATATAGCGAGCCTAACTGGTTTTACCAATAAACTTATTAGCTCTATACTACAGTAATCCAACATTTTAC
The DNA here is from genome assembly GCA_030220185.1 of Diploptera punctata. NCBI lineage: Eukaryota > Metazoa > Arthropoda > Insecta > Blattodea > Blaberidae > Diploptera > Diploptera punctata. Next base: position 843,392 of record JASPKZ010008023.1, read on the forward strand.
GTTGCTTTACGTTTATTAGTATAACAAGGGAAGTAATTAAACAGAACAGAGTTTCGGGCGTCTTAAAATAAATAAATCTCCCACCACTGTTATTCATACAGAATAGGCAGGTATAAAACATCAATTACCCAAGAAGTATTTTCTGAAGACAACTAATTACAGTCAACTCTAAACTATCCTATCCATGTATAAATATTTAATTATTCCCCATTAATTCACCCCTGTAGTTACGCCAAAGCAATCTTTCTCCCGCGCTTCACTGGCTCCAGGGAAGAGAAGAAGTAGAAGGCCTTAGAAATACGAAGCACGACGTTTTTGAGGGGGAAGGAAAGGGGATTTTCTAGAAGGGAAAGAATTTTCCTCTAAAAGAGAAGTCCAATATAGAAAGGGGTGGAAAGATGTGGAGGGAAAACAGCTCCGCCCATTTGCGACGTCTTTCCTCTCCCCCGCTCCACCAACCCCTTCATCATCTATGCTTGTGTAATTACCCCTAGCAAAATAAGGGTTGGCTCAAATACCTAAAAGAAATAGTGACATGAAAACGGTATATCACTCAACTTGGCCTATGTCGCTTCATTATATTGCTAGCTACTTCAATTAACTACTATATAACAAAGATTTGCCTTTGATTTCCCAAAAAAATTCAACTTTTTTTTTCTTCTTAGAAAAAGTGTCTGTTCCAGAAGCTGTTTCTTCGCCCTATTAGACTTACGCCTTCCACATGTTCTCTAGTAGCCTACTCAGGCAGGTTATTTGTTGCTATCCATGCAACCTTCATTTTATCTCTTCTCAATTTAGGGCACATTTCCTTCTTCCTATCACTTATTTTACCATTGTCAAATAGATTTACTTTTACATTTTAATAAGTTCTAGTATTTCAATACAAAACTTCGAATATGAAAACAAATCTAAAACGCAAAAACGATAAGTTTTCGGCTTTCCTTTCGCCAGGTACCTAATCCTACAAATGATTTTTACCAGTAGGCCTACGCCTAATATAATTTAGGCTATAACAAATTTTTACGTAAGCCTAATTCATAATATAGACTGAAATATAAAGAATAAAAATAAACATAGAAGTAGATTATTTTAAATATGCCAAAAATAATATTTAGTTGGGCCTATTAGGTCTAACTATTTTACCACAATTAATAGACTAACTCTAATACAATTTAGGCATATCTAATTCTACTCCTAATCTTTTGTTGTGCAATAATTTCAGTTGAATCTTCGCAAAACGGAGGAGAACTTACTTTCATCATAATGAAAAATAAAACACTGACATTTAAAAAAAAAAAACTGGAATAAATTTAATGCGTAGGGCCTATATTAAATTAACTTTTATAATTTATAATTTTATTACTTTGTCGCGAATTAATTTATTTGAATTAGACCTGTTAAAGCAATACCCAGCTTTTACATTACAACAGTCCACCGCTGGGTCTCGAGGTAGCGTGGTGCCTTGTCACGCAGCGGGCCCGGGTTCGATCCCCGGTCGGGGCAGTTTTTCTGGGTGAGGTTTTTATCGGGGTTTTTCCTCACCTGTAAGACAAATGTCAGGAAAACTTTAAGGCCCAAACAGTCCCCGAAATCATATGGCCATCACCCTTATCATTATCATCCTTATCATCATCATCCTTCACCGGTGTGGAAAGCAACGGGAAGCTACCACACCTGCACAATTCCCTAGTAAAGCTGCAAGCATAGCATGAAAATGCTATGATTGCAGTGAAGGACCTGCCTTCGGGCAGAATTACTATGGATGGACATTACAACAAAATTTCACTCGGGATATTATGCCTAACAGGCTTAATATCATAATGATATTGTGAAAAGATATATAGCCTAATATGATCCATTATAGGAACTATGTTAAAATAACAGTATTGGAAAATGTTAAATAACAAGCTTAACTACAAATAAATCACAATATACAATTCTAGTGACAATAAATAGTCTGATATTTTCATTTTAATAATTTTCTGACTTGAGATCAAAGAGCAATATTTATCTTCACTCATTCATATTTTATGTCCAATAGACCTATAAAATCGTTCACTATGAAGCTATGCACTCTCCACAATAATGCCTAGGTTTGAAGTTTGATTAAAGGTATGTTAATGCGATAGCTTCCCATTGCTTTCCGTAGTTCTTAATGATCGTAGAGGGCACTCATAGGGAGGAGATGGATTTGGGCATGTGAAACCCTCTGGACTTCAAGGAAACCAGCAGATAACTCAGTTCTATTAGTTTTTTTTTTTTTTTTTACTCGGTGAAAGACCATCCAAGGTAAGGTATTTTTTAAACTTATGAACTAATGGATTTACCTAATTAGTTTAAAAACATAGCCTAGTACTTATTAAGCATAGAAGTAAACAGATATTCTTGCAAAATGCATATGTTTACCTTTAGGAATATTTAATTAAAATTTCCACGCCGTAGCGTAGTGGTTAAGGCACTGCGCTACAAGCCGGAAGGTCGAGGGTTCGAGTCCCGGTGGGGTCAGGATTTTTAAACTGATCCAAACCTTCTGGCGGCACTGGCCCTGGGGTCGACTCAGCCTCTAACTGAAATGAGTACCAGACGCTTGTTCTGGGGTAAAGGCGGCCGTCACGCAGGGCTGACAATCCGGCTGACATCAAGTGCCGATTGTCAAGAAAAAGTGGGAGCCTTAACCTCCTACTACCCCAAGGGCCTCCTGAGGCCTGTAGTGGGATCAGTTTACCTTTTACCATTTATGATCTATACACAAGCTTATTATAGGCCTATAAGTTAATATCTAGGCTATTTTTCAGTAGAGTATCATATAAACGGGATTTAACAGACGACCACGCGGAGAGTGAATATAAACTGAGAATATTATGTAGGCCTATGCTTATAGGCCCATGATATTTGCGATAACTTATAGCCCGAACATAAAAAAGTAGGCCTATAGTAAAGTTTTAATTTTTTTCTTGCAGGCTATTTATTTAACTTTGAAATTTGTATCTAAATTATATTTTAAGAAATGATAATTGTCTAAGAGAGATATATTTTTTCTTTCATTAAATGTGAACATCAGAACATCCATTCGGATGGGCCTAAGTCTTAGTCAGACAAGAGAGAGAGAGAGAGAGAGAGAGAGAGGAGAGAGAGAGAGAGAGAGAGAGAGAGAGAGAGAGAGAGAGAGAGGATAGAAAAGGAGAGGGAGATAAATAGAGTTGAACACCTCATTACAAGGGTGTTATCCCATTTTGGTACAGCAACACCTTCAAACTATAAGCCCTATATCAGCTATATTAAGGTTAAGTTTTAGATCTAGGCCAACAAACTATAGCAAACTATAATTATAAGAAAAAATGGTCTAGTTAGCTACAGGAACCTTATAGCCCTATAGCCCTACTCTGCCACCAGTATGTTTGTGTAATTTATGTTGAAGGTCTAATATTATTTGGAATCTTGGTGCAGAGCTACGTGACTTGTGCTGGTTTGAGTTCCTATGAGGAAATAATATTTTTTTCATGGAATTTCGGCCAATATGGGACCGATGCCCACCCACTATCCTGAGAAATTTCGATACTAGTAAAATTCAACAACAACCTGATTCTCAATGAATACACACAGTCCTCTGTACAAAATTCTCACAACCTTGTCAGTGCTTCAACAAGGGTCAACAAGTACGGACCTAATGCATTCTGCTGATGATGGGACTAGTCCCGAAAGGCCTACAGAGTTTTTAAAATAGCTTAAGTTGAGGAGACGGACCTACAAGGTAACTATTTTATTGTTTTTAACCGTACATTATATTACTGTGAGAAATTTCGGTGGCCTACTAGGCCTATAAGTAGCGGCTAAGGTTTAGAAAACTACCTATAACTGTGGAGGGACCCGACATACTGGTCATATGCCACCTCTATACTGACTGGTTGATCGTGCACCTCTGTGTTCAATACGTGGGTGTGAGGTTAAGGTCCACCTCTGTGTTCAATACGTGGGTGTGAGGTTAAGGTCCACCTCTGTGTTCAATACGTGGGTGTGAGGTTAAGGTCCACCTCTGTGTTCAATACGTGGGTGTGAGGTTAAGGTCCACCTCTGTGTTCAATATGTGGGTGTGAGGTTAAGGTCCACCTCTGTGTTCAATACGTGGGTGTGAGGTTAAGGTCCACCTCTGTGTTCAATACGTGGGTGTGAGGTTAAGGTCCACCTCTGTGTTCAATACGTGGGTGTGAGGTTAAGGTCCACCTCTGTGTTCAATTCGTGGGTGTGAGGTTAAGGTCCACCTCTGTGTTCAATTCGTGGGTGTGAGGTTAAGGTCCACCTCTGTGTTCAATACGTGGGTGTGAGGTTAAGGTCCACCTCTATGTTCAATACGTGGGTGTGAGGTTAAGGTCCACCTCTGTGTTAAATACGTGGGTGTGAGGTTAAGGTCCACCTCTGTGTTCAATACGTGGGTGTGATGTTAAGGTCCACCTCTGTGTTCAATACGTGGGTGTGAGGTTAAGGTCCACCTCTGTGTTCAATACGTGGGTGTGAGGTTAAGGTCCACTCTGTGTTCAATACGTGGGTGTGAGGTTAAGGTCCACCTCTGTGTTCAATACGTGGGTGTGAGGTTAAGGTCCACCTCTGTGTTCAATACGTGGGTGTGAGGTTAAGGTCCACCTCTGTGTTCAATACGTGGGTGTGAGGTTAAGGTCCACCTCTGTGTTCAATACGTGGGTGTGAGGTTAAGGAACATGACGTTAATGATAAATTAGTAAATTCCATTAATGTAACCCATCATGTAGCATGCTGGAGCATGAAATTGTGCCTAAACATTTGTAATAATTACGTAGGCTTAAGTCTTAGGCTATATTATGTAATGAACCAAAAGCTTACTCTTACCCAATTTGAATGGTGCTGTATTCAGATCGCCTACGTAAGCAACTGAAATCTAGAAAAAACAGTAGTAACCCTAAGAGGTTTAGCTAAATCTTAGATTTTCCTAACAACATCCTCCACTAACGATCGAGAGGCAAATGCAAAAGTAGGCTTGTTACTTCTACTGTAGATAAATAAAGATACGAGTGTATAAAGTGATCCCACTACAGGCCTCAGGAAGCCATTTAGATAGTAGGAGGTTAAGGCTCCTGCTTTTCTAGACAATAGTCACGAGATATAAGCCGGGTTGTCAGCCCTAAATGACGCCAAGATAAAGCGTCTGGTATTCATTTCACTAAAGAAAATATGTAGGGAAAATCCTAGTCTATTTTATTGAGTAGACAGGTGAATAAGAAGAGTACATAACAGTGAGCTATGGGTATGATCATTAGGCCTATGGGATACCAGATGTCATAAGAACAGTTAAGTCATGTAAACTGCGATAGGCAAGACATGTGGCAAGAATGGATAATGAAGTGGGGCTTAGAAACTTCTTATAGAAAAGTCAGAAAGAAAATACCCGATAGTCAGGCCAAGAATGAGGTGGAAGAATAACATTAGCCTAACAATAATTTGTAGAAGAATGCAATTTATACAGGGGATGATTGGAAAACATTCGCCTAGGATTATGTCGTATGCAGAAATAATGTCCTCGTCACCATGAACTTAAGATTTCGATAGTGCCACTGAGTTCGTTATATGTGGGCCCTATTCATAGACCAATTGGTGTACGCTTACCGGTTAGCATGTCTGACTATCTTCCTAGGAGTCCCGGGATCGATTTCAGACTATTCCTCTGAGATTTAGTTTAGGTATAGAATTTGAATTGGGATCCTATCAGTCTCAGAAGGACTACTGATGCAGGTAGCAAAAATCTGGTTACGGAAATTGAAACCCTCTCTCTTGTTATCTAGTGATAGCAATCACTAAAGTCAGACTTGGTTGGCTCTTCGGAGTTGGCGTGCAATGCTGTTGGTAATACGCCTATCCGTGGCCCAGTAGCTCTGAATGTAGGCCTATAAACACACATAGGATAATTTAATAAAGGTGATTTGATTTAATTAAATCGTATGTTCTTCTTCTTCTTCTTCAGTCACTACCATATTATTTTTGGAAAATTGTTGGCCTTCTTAACTACTGTTTTCCATTTATTTATATCTCGGGTACAGGTCCTCTAATTTTTAGTTTTCATAGATTTCAAATCTGTTTTCGCATTACCCTCCCATCAGTATTTTGGCCTAAAGTAGGCTATAACTTCGTTCGTGTGTCTATTGGTTGTTTGCAATTAAATTAACTTAATTTAACCAATCTCTTGTCCTCTATTCTGTATAGCCTTCATAGGCCTAACCAATTCAGCTTTATCTCAGGGATTTATTAGGTTGACATTATTTTTCTGATTTAAAATTCTGCCAAGTTCTTCATTGGTAATAATCATTCTCCACACAGAATACCAATTGATTCTCCATTTCGTACATAGGCTATAAGTATTATATTATTCTTCTCAAATATCCTTCTTCTAAATACTGGGATCTATGCCTAAGTTTTTTTTTTCAGTTTATTTTAAAATCCAGGTTTCACTACATATAACTTATCACAACAATCTTGTAACAGTCCAATGCAGTTTCAGTTTGACTGATTTTGATTTATTTTAAATAGATTTTGATTGAAAAAAAATGAGCCTTATTGCCAAGTAAAATTCTTTATTTTATCTCTTGTGCTACTGTATTATAACTTTAAACAAGTGATTTTTAATAGCCTGCACTACTTAAATGGTTTAACTTACTCAATTGATTTGAGTCTTTGGCATCAATAAAACTAAATATAGGCCTATGTTCACACATACAATTACATTATATAATGGGAATGGATAGCTAATGATAAATGAGGGAAATTTTGAATAAGTGGCAGAATTTAAATACCTAGGAACAATAAGCTTAATTGCAAGTAGGAATGAGATACCTACACAAATGATTTAAACATACGTTCAAATCTGGAAATGCATGCTATTATGCATTATAGGTAGACCTACTGTTGTCGTTCCAACTCCTTTGAAAAAAACATTAAACCAAAAATATATAAAACTGTTATTCTCCCATATGGATACGAAACATGGACTTACTTTAAGGGAGGAAAGGAGTTTACGAGTAGGCCTATTTGAGTATAAAGTTCTTAAGAAAATGTTTGGACTAAAGAGAAATGAACAGATAGGCGATTGGAGAATATTAGACCTACATAATAATGAGCTAAATTGTCTTTATAAGGAAGTCAGATATAATAAGAACAGTTAAGTTCGTAGACGGCCATGGACAGGACATGTAGAATGACAGTGGAATGAAAGAGGAACATGGGAGCTTCTTGTAGGATAACCAGAAGGAAAACGCCCAGTTGGTAGACCGAAAATAAAGTGAGAGAATAACATTAACAATGATTTGAGAGAGGTGGATTATCAGGGAATGATTGGAAGACATTGGTCGAGATAGGGAAGTGTGGACATCTTACGTCCCGCGGCTATGAAACTACTGGTTCAATAGTACCAGTGAGTGAGTTAGCTAGTCAAGTTATTCAACTTGTTTTATCATATGTAGGCCTAAGTATGATACTAGGCTATAAAATAAATTAACGAACTATTCAATTCTAAGTTTTAGCAGTGGCAGCTAGTGTTTAAATTAATAAAATAACAGAGTTAAAAGTAAAATACAGGATCACAGACTTAGGTATATTAATTATCTTGCAAATCTCAAAATAAAATTATAATTTAGGCCAATATTAAATCAATACTTCAGTCCTTGAAACAAATGAATTAGCCAAAATATCCTCATTAAATTGTTGTTTCTTACGTATGGTGTGAAAAGTTCCTTCACATCGGCGAATTGCTATTGAAATTCAGAGCATCTTTCAATTAGCCTACAGAAATGCATTTTCATGAACATGATATTATTTGTGATCTCATGTTGTAACATGAGCATTAGGCCTACATTGAACATTTTACTAATAATCTACTTTATCCAAGATTTGAGAACATCTAATTTGAATTCTAGTTTCTTCATGCAATTATTATTGTATTAACAGCAGTTCCAAGTAAGCACCAGGGTCAACTATTAACAAACCCATGCAATATGTACTGACATTCTTTTGTGAATTAAGTTTTTTCGGACGATTTTGTGATGAAATTTATACATTTGGTAACACAAAGACGTTGTAGTACTATTATTTCATCCTATTATAAGGAAGCTGTATTTTATAAATGGCCTAGAACTATAGGGAATTCAATTTGAAATTTGAGTAAATTTATAATTTGATAGATTTTATACATTTAGCCTACACTTAGTAGATACTTACTTAGGCCTAATACTTAATACAGGCTTTCCACTTTACAGCAGTTTGCCCTTGATTTCTGCTTTCCAGAGATTCCTATCTTCCCATTGACCATCTTCCATACCTCTCTTCACCATGGCATCATATGTTCCCTCATACCATGCTCTTCTAGTTCTCCCCCTTTTTCTTCTGCCTGGTACCATCCAATCCAACACCTGTTTAGGCCACTGGTCTTCCGACATCCGTTGTAATGTCCATACCACTGTAGAGCTCTCTTTGTTATCCTATCGATAACAGTTTCTTGTGCATCCATTTCTTGTCTGATATATGTATTTCGAATAGGCCTATGTTGTAGCCTGGATATTCTCATACTTCTCCGTAATCCATCCATTTCTGTCGCCAAGATTCTTTTCTGCATCCTTTCATTTATTGTCCAGCTTTCTGATCCATATGTAAGTATACTTTCTATTATTGTCTGTATAATATATTTTTTTTTGTTTTTCTGGTCAAATTTCTATTCCATAAAATACTATTCACGGATCTAATCGCCTTCCTTGCACAATTTACTCTGTTAATAATATCTTTTTCACAAGTACCAGATTTATCTATTATAGATCCAAGATATTTAAATTCTTCAACACGTTTAATTATCATATTATTTATTTGTAGGTCTTCTGAATTTGCTCCGATTACCATATATTCTGTTTTAATAGCTATAATTTATCTTCAGTCCACCTACCTCAAATGCATCGACCAACTTTCTGATCATATATTCTATATCTTCTTTATCTTGTCCTATTATAATCTGGTCATCAGCGAATAATAAATTGTGCAGTAAATGGCCATTAATGTTGATTCCCATTCCCCTACATGACTTATTCCATTTCATTAATACATCTTCTAAATATATCTTGAACAATGTTGGTGACATCCCGCATCCTTGTCTTAATCCTTTTGTTATATCAAATTCTGAGGATACTCTATTTCCAACCTTAATACTTGCTTTACAATCATACATTATTTTTATAATATGTACAAGAGATTTAGGTAGGCCTATTCCAAACTTCTCCATTGCCACCCAGAGCTTGTTGATGGGTACAGAGTAATATGCCTTTTCCAGGTCTATAAATGCCATATGCACTTCGTTTCCTTTAGTCAACATCTTTTCTATAATCTGCCTAATCACAAATATATTATCAAGGCACGATTTACCTGCTGTGAAACCTTAGTAGATACTTTACAAATAGGCCTAAATTAGATTCATTTTATTGTTTTAACTTTATAGCCATTTCAAATAATTCCCAATTGGGTTGTAACTTAATTTGTTTAGTATTATTTTCATCATGCAGTAAACTTAGGCCTATAATTATTAGACCTATGAATTTTGTCTACTAATTCCATAAGCATAAGAGAAATTTCATTATCTGACAAACATTAAGATAAAAATATGTTAGGCCTACATAGGCCTAATATATTAAAGTAGTTCTATATTATACAGTTATACAGTATTTTTAAAGAATTAGGCCTATCATGTGTGCAATAAATTATTGGATTAGTAAAGAAATACACTATAAATGTAATAGGCCTATCTTCATTTTATACCTAGGCTACTGACATTTATTTAGGCCAATTCATAAATATAAGGTCAGAATTACTCATTATAGATCTATTATGGTAAGAATATATAGCTAACTGACTCACTGGCACTATCGAACCCGTAGGTTCATGCCCGCGCAGACATAAGCTCTCCATACATCCCTATTCTGAGCTAATGTTTTCCAATCATTCCCTGTATAATCTACTTCCCTCAAAACATAGTTAATGTTATTCTCCCACCTCATTCTTGGTCTACCAAATGGACATTTTCCTTCTGATTTTCCTACAAGAAGCTTCCATGCACGTTTTTGATTCCCCACTCGTGCCACATGGCCTGCCCATCGCAGACTAACTTAACTGCTCTTAGCCTATAATATGTGACTTTCTGTAAAGACCTATGTAGTTCACAGTAAGAATATAACTTATAGGCCTACGGTAAAAAATGATCATGCACAAATTCTCTTTAGCAGAATATTTTTATATTGAGAAGATTTTTTTAAACTGTAATTTTTACCTTGCAACAACAGGTGACTAATACTCTTTTATATGTTTAGTGTAGTTCACAGGTTGTAATAGTCCTATTAGATTAAGTTGGGCATATGAAAAATAATGATAAAATACAAATTATAAGAAGATATAATTTTAAAATATCTATATTATGAACAGATGACTGAGATTAATCTTGAGAATCTGGTCCCCAAAAACCATATGAAACGAATTATGGAAGATTCATCACAAAATGAAATCTCAAAGAACATTAAATATAATAAATGAAAATGGATTATACACGTTCTCAGAAAAGAACAAGGTAGTGTGGCAGAGAGTGCTCTGGAATGGCATTCGCAGGCATTGTCTAGGAAAAGAGGAAGACCAAAAAGTTATGTGACACTTTTTAACTCACTGGCACTATCGAACCCTAGGTTCATGGCCACGTGAACATAAGCTATCCATACATTCCTATCCTGAGCTGACGTTTTCCAATCATCCCCTGTAAAATCTACTTCCCTCAAATCATGATTAATGTTATTCTCCCCCTCATTCTCGGTCTCCCTACTGGACGCTTTCTCTCTGGTTTTCCTAGAAGGAGCTTCCATGCCCTTCTACAAAAAATATTTTTTTATCTTAATTTCTGCCATTGCCATAAATAAAAAAGCTAGTACACTTTTTTTACCATATAAATTATAGGCCTATGTTTACTGTTACTGTATGATTTTGTTCAGAGCTTTTAATGATTTTTATAGCTTGATTCAATTAAAAACTAAACAGAAAATCGGTATGCGACTATGTCGTTCTGTTGTCTTCTATAGTTCAGTTCCTTTCTAAAATTAGGCTAACATCTTCCTTGGCTTATTCTGTTCTCCTTACTCATTTCACATAATTTGAAGCAGGCCTTAACGTTCTTTAACAACTCAAGTCATTGGAATCTCAGTTCAAATCTGGATGTGAAAGGGTAGCAAATGTTTCTCATAGGTCTTATATTTCAGGCTTGAGCTTCTTTCAGGCCTGTAATCCGTAAATCTACGACATTAGACTCACAGCTTTACGCTCCTTACGAGAGAAGCCATACTGAGGATTTCACTTCCTTAGAGATTCCTAGACCCTTGTGGGATATGAACCCGAATCTAGGAACAAGATGCAGACTCTGCAATCTATAATTCATGGAACTGCATCTTCATTGAATTAGTTCTACATTCTTATTACAGTCATCATAATAATCATTATTGTGATTTACAGTAATGATATTTTCAGAAACTAATAGGCCTATAGCCTACTTAATTTTACAATATTGGTCACATCTTATATTACTAAAATTATTAAAACGTATTTGAAAATAAATAAATAAATTTATGTTTTGCTTATGATGGTTAAACGTGTTTCAAGTTTAACCGAATTAAATCAGCAAAAAAAGGAAGTGGAGAAATTGGCTTTCTGAAAGAATAAAAACCACTAGATTAAAAAGTTTGGATTTTAACCCTACGCGTTAAAAAAGTTGACTCTCCACGAAGTGAATTAAAAAGTTGTATACTATCTTCCCCTCTTTTTTCGCCCTCGCTTGCGCGAGTGCTTGCGGAGAACAAGTTTTTCTGAGAGTGGATGAGCTTTAAAAAGTTTACTTTTTGTTGGTTGTGCGTGTAAAACTTTTCACTTTCCCTAGCCAGCAGACTCATTTGCAGGAACGGCTATTTTTAAGTTCAAATAGCACACGTACATAAAGATGATTTCTTTTCTATTTCATACGTCCAATGTAAAAATGAATACAGAGCGATTGTACAAGTTAGATGGAAATGAAACATAGCCAGAGATACAGCTCAGAGAATTAAGGGTGGGTGAATAGGGTTGTCAGGTGGTGGTGAAGGAAAGAGAGGGGATGGTTGCAAAAGCAACATGGCTGTCTTCTTACTTCTGAGAGATCCGCCCCAGAAAGAGAGACAACTATGTAAGCAAATCTAGCAACGAGTGAGAAGAAATGATCCGTGCAAAAGTGAACTATTATTCTGGAAGAAATCGATGTCATAGTGTTATCTTCAGCTTATGGGTTTTAATTTTAAAAGTGAGGAAATCTACAGATGGGGAGAGTGAATTGAGAACATTCTCTCAATTGAATGATGTTTATAAATTCACATTTCAAACGAAATATATGGTACAAATGCAATGTATAAAAATATACTTTAAGTCAGTCTTAGTTTTCAAATGTACCCCCTTGAAGTTTAAGCATTCTACTGTACAAACTCAATATTAGATGTGGGTGAGGGTTGAGGGAGGCAGTGGAGAAAAGAGGGTGGTGGGGGAGAGAAAGAGCGCATGCTCAAATAAACTCTAGAAAACATGAAGCCCTGCCTTGTCGGTTTGCCTGCCTTCTAGGAGGAAATTGAGCCCATCTCTTTCTTTCCTCTGGGGATAGGCAATAGCCTCATCTCCTTTCAACAACAGTCTCCCGAGAAACGAGAGCTTGCTTTACTTTTCCAGCACCCTCTTCGCCCTCCTGCCATGCCCTCAAAACCACCCCGAGCAGAAGTCGCCATTATGGTGGTCTCAAGGAAGCTCAATACTTTCTGACGAGGTGGAAATAAGTGGGGAAAGAAAAGAAGGTTACTTGAAAACAGCCTCATGTTACACACATATCATCTAACCAGACCCTTGTGCCACTTTTACAACAATGTATCTACATAGGAGATGCATACTTAAAAATATACTTTTGAATTAATAAAGATGTAGGTCTAACCTACAGATACAGTTTTTGCATACGCGAATTTCAAACCAGTGGCGGTTGAACATGAATAGAAAGGATAGAATTGATTTATTAAAAAAATTATGTATGCTTGCCACGAGAATGGGCCACCCAGTGATCTTAGCGAACAGAAGCTTACAAAATCAAAGACAGATAATCTGATCCTCAATTTATCTAATAGGCCCTATGCGGAGACTTTAAAATATTTTTGTTACCACAAGTGTTTTTTAATAATTATATCTAGAGCTCATTTGTAGAAAAGTTTAGAAAACACAAGATGTCATCTTGACGACTACAGCCAATTTTGTATCTATAATAGATTTTTTCATGGAGTTGTTGCTACACATCTTCGACTTGGGACCCACGAATTTCTGAGACTTTAGACAATTTGTTCGACTTAAACTCTGTCTAATTCTTCTTATTATTGGTTTGCACTTTTAGAAGTTTAAGCTTATTTTCTTTTTACCTATATTTCCAGTGATGAATAGGCTAATCCCTATAATGTTTTTAATTTAGGGATGAGGATATCATCCATCTAGTCCCTCTTTCATTAAATTAATGGCATATATATGCTTAATAATTTAGACCTACTCAAAAAATACCGAGCTCGTACCAAAGATATAGGCCTTCAGTTAATTAGCAATCAATGTAACGAAGGTCTTTAACATCTTAGGTCATTAGAGTCATAATTCAAATCTGGATGTAAAAGAGCGGGCACACTTTCCTCAGAGGCATCTTATTTCAGAGTTGGGATTCTTTTAATTGACGAAACTTGTATAATTACTCCCCTTTCCAAGAAATCCATACCTCTTTTTTATATAATGCAGTGAATTAAAATGTGTGAGTTTTAAGTTGGCAAAGTACCTGTTTTTGTTTGAGGTTAGAATGTGGGGTTGGGCCGGCCAGATCGCCATCTAACAATCAGCTCTTTAGTGGGTGACGATTGCTGAGATCTTATGAAAGAAAAGATGCACTTTTAAGGAAGGGTACCCAAGCAGGTACTTGTGCCAATTTAAACACACATACTTTAGTTTTATGTAGACTTATTCCTGGTACTTTTGCTCTCTTAGAACATTAAACAGGAAGAGCATTTTAGCCTATTACCTTTCTTTTCTACAATCACTTATTTCTGAAAGAGCGCCTCTAGCGTCAATTTCGGTAAAATAATTATACTATGGCACTTTACATTAATCCTTCATCATAATATTCAATCATAGCCTGAAGGCTGAAATGGATCTATCGTTGCTGTAACTAGCTTACAAAATTACATGAACTTCTTCTGCGATGGATATATTCAATTATCAGATCAATATTATAGGCTAGTGCTTGGTTACATCACACCTTGAGATATCAGCAAGAGTGCCTCTAAATTGGCATTAACCTACTAAATTAAACACATTTAAACTGGCGTAATAGTGCGCATCTGCACAACATAGACCTACGTGAAAGTAGAGTTCATATCAACCTAAATAATTTTTTTATTCTTATTTATAGAGTCTTTAAAATCTAAAGTCATGTATACTTTTTTAAATTAGAGGCTTGCCATGATATTAATCTTGGTAATGAATGAATTAAAATGCAGAAGATGAAACATTGTTTTTGAAAGGCCTCCATATTGGAACTACTTTATGGTATTTAATAATTTAGTTGAGGACGACTGATTTACCAGGTACCAATTTTGTATTTAATATCTTGGTAATGAAATTCCTATCCATATTTTCCCTTGATGGCTGAGGAAAAGTAGCAAAAAAGGCTTCAGTAAGGATGGTCAGCATCGGGGTTTAAATCCGAGACCTCCAAAACACTAGTCTTAAGCGCAATTGCGTGAGAGAACTCGGTTGGTAAGAAATCTATTTGGATAAGTAGCCTATATTTATAAGTGGCACCAATTAAAAAATATAGCCTATGTCATTATTATTGTGTATCCAATACATGAGGAACTTTTTTTATCTTAAGGCATAAGGGTTATAGTATAACATTTTGAAGTATGGTAACATTAAAGGATAGAAGCAACAAAATTACATAAAAATATTAACCCTAGAACGAAGAAGACCAAAGTAAAATTAGTTTACAATTTGGAATAAACACTATTTACGAAAGAGTTGAAATAATTAGGCCTATAACATTTTTCATTGGTGAGCACATGGAAGACTGGAATAATCTTTATCGATAGTGGTCAGATACCAATAATTCAAGTATACAACGTTCAAACCACAATATTAGATAATCAAATAAAATCCGTTTGACTGTTTGAATTTCTTTTCCACATAAGTTATAGGTCTAGGCCTATATGAAGCATTTGATATTTTAAATTTGTATAAATATGCCTGAAATTGTTCATGTCCGGATAAAAATTGAGTTAATGTGAATTTGGGAACTATATTTGAGCATTTAAGTCTGTCATAGACTGTTGGGAAAAATAGGCCTAATCATTGAGTTACCATACCTACCCTTATCAGTATTTTGTCATAATAACTTATATCCCATTCAACAATAATGTATTGTTTGAGCTTCCATCTTACATAAAAAAAAGACAAGCCATAGCTAGGGAAGGGATTTTAAGGTGCAAATTTTGGTCGTAAAAGGGGGAAAAAGGTACTGAAAATACATACAAGAAGCATGATAATATGCATATAATTTGCACCAAATGTTTCTTCTTTGCAGGGGACTTAGTAGATAAGGTTTTGATAAGGAACCCATGACCGGATACGTACCATTTCGATTTAAAATAAGTTTGAAGATCGAAACACAATTGGCTGATACTGTGTGTCTCGTGCTTCAGAATACGTAGGCCTATTGCAGCCTTCTAGGGTTTGTACTACAAGTGTGGTTCCACTTGGTGAACCTGTTGTTCGTTGCACAAAGTGTACCTGCGACGCATGTTTTCATACACACGCCCCGCAAGACCTAATGTCCGCTCAATAATTTCTACTGTCGCCAGAACTCGTTCAAGAAGATCTTCCTCCGACTCGACAGGTGTAGTACAGCCCTTAAAAGTCTGTAATACTTATTCTGAAAGACAAGACACACGATATCAGCCCAATGTGTTTCAATCCTCAAATTTATTTTACATCGAAATGGTACGTTTCCGGACATGGGTATCTCATCAAATCTTTATCTGCTAAGTCCCATCTACAACCTCCAGAAGGTTTTAATAGGAATTATGAATCCCCTGTAGAATGTCCCTTGAACTGTTATACCGAGGTACTGGCTGCTAAATATGGTATCCCACTCCATGTGAATATCTCAACAATTAAGAGTTTCTACAACAAGTGACATTCACAGTTGAACTCTATATACGGGCGTCTTGATTTTGAGAGACTATCTACAAATGAGGTGGATATCTATAGGCCTAGGGGTTTTCTATGACTCGCTTATAAATAAAAATCTCCATAAAAAATAAATGTCATTACATTCTTTTGCTGTATTTCATAATATATTCAGCTGGCAAAGAGCCTAATAGCCTAATTAATATCTGCTATTGTACTTAAGCTAAATTAAGTGCCTCTGTTGTGAGGTACCGGGGACAATGGGTTCCTTAATCTAATAAAAATGCTCAGTCAGCATTCTTTGTCAAAGTCTCAAAGTTTTTTTAGTAAATATCAATCTCCCATTGTTTAATAGCATAGGCCTATAGGCAATATGGCTATGAAGTAAATCTGGCGTCAGCTTGGCCTTAGGTCTGATTCAGCCTTTAATGGAAACGAGTACTAAACATACCTATATTGTGGCCGTAAGGTGGCCAACATGCAGGGAGACAACCTCATGATGGGACCTATCTCGTGCCAATTGTCTATAAATGTGGGAGCTTTAACCTCTAATTCCCTCCATGGTACTTGTACCTTGTCGTGGTGGAGTGGCTTATGTGCTTAAATGGTCTCGAGAGCTATGCCGGCGGTAGCATTACTGCCGATAGGGTTACCCATGCCGGACTAGTCGAAGGTGATAAGCCAGACGAAAAAAATACCTTGGGCGAAAGAGTGACGATCTTTCACCGTAAAAATACAACCGTCAAGAAATGCGCACATGGGTTCCACTGGGTAACAGTGGCATAGCCGGTAGAGTCCCAACCTTCCAATCCGGCGACCTGGGTTCGATTTCCGGCGGAGTAAGGGATTTTTAAAAATCTCAATCTTGGGGCTGGGTGTGTGCCGTGTCCTAGTTGTACCCATTGGGTTTAATTCCTCTAAAAAAATCCGGAGGTATGATTTGAGGGAAGTAGATTATACAGGGAATGATTGGAAAATATTAGCTCAGGATAGGGATGTATGGAGAGCTTATGTCCGTGAACCTACGGTTTCGATGGTGCCATTGCGTTAGAGTTAGTTACTTAGTTAGTTAACCTCTTACTAACACAAGACCCTGGTGAGATCTGTAGTTGAATTACTTTACTTATTTTGATTTTAAATGAAAACTGTACCATGAATTTGTCTTTACATCCGAGAGAAACTTAAATAAAAAAGACGATGGCCGAAACCGAGTTTTGAACTTAGGACCCCTCCCCCCCCCCCGAATACGAGTCTCACACGCTTCAGTCTAAACTAATTGGTTCCGTTCCTTAAATGTATCACTTTTAAATTTGGAAAACACCAATGAAGAATAAAAGTGACATAAAACATTCATCCTTTGAGGGAGTTTAAATTGCATTTACATGGCAGAGGTTGGCTATAGTTAAGTGGAATACTAAACAGGTACACTCATTGTTACCTTGTGGCGGGGGTGGGGAAGCATTAAACACAAGCAGTACGTGAACGACATACCAGAACCTTGCTTTACAATGACAGGGAGCCTTGTTATCAAGAAATCTCAGCGAATCGCCTCAAGATTTGCCCCAGCTATGTTCACTCGCGAGGGAATTGACAATTCTTGGTTTAGATGCTACATGTAGATTGCTAGGTTCTCTAAATGTGGCACGTGATGCAAGGCTGAAACTCGTTGCACAATTACGAACAATGCCCATTTCTCAAAATTAGTTGGATATGTCATAAGTAATGTCAGTTTTTAATGTAGGCCTAATGTTACCGGCGAATGTTTGGAAGAATTTTGAAGGTGTGATTCATTGGGAATTTGTTCCAAACGGACGTGTAGTTGATGCGGATTTTTATTCTTAGCAGCTGAAATGAGTTCGTGAAATTTTGAGGGACCATACTGCAAGAATAATCATGAACAAATTCAGAAATTGGGAGGAATCTAACTGCTACCACATCGAGCATAGGCCTAAGGTCCTCACTTGCACCTTCAGATTGCCATCTGTTTCGATCCAAGGCACATTTTACCCATTTCTTTTGTGAAATTTTGAGAACGTTGAAAACATTGAAGCCGTGGAAATGGATCTCAACGAATTCTTTGCAATAAAAACAAGAGACTTTTACCGTCGCGGGATTTTAATCTTCGCTCAAAGATGAATAAGATTATAGAATCTAATGGTACCTACTTTAACTTAAGATTAACTTAATTTCATGTCAGAAAACATTACAAATAAATGTATTCACGTAGACATTCACGGCCGGAGTTGCTATGATGATCTTGATGAAGATTTTCGGGCTTGTAGTTCTCAAGACAACCCTTGAGGATGCCAGATGCAGTCTCTGGCGAAACGTCGGGGAACTACAAGCCTCACGACCACGGCCTTCAGCCCGAAAATCTTCATCAAGATCATCATTACAAATAAAATTTTGCTTAAAAATACATTAAGCTATTTATGAGACAGTGTCTAGGCTATAGTTTTTTATAAGAAATATGCATCTTCTTCTTCCTTCCAAGTATTAGGCCAAGGCCTGTTACGATCCTATAGAAAATTTTCCCTCCAGCGTTTCATAGGACGGCCCAGTGATCTTCGTCCGCTTGGTGTATAATTATAAACAGCTTTGGGGATCCGATTTGAACTCATTCTCTGTAGATGGTGTTTCCAATTTAGTTGGTACTGTTTAATATATTCCAAAATTGGCGTAGTCTTCAATTCTATTAAATATCGGTGTTCCTTTTCCGATCCCATCTGGCGTAACCCGCTGTTCTGCGCATGAATCTCATTTCACAAGCCGTTATTCTTAACTTACTCGTACCTAATGAATTGACAGGGTGGTAAAACTAAAAATTCAAAACTATTTTTTTTTTAAATAACTCGTACTTTAACGTGTGGGGATTAGGGTGCTCCCTAGTGGGAGTATTAACCAAGCTAAGTTAGTTTACCCATAGATGTCAGCGAGTGATATGGGGTCGGCATATCGCCTCAATGAGACCTAATGAGCAACTATGGTATTATTTGGATGGATAACGGTAGGTAAATTTTGAACAGAGGCCTCTTTATTCAGGCTTGCGGTTATTTTACGAGCATGAACATTTTCAGACTAGAGACCACGGCTTAAAGTCTATCCTGGAAGATATTGTCCCTTGGAATTTTCCGTCCTAAAGATCCATCTACCCCGGTCGGGTTTCAATCCGTGTCCTTTGGAACTAGAAGCAACAAACATGACCACTAGCTCACCGCTGCCGACTAATACGCTATTAGTTATTGATAAAAATGTTTATGTTTACCTTTTTATAGGCCTATCTATTCATCCGTCCGAACTCACAAGAAATAGAACAATTTATAACGTGAAATTACAGAAATAAAAGTGATACATTAAATAGGACTTTAAAATTTCCGTCACGCAGAAGAAGCATAAACTAAGAACATTACTTAGCAAGTTCAATTTAAGTCCGATTTTGCTGGTTTTCGGAACATAAACTTGTCTTTCTTATGTTAATTACATCGCATGTAAGCTATCTACTTTCGTTGCGAGAAAAGTTAATTGCGGCCGCTATAATGTTCAAAAAGTTCACTTTAAAATTTCAGCTTTCAGTTAACATCAACTACTAATAGATTGACTTTATTTCAGGATAAAGCTTTGTTCATTTTATTGCTATGGATTATGCCGAATTGTGTTCTCAAAGAATGAAAACTGCGGCCAGTAAAACTATTTTGTAAAGTTTTTATTTACATTGTCCTGACGGTTTCAATTTTAATGGATAGCGAAGCCGATCTTACTTTTCATAATTTGTTGTTATATACCGAGTTAGCTAATGTATCATATATGTTCTACACCTGTAGCAAATACTTTTTATGTTTACAATCATACATTCATATTGATTTTTTAAACAAATTTTAGAAACAGTGGCTAACATAGGTGTGGAAATTTGGTTCATGTAACCCCATTCCTGTTCAACATAGGCCCCTATGTGACGTCATAGCTTTCTGAGGCAACACTTCTTAATTTAATCACCGTACTTTAATTAGGCTACAATCTTTAATAAGAATAAAAATTGATCATAATGCCTTTCTGTAGTCTATTAAGAAATAACGTACATCCAAAGTGATAATTCTAAAATGAGCAGGAAGTCAAGTTCAGAGCATCATGGTAGGCCTACATTATTTTAAACCACGAATGATCCACTGCGTAGGCCTACATGTAAAATCAAATGACACTTTAATCAAAAAGGGAACTGTCGAAATGACCGTTAAATTGATCCATATCTTCCTATGAAAATGTACTTACAATTTCCTGCAAATACGAGAAATGAAATCTGAACATTTACTAACACAATGCATGGATTGAGAATCACAGAACATGTTCCAAGTAGTCATCATTCACACTAACACACAGTCGAAGGCTTTCCCTGAAAGGTGTATTGATGTCGGCTAAAATGGTTGCACAAGTCTTTATTATGCGTTGCTGCATGTCTTCTGGTGCTGTGAAAGTGTTCTGGTATACAATGTTCTTTAGGATTTCCCAAATGAAGAAGTCTAGCGTTGAGAGGTCTGGAGAAAGTGCAGGCTAATTTGCGATCTGAAATCCAATCCATCGATCAAGAAACTTTCTGTCGAGAACCGCACGCACTCGGAGATATCTATGAGCTGGACAGCCAACCTGTTGACACCACACTGATACTCTATCTCTTAGTAGTATACTTTCCAACAAACCAAGCAGAGTTCGTCGTACAAATGTAAGGTATCCAGTACAATTTCAAGCACCATCGACGACTATGACCCAATAATAGCATTACCAACAATGCCACACCAAACATTAACTTTCCACTTATGTATAAAATCCATTTAGCGGAAACATCGTGGGTTCTCTGCAGTTCAATAGTGCAGGTTCCCGATATATGATACATATCTCCATAATTGAAAAACGCCTTTTCAACAATAAATAGGACATTTGAGAAAATGTTGGATTTGTTAACAACTATTAGAGCCCCCACTCACAGAGTTTTGCACTATTTTAAAAGTCGTTTGAAGAAACAAAATTTTGAATGGATGCAATTTATGACGTTTAAGTAGCTACACGATTAGCTTCTGATTTTGATATACTAGTTAGCCATTTAATAATTCTAATACCCACAGGGGGAGTAATTGCAAGAGCAGTCAACGCTGCAACTTCTGCATCTTCTCCATTATTAGTTCTGCTGCGATAGTTGCCGAGGTGAAATAAATTCAGTAAGTTTGAAGACGAGACGAGTGAACATCATTCGAGATGGATTGGTTTCTCTAAGGACATTTCCTGTACCTTAAGCTCCTCGACTCTCATAGCATTTCCTTAGACATTTCCCGTAAACGAGGATTATATCAATCTATTTTGCAATAGGAACATATCTGAACATTGTACAACCACTGAAGGACTTAGTCAACATGCATCTTGGAAAGCAAATAAATTAATGAATGTAGTTGATGGTGGTTGAAAATGGTGGGTATTTATTTGTTTCCATGTACAGGACACTGCATTCAGGGCGAGGTAAGTTGTGTACGTTCAACATAAAAAACAAAACATGCTGACGTGATTCACCTTCAGCTGTGTTATTATTGTTTCGGATGGTAGTTCGTTGTTTATTAATACAGAAAGACGTTATGATACATATTTGAACTCGTCCTAAAGGCTGTAATTAAAGAACAATTACTAAATTAAGTTGTGACGTTTGAAAATGTTATGACGTCACCAGTATCTTGAACAAAATTGGAGTTACATGAACTAAATCTCAATACTTATGTTGGTCCCTGGTTCTAAAATTACTTTGAAAAAGACAAATTCCAATAAGCTTACTAGCGTAAAATATAAAAGTTGTTATACAGTTAGTGTAGAAAGTATTGATACACTTAAAAATATCACAGAGAGAAATAAATAATGTAATTATTTCTTCACTACATACAAAAACAAAATCATACACCTTTACATTACACTCTATAAAGTTAAATAAACACAGTTTCCTCTGTTTTAACATAACAATTAACGAGTAAAAAACAATGTATACATGAACAACAAAAATTAACAAAGAAAAAGTATTGATACAGTCTCATATTATGGCTGGTGTGAGTCTTTACTTTTTGAGTTCAATGCTTGGTTGGGTGCTCCTTTGATTCCAAAATGGCTTGAGGACGACGTAGCATCGACTCGACTAAATTTGAAGTTACTGAAGAAAGTATATTTCTCCATTCTTCTTCCAAAGCGTTTCTTAGGTCTTGCTTATTGGAAACCTGCCTTGAACGAATTCTCCTTTTCAGATGTTCCTATAAATTCTCAATGGGGTTTAGGTCTGGAGATTAGGGAGGCGTTTCCATGTACTTTGGTGTGTTATACAAAATCCATAAACGCGTATCGAAACCGATGTGTTTGGGATCATTATCTTGCATTAATACAAAACCATGTTTATTCACCATTTCTTCTGCAGAGGTATGAAAATTGGTCTTCAGTATGTTCATATACTGTTTGTGATCCATCATACCAACGATAAAATGCATGATCCCGACTCCAGAGGTACTCATGTACCATCACTATGTTTCACAGTGGGTTGGCTATTTTGCTTTTGTAGCTCTGTATTTTTCTTCTTCCATCTGAACGGGAAATGTTGATTTTAGGCTCGTCAGTGTAAATTACTTTTTTACAAAATTCTTTGGGGCTGTTATGTGTGTTTTAGCGAAGTTCAATTTTTCTTTCAGTTTTCTTCACGTAGCCTACTATACATTTTCTAATGGCTGTTTCCCATGCAGCTCGTTAACCCATAGACTGCTACGAACATTGCTAGCAGAAATACTAATATTAAAGTCATTCTTGATACTAGCTGGCTAATTTAGGGGTGCTACTTTTAGGTTTTTGCTTTACTTTTCTCATTAATGCTTTTTCAACATTAACAAACAGTTTTCTGGGATGTCCTGATCTGTGGCTATTTTCGAAAGATTTTCGTTCGCCAACTCTATCAATTATATGCTGAATGTTTGGTCTTGGCCTTCCAATTATTTTATTAATTCCACTTGGCGATTTACACTGATTATGCAAACCAATAATAAATAATTCCCTTTCTTCTACTGTAGTCTTCCTACCTTTGCACCCCATTCCAGCTTAATCTGTAGCCAGAACACACACAACTACACGGCAAAGTACTCAAGGCTAAAGTGAATAACAACACTACCAAACCCACGGCCACTCGACTTCACGTGAACATTCTGTTGACCAAAATTTAGTACTGTATCAATACTTTTTGTTTGTTAATTTTTGTTCTTCATGTACAAATTATTTTTTAGTCGTTAATTGTCATGCTAAAACAGAGGAAACTGCATGTAGGCCTATTTAATTTCATAGAATTCAATTTAATGGTGTATATTTGTTTTTTTTATGTAGTGAAGAAATAATGAAATTATTTATTTCTGTCTGTGTTGTCTTTATGTGTATCAATACTTTCTGCACTAACTGTAGTAGACCAAACAAGAAATTGGAAATCTGTTTATAGGCCTATATAATCAGTCAGGAAAAAAAAAGAATTTGAGCTATTTTCGTTATTGCAGACAAAGAAACTAATAAACTAATTATCTTATCTCAGAACTAAATTTGATCTAATTCATTTTGCTTTAAAAGTTCTACGTATATTTTCAACGTTCAGAATTAATATCCAGGTTTCAAAAGAATTTGTTAATTCATTATAGGTGTTATTAGTGTACTACGTATACTCACGTATGTTGGTTTAGATAGCAGACTTGGTTTTAATAATTGAATAGCCGCCCAGAACGGGAATGGAACTTAATGGTTGAAACCATTTTCAATAAATAAAAACTCAATTTAGAGAAAATATCAGGGTTGCAACCTTGTTCTGGGCGGCTATTCACTTATTAAAACCAAGTCTGCTATCAAAACCAACAGAAGTGAGGAGGATACACAGAACACTAATAAAACATAATGAGTTAACATATTCTTCTGAAACCTGGATATTAAATCTGAATGTTGAGAATAATCTTAGAACTTTTAAAAGCAAATTGAATTAGATCAAATTTATTCATTAATAATAGATTAAAAGGAGAGATTTGATAAAGTAGACTATTTCAGATCATAAGGCTTAGCAGGCTTCATCATTTTGACATAGTGGAGAAGCGAAAAAGAAGGGGTGCACTCAAATTCATGATGACAACTGAGTTACTTAACATAAGAACTAGCGAAATCCCGATTAAGCTAACTTAAACTAAAGTTGAGGGACTATGTCACAATGCCTGTACGGCTCACTGAACTGTCTTCTGTCAGC
Source organism: Diploptera punctata (assembly GCA_030220185.1). Classification (NCBI taxonomy): domain Eukaryota; kingdom Metazoa; phylum Arthropoda; class Insecta; order Blattodea; family Blaberidae; genus Diploptera; species Diploptera punctata. Next base: position 867,969 of record JASPKZ010008023.1, read on the forward strand.
TAATGTTACCAAACCTTTCAGTCGGCCTTGGGCCAGCTGTTATGAGACAAATAAGTCAATTAGTTAAAGCGGCTCATAAAATTGTCTCTCATTCAAACAATGCCACTCATTGACATCTATAAAAAATAAACATAACTTACTGTAATTATCTTGGTCAAGAAACTCCTGCTAAGGGAGCACACATATCTATCATAGGGACGTATGGGGATATATACATCTTACTTACTTAATACAGGCTTTCCACTTTACAGCAGTTTGCCCTTGATTCCTGCTTTCCAGAGATTCCTATCTTCCCTTTGTCCATTTTCCATACCCCTCTTCATCATCGCATCATATATTCCCTCATACCATGTTCTTCTACTTCTCCTTCTGCCTGGTACCATCCAATCCAACACCTGTTTAGGCCACTGGTCTTCCGGCATCCGTTGTACATGTCCATACCATAGTAGAGCTCTCTTTGTTATCCTATCCATAACAGTTTCCTGTGCATCCATTTCTTGTCTGATATATGTATTCCGAATATGTTGTAGCCTGGATATTCTCATACTTCTCCGTAATCCATCCATTTCTGTCGCCAAGATTCTTTTCTGCATCCTTTCATTTATTGTCCAGCTTTCTGATCCATATGTAAGTATACTTTCTATTATTGTCTGCATAATCCCTTTTTTTGTTTTTCTGGTCAAATTTCGATTCCATTAAAGACCATTCAGGGATCTAATCGCCTTCCTTGCACAATTTACTCTGTTAGTAATATCTTTTTCACAAGTACCAGATTTATCTATTATATATCCAAGATATTTAAATTCTTCAACACGTTTAATTATTATATTATTTATTTGTAGGTCTTCTGAATTTCTTCCGATTACCACATATTCTGTTTTAATATAATTTATCTTCAGTCCACTTACCACAAATGCATCGACCAACTTTCTAATTATATATTCTATATCTTTTTTATCTTGTCCTATTATAATCTGGTCATCAGCGAATAATAAATTGTGCAGTAAATGGCCATTAATGTCGATTTCCATTCCCCTACATGACTTATTCCATTTCATTAATACTGCTACTAAATATATCTTAAACAATGTTGGTGACATCCCGCATCCTTGTCTTAATCCTTTTGTTATATCAAATTCTGAGGATACTCTATTTCCAACCTTAATACTTGCTTTACAAACATACATTATTTTTATAATATGTACAAGAGATTTAGATATTCCAAACTTCTCCATTGCCAACCAAAGCTTATTGATGGGTACACAGTCATATGCCTTTTCCAGGTCTATAAATGCCATATGAACTTCTTTTCCTTTAGCCAACATCTTTTCCGTAATCTGCCTAATCACAAATATATTTTCAAGGCACGATTTACCTGCTGTGAAACCTGTTTGTTCTTCTGAAATTCTATTTTGTATTAGTTCCTCCAATCTGATTTTAATAATTGTACTTAACGTTCTACTAATTGCTGCCATAACACTGATGCCTCTATAGTTTGATGGATCTCTTTTATTCCCTTTATTTTTGTATATTGCACTAATATACGATAACTTCCACTCATCTGGAATAGGATCTCCTTCTATCACTTGGGTAAAAAGTCTAGTTAAAATTCTTATAATTCCTGAACCACCATATTTAATTAGTTCCATGGTTATTCCTCCTGGACCTGCCGCTTTTACCTCCTCTTCTGTTATACGTTCTATTAAGTCACCATTTCCATTATCCAGTGTAGCATAGTCTATAAATTCTCTCCTAGTTTCTGTTAAAAGCATTTTAAAATATTCCTGAAAAGTTTTCATTGGTACTAAATTAAAACTCTCTGTCATATTATCATTTCGCATGTTTGTAATTGTCCTCCATGCTTGGGCAGACTTTGAATAGCCTACTGTATGCTCTATTTCTCCACATACCCTATTCCACATTTCTTTTTTATGTTTCCTGACTTCTGCTTTAACCTTTCTTTTAAGTATGTTATAACTTTGATAATCTTCATCTTTCTTGGAACTTAAATATTTTATATGCATTTTTCTTTTCTGTTATGATATCAAGTATTTACATATTCACCCAATGGTTTTTATGGTGTTTATCATTTTCCAGACCAAGTGCTTCTCTTGCTGCTTCATGTATATATTTTTTCAAATGTTCATAAATAACGACAGAGTTCCAATCTTCATCAAATTTTAATTTTTCGGTGAGGCGTTGGGCATACAGATTTTTAATACTCTCATCTTGTAGTAAATGTAGATTATATCTACATTTTTGTAATTCATTTTCTATTTCTGTATTTTGATCTTTATTTACCTTTTGCCTGTTTATAGGGCATACTATCCTAGTTGACAGCATATAATGATCTGTTCCACATTCGGGTCCTCGATTCAAACATCTTGAACTATAATATTTCTCCGTTTCCTCACTATTACATAATCAATTATCGATCGTAGACCTTTAGTGCGTTGTTCCCAAGTATATATATGGATGTCCCGATGTTTAAACATCGAATTCATAATAATTAGGTCATTCACTTTGCATTCTTCTTTTAAACATTGTCCATTTTCATTCTCAATATCTTCTCCATATGGACCAACTATGTCACCTGTCCCCTTTCCAACTGTGCTATTCAAATCTCCCATAATTATTAATTCCTTCTTTTGAGAAATCTTTTCTACCAATCCAGTAATTTTTTTAAGTATTGTTCCTTTATTACTTGTGATGCATCGTTTGTTGGGGCATACGTACCTATTATTACTACTTCTTTCCCATATATTGTTATTTCCATAACAATAAATCTTTCATCTATTTCTTCTATTTGTTTTATTGAGGAATTCCATCTCTTCTTAATTAAAATTGATACTCCTCCTTTAGCTCTCTCCGATTTTTCCACCCCACTCCATACATGCATGTATTCACCAATCATTTCTTGACCTTTCCCTTTCCTTTTCGTTTCTGTCAGAACTGCTATATCCACCCCCTTCTTTGTAATCTCGTTAAGTACTTCATTATTCTTAGTATTCCAACCTTGTATGTTCCAAGTTGCCAAAATCATTGTCCATTTTCTTAGCCAAAGTCTATGCCTGTTGATCTGTCCGGCTTTATCTCTCTTTTCAGGAAACGTAACAATTATTTTTTATGGAACGGGTTGTCAGCCCTTCGCCAACCCCCGCATTTGGAGGACCTAACCAGAGCCTCATTTGCCGGTTTTCGGGATTCCTATTGGGCCTTCTCGGCTACCGTAGTGGTCACGGGGAAACTAGTCCCCACCGTACATCACCCCAATAGGCTATTCCGTACTTCCCGTTGCCCACACCTCGGGACGTGGACCACTGAGGTTGGATTTTGAGGGGCGGATATATACATACAAAATAAAATTTAAATAAAAGAGATAAGTCGACATTATGTATGTCTAACCATAAGAATCAAGACGGAACGTCGAGGGTTCAAGTCCTGGGGTCGACTTAGCCTCTAACGGAAATGAGTATAAGACGCTTGTTCTGGGGGTAAAGGCGGCCGTCACGCAGGCCTTGCAACTCGGCTGACATCAAGTGCCGATTATCCAGTAAAAGTGGGAGCCTTAACCTCTTACTACCCCAAGGGCCTACCGAGGCCTGTAGTGGGATCACTTTACTATACTTACCATAAGAATCCTTGTAAAATATCAATTATAAATAGCCTGATATGTTTTATTTTATAAAAATGGGAATAAATTGAGGAAATCTATAAAACAAGAGGGTTAAAAATCAGAAAAAGTAAAGAAGGGAAATGATAAAAGTCCACCGCTGTGGTCTCGAGGTATCGTCGCTGCCTCATATGCAGCGGGCCGGGTTTGATCCCCAGTCGGAACAAGTTTCGTGGGCGATGATAAAAAAATGTCTTAACTGTAAGACAAATGTCAGGAAACCCCGAACATCAACTGGCTATCATTATCAACATTTTCATGTATGTCCTGTTTAGCATGAATGTATGAGAGTGTTAATGACTGTTGCGTTTCGTCTTCAAGTTGTATTGTCTCAGAGGAGGACCTGTATTTAATTCGGAAAAGGTCTCCATGTTGTTGTGTGATCAAAAAATTGTGCGTGCGATCCAAAGTTTAAAATCCCTCTCCCAACAGGCATGACAGCCTAAGACAGAACAGAGTGTGATAAGTAAAATTACCTATAAAGTGAGAGGTTAAGTTACGATGGAGAAGAAGATGAACAGAAGGGAAACGATAGACTTAATGTTCAAATGAAGTTGCTCACCGCTATGGTTTGTGTCGTAAGCAGCGGGCCCGGGTTCGATCCCCGTTTGGAATAAGATTCCTGTTGATGGTGTTTGATGTTTTTTTTTCCGTGTTTTTCCTCAGCCATAAGATAAATGTCAGGAAACTTTAAGTCACGAATGGTTCCCTAACATCATCTAGCGATCATAATGGCCATGTATATAGTATGAATGTGTGTGTGAATGTTGTGCTGCCTAGGAGGAGGTCCAGACATTCAGTTGATCACTCATTTGGGGAGGTTCTCCATGTCTTGTGTGGTCCAAAATGTGTGTGACCTATAATTAAAAATCCCTCTTCCGACAGGTTGTGTCATCCGTGTGGCGTGGGACACGTAAAAGTACCCATAAGGCTAGATGTTAAACTGCGTTAATGGAATTTTCATTTAAAGTTAATTTAATGTAAAGACACAGAACCATTCGTTTCATTTAGTTGATAAAAGACCTTGATTAACGAATTTATTAAATCTGATTTCATTAGGCCTAAGCAGCAGAATTAAATAGAATTGAATCTAAATACAACCAACACCTTTAAAAATCAAATACCCCAAAATAAAATAAAAATTGTGAAATGTTATCAGAAGTATTATATACATAGGCCAATGACATGAAAAAGAAAACTAAACGCCTGCATCGGGATTTGAACCCAGGACCTCTAAATTGTTACTTTAGTGCGCTACTAGTTACGCTATCCAGGCTCCTAGCACAAACATTTATTTTTCCTTATGTTTGTACTAGGAGCCTTGATAGCATAACTGGTAGAGCGCTAAAGTATAAATTTAGAGGCCCTGGGTACAAATCCCGGTTCAGGCGTTTATTTTTCATTTCATGTCATGTTAGGCCTGCATTGCTAAATGTCAAATTTTAATTATAACATCGATGTATATATATATATATATATATATATATAGGCCTATATGGTAGGCTTATACATAAAGTTCCACATTCAAGCTGAGTGGTCACAGACACCATACCTTGTCTCAGAGCTAGTGGATATGCGCTGGTTCGAGTTCCCATGGAAAATAACATTTTGTCATGCAATTTTGGCCAATATAGGACCGGTGCCCAGCATCTTAAAAATTTGGGTAGATACAATAAGTAGTAACTCCATTTGAGAAAACCAGCTGTAACAGCAGGGAGATCCGTCATTATAACCAAATATCATTCCTCTACTGGCAGTATGGAGGGTACGCGGTAGCGTAGTTTCTTAAGGAAATACGCTACATGCCGGAAGTTCGGGGGTTCGAGTCCCGGTGGAGTCAGGATTTTTAAACTATCCCAAACCATCTGGCGGCACCAATATTCTTCAACCTCTAACGGAAGTCAGTATCAGACGCTTTTCTGGAAGTAAAGGCGGCCGTGACGCAGGACTGACAACCTAGCTGAATCTCGTAGGCTTACCGATTGTCTAGTAAGGTGCAAGCCTTAATCTCATAATACCTCAAGAGTCTCTTGAGGCTTGTAGTGGGATCACTTTATATCGACTGTATGTTCGTCAACATTTGAAAATTGCACTGGAAGCAAGCTGAAAAAAAAAAAGTCTTCTAGGCTTGTCGCGGCATCGAGTTTATTTACTTAGAACCAACACCATGATTATTTTTTTAATTACAATCATTAATATCTTCTTATTGACTATTTAACTTATGCCCCAAATGGGAGTCAATGACATTTCAATGATTTTTTATTTTCAACCAATCACAGTCGTGTTTCGCCTAGAATTTACCAACTAAAGTTTATCATAATAAAGAAAGCACCTCCTTTTTAACATTCTGAATAGGTCATAGCATTATTTTGCAGTGACTGACTCTCTAAGAATTACGGCTACCAGATTGTATATATAGTGCATGAATGTCAACACACAGAAATGAATAATATACAGTTTGATGTGTTTCATTTTTTTTTCTGCACTAGAGTGCATTCTTACAATATTGCATTCCTTTGGCAATAAATAATATGATCTGTTTGCAGTGATGAACAAAATAAGCAAATGAAGCGTACCAATCGTTTCTCATTTGTTTTCAAACATCGCCGTTTACATTAAATATATACATATTTTAAAATAAATATATTTAAATAATGATTTGTTAGTAAACAGTTTAATTTTATTCGTTAAATAGTCCTAACAAATGCCACTCTTGATTTCCAAAATCTCTACATAAATTCACTCCTCACTTCGTAAGTCGTGAATTTATCGATAATTTGGAAATCACTCGTGGCATTACTTATGATAATTAATTAGATATGTTGAAGTTTAATAAATTAGATGGTGCTTTATCCATTGAGTTAAAGTGACGTTAGTAACATTAACTTCTGAAGTTTTTACAGAGATTTCAAATGCCAGATCCCACTGCAAGTTTCCTTCACCTCTAGAAATGGTGTTTTTGTGAAGTTTTAAGCAGAAGACAGTGCCACAAGTGACGCTAGTTGGAAACTAGCTCTAACACAAAGACGTCAGAAACGTACTGTTTTTGGGGCTTAAACGTCTCATGTCACATTTTAAAGCTTGATTGTTTGTTCATTACGCCAGAAGCAATAAAGATTAATTCGAAAATATAAGGAATTAGTGAGAAAACTAAGTGCATTATTAACATATTTTGTGGTAATTAATTTAAGCAGCGCCGACACTAGCGAAATTAGGAGATTCTTGAAGTAAATTACTTAGGACGTTGATGCGCTTTAGGACGTAAGATGTATAGTGAAATTAGGGGAAAAGAGAGAGAGAATGCGAGTTTGGAAATCAAATTAACGATACGGCCATGAAGAGAGGAGCTGAGTGACAAAGACAGGGTGTGGGTTTTTGCGCTCTTTCTCAGCACCTTGCCATTTCCAAGAGCCCAAGCAAATTAAGTATATAATTAGGGAAACAAGGATGTGAAAATTTTTGCTATAAGTGAAGCAGGATTTTTCCATTAAAAGTTTTTTCTAAAATTTTCAACCAAAATCAACGGAAGGTCACTATTAAACACCCAAAAATGTTTACACAGACCTATGCGTTGTAACTGTCAGCATTTCAGGGATCTCAGTTCGATTCCCGTCTATATAGGGCCTGAATCTTTCTTTCGGAATGGAGTCTGGACCAATTAGCTTCTTGGAATAAACGGAGTAAGTACTTAATGTAAGTAGTGGCGAAATCCGATTAAGAAAACGGAAACTAAGGTTGAGGAATTGGATCACGCTAAACACCTGAGTCACTGAACTAATTTTTATAGCTATTGTCAGCAATCACTTCAGTCCATCATGGTTTTGGGAGCTATGTTGTCATAGATTTTGATTTTATTACGATTAATGGAATCCAAAAAAACTAATCTCCATGGCGCCACGGACCTACCAGCCGGCTGCTGGCCTTACACCTACATATGTTAATCACATATGTCAGTATAGGGGTGACATGTGGTCAGCATGTCGGGTCCCCAAGTCGTTACAACTTCTTTTCTCAACCTAGATCTACTCAATTTCCTCACGATGCTTGGTGGGCACCGGTCCCATACTGGCCGAAATTTCATGAGAATATTTATTTCCCCATGGAGACCCGAACCTGCGCAAGTCTTATAGCTATGCGCCAAGGTTTATTTTATCTTAACCACTCGGCTATGGCGTGGGACTTAACGTAATCTAGGTCTACTTAAAAATTCCAAATAAAATTGTATTTTATTAATTTTGTAACTTAATTAGGTCTGCGGCCTGAATTTTCATGATTTAGCATTTAGCAAAGTTATTAAGACAATGTAACTTAAATAATTTTCATGGATAAGTGTGATATATCATACTAATATATTATATATTATTAATATAAATTAGGCCTATAGGCTATAATTTAAATCATAAAGTGCGAAAGTAGCCGTAGATACTTTTAGCAAGATTTGTACCCTAAAAGGAATGTGGATAAACTGTTTTAAGATTTTTAAAGCTTAAATGCCTATTCGCAGTCAATAGAGAAATGTTAGCTACGCTTTGACTGGCTTTACTCAATTAAAGTAGGCTGAGGGTATTCTTGTCCAGTAATGACACGGGTCGAGCGGAGTCTTTCGCCACCTGTTCTCGAAAGAGTTGTCCATTCTGAATCCAGTTGCCTTGGTACCCGAGTTATTTGGGTAACTTAAATAATAAGCCTACAAATAAGCCTATGGGGCCTAATAATTTAAATCTCCTGTTAGAGTTTGCAGTGGGCTACTTTGCGAAATATTTGATCAGATTCAGTAGGGCCCACACAGTAGTTTGTCTCAAACATCATCTGGCCTTCACAATCAACGATATCATAGACCTATTCGCCTTGTTTAATGGACCTACAAATGAGTGATTGATGTGACTTGTCTTAAATGTTTTTGTTGTCTCGGAGGTGGCCCTGGCATAAACTGATCCATATTTTTTGCAATCAATCTTAATATAAACTTGATTAATCAATCTTAATATAAACTTGATTAATGAAATAAATATATTACAACGGACAATCAATTTACAAATTTCTCTTAGTTAATCTTCTCCATGACGCTTTGTCCTCTGTGCCTAGATCTGTTACTCCAAATTTTCTCATTGATTGTTGAAAGTTATCGTTCCACGTAACTCTTGCTCTTCCACTTCTGTCTCTTCCTTCAATGTACAGTCATTGGTATTCTCCCATCGTTCATCCTTCATACAAGTCTATAGGCCTATCACTACGGTATTTATATTGATTAGTTCTGTCATCCGTTATGATTCTTTCTGCTGTAAACATATCATTCTTCTGGATTTGCATAGGCAACTAACTGTTTTGTTTTAACAATTATGTTCTAAACAGAGTTCAGAGTTCAACATTGCTGTGATTTTTCTTCACTACTTTCCTTTTTGTTATTTTTTATGGCTAATATTTCTCTAGATTGAGCCAAGATACCAAGATCTATCATCGCTCTTAATTTTTACTCAGCCAATATATAAATAATTTGGGTCATTTGTTAAGTACTCTGTTTTCTTTTCAAACCAAGTTTATTAGACTACACACTACAGAAAATTGATTATACATGTCATAAAACTTTAACAAAATCTAGTAACAAAAATATAAATCTTTATTTAGCACTAGCGAATTTTTTTTTTTTTTTTTTTTTTTTAGAATTCGTCTCCTGGAATGATTTCAAAACTTCACAATTATGAGCAAAAACTGGTAGGTCTACTTTATTTCTTAGTAAATAAGACTTTTGACTATCAAATTTACTACCACTAGCTATTACTACTAATATAATAATAATAATAATAATAATAATAATAATAATAAAATAATAATAATCTAAGAATAATCTAATAATCCATCCATAGTAATTCTGTCCGAGGGCAGATTTTTCACTGCAATCATAGCATTTTCATGCTATGCTTTGCAGTTTACTAGGGAATTATAGGTGTGGTAGCTTCTCGTTGCTTTCCACACTGGTGAAGGATGATGATGATAATGATAAGGATGATAATGATGATGACCATATGACCGTTTGGGCCTTAAAATTTTCCTGACATTTGTGTTACAGGTGAGGAAATAACCCGATAAAAACCTCACCCAGAAAAACTGCCCAGACCGGGGATCGAACATGGGCCCGCTGCGTGACAAAGCAGCACGATACCTCGAGACTACAGCGGTGGACTATAATAATAATAATAATAATAATAATAATAATAATAATAATAATAATAATAATAATAATAATAATAATAATAATAATAATAATAATAATAATAATAATAATAATAATAATAATAATAATAATATAACTAACCCACTGGAACTATCCAGTGGCCGCGCGGACATAAGCTCTCCACACATCCCTATCGTGAGCTTATGTTTTCCAATCATCTCCTGCATAATCTACTTCCCACAAATCATGACTTGTTATTCTCCACCAAATTCTTGATCTACAAACTGGATGTTTTCCCTCTGATTTTCTAACAAGAAGCTTCCATGCTCTTCTTTCATTCCCCATTCGTGCCACATGCCCTGCCCATCGCAGTCTGCGAGACTTAACTTATTATTATTATTATTATTATTATTATTATTATTATTATTATTATTATTATTATTATTATTATTATTATTATGAGCTACATGCCGGAGGGTCCAGGGTTCAAGTCCGTTGGGGTCAGGATTTTTAAACTGACCCAAACCCTCTGGCAGCACTATGGCTCTGGGGTCGACTCAGCCCCTAACGGAAATGAGTAACAGACGCTTGTTCTGGGGTAAAGGCGGCCGTCACGCAGGGCTGACAACCGGGCTGACATAAAGTGCCGATTGTCTAGAAAAAGTGGGAGCCTTAACCTCCTACTACACCAAGGGCCTCCGGGCCTGTCGTGGGATCATTTTACTTTATTATTATAATAATAATAATAATATTATTATTATTATCCCCCCCAGGAGCTATCACCTTGACGTGGTGGGGGGGCTTAGTACCCGATGAACCAGACGACTCTACTGGGGAAGATTGACTTAGGTTAATCTTGCTGGTGGGTAAGAGGCGAGGGGAACTAAGTATAGCTCACAACGAAGGAATGGCGTCTGTATCCATATTGGGCGGCCACATCTTCGTCAAGTCAAGTCTTCAACGGTCAACAGGGCGACAAGGAATAGCACAGCTAAACTTGTAGGGCTTGAAGAGCGGAAGAAGCAGCCCTCTCTTGGGGGGTGGATACCCAGAGGAGCATGTTTGGAGGCTCAGAGGAAGCAGCCCTTCCACCATCCTTGTCCTGCGAAGCGCTCGTAACGCTTCCAGGAGACATTTATCTTACTGAGAAGCTTCATGGAAATCAGCCGGATTGTCATAAAAGGAACCGACCCAAGCAAGATAAAAGGATACGATTTGGAATAAAGGACATTTTGAAATTAGGAAATTGGAACGTAAGGGGAATAAATACAAAAGAAGAAGAATTAGAAAGAGAATTAAAGAAAAAAGAAATAAATATAGCAACAATAACAGAAACAAAAAAGAAACTAAAAGGAACAAAGGACTTACAACACTATACTATGTTGTATAGCGGAGTAGAACAGACAGACAACAAGAGCGCAGTGTGGAGTAGCAATTTTAATAGATGAAAAATGGAAGAACAAATTGAATAGCTATGAGTTTATAAATGAAAGAATCCTGATAGCCAGATTTAAAATTGAAAGAGGATATATGATGATAATTGCTGTGTATGCCCCAGAGGAAGGCAAGAAAGAAGAAACAAAAAAATTTTATAAAACATTACAAACATTAGTTGATAAATATACAAAAGATCATCATTTAATAATAAGTGGAGACTTAAATGCCAGAGTAGGCAATGTCCCTATACCTAATGTAATAGGAAATAATGGAGAAATAACAATAAATGATAATGGACAGGATTTGAGACAGTTTTCAGCCTATAATCAATTAAAAATAATGAATACCTATTTCCGAAAAAAGGACATACATAAATATACAAGAAGTGGATATAACTCAAGATCAATAATTGACTATTTAATCGTAAACAACAAGCTAGGAGCCTTGGTAAAAGATGTGAGAGTACATAGAGGCAGCGATATATACTCTGATCACTATCTCGTGATAAGCAAAATAAACATAATAGCTAAATGGCGGAAAAATAACATAAAGAACAAAAGAAACCAAGAAGAAGTATATAAAATATATTTATTACAAGATCAAAGTATTAGACAACATTATGAAAGCAGAATGAATAAATATATATCAGAGATAGCGACGTCAGAAGATATAAATATTGAATGGGAAAATATATCAAATGTAATACATAAAACAGCAAATGAGATATTAGGAAAGAAAAATAGAATAAGGAATAGGAAGGGCTTGAGAACTTGGAATGCGAATATACAAAATGCAGTGAATGAAAAACAAAAAGCATATCATACATACTTACGACTGAAAACAGAAGAATCTTATGAAGAATATAAAATGAAAAGGAGAATTGCTAAAAGCATTATAAGAAAATCCCATCAGGAGTCATGGGATAAATTTATAAGCTCAGTAGAACATGATATGTATGGAAGACAAGAAATAGGTTATAAATTAGTGAAACATCTAAATCAGACTGAGAAAGATTCTGCCAGATTGAATATAATCCCAGAACAAGAATGGATCCAACATTATGAAAAACTTTGGAAAAAGGAGGAAATTGAAGGAAAAGAGAACAATGAGGAAGAAATAAAAGTGGAAAATATTGATGTAATAGACATAAATGAATTAGAAATGGCTTTGAAAACCACTAAGAATAGGAAAGCAACAGGATTAGATAATATAAATATGGAATTAATCAAATATAGTGGAATATTGTGTAAACTACGAATACTTCATCTAATTAATATATGTTGGCAGACCTATGGGATTCCAACCACTTGGAAAACAGCAATTGTGAAGAATATATTCAAAAGAGGAGACCGGAGAAATTGCGAGAATTACAGAGGGATTAGCTTAATGAATACTGGCTACAAGATATATACGAAAATAATAAATAATAGATTGAGAAACATAACAGAAGTAATAATAAGTGAAAATCAAAGTGGATTCAGAAAGGGAAGGTCATGTATAGACAATGTCTTTACACTGAAACAACTCATAGAAAAGAGAAGAGAACATAACTTAGAAACTCACATAGGATTTATAGATTTGGATAAGGCCTTCGATCGAGTAAACAGACAAAAATTATGGGAAATATTACGAATGAAAGGATACCCGCTGTGCCTTGTTGAAACAATAAAGAAATTATATGAAGACACAAATATAATTATAGATACCGGATTCAAAAGAACAGATGCAATCAAAACAAATACTGGATTACGACAAGGATGTAGTTTATCACCCACTTTGTTTAATATATATATAGACGATATTTTTAATAAATGGAAAGTTTTAGTAAATCCAGGAATAAGAATGGATAATAAAGTGTGCATAAATAATCTTCTATTTGCTGACGATGTAATCATAATACAGAAAAATGAAGACGACTTACAGAAATCAATGCATGCATTAAATGAAATATGTAAATTATACGATCTAAAAATTTCTGTAAGGAAAACGAAGACCATGGCTTTTAGAGGAAGAGATCCAGTGAGAACCAAAATTATTTTAGAAAATCAAAGTATAGAACAGGTGTCTAGTTTCAAATATTTGGGCTGTGATGTTGGCTACAATGTGGAAAGAGATATTGACTCCAAAATAAATAAATTTCAGACGGTGTGTGGAACAATACAGAGAACATTCAAAAATAAAATTAGAAAAGAAACCAAGATAAAAATGTATAATGTTATGGCGGTTCCCACAATATTGTATGGATGTGAAACTTGGGCTCCAGTGAAAAGACAGAAGGATAGAATACAGACGGCAGAGATGCGGTTCCTAAGACAAGTAAAAGGATGTACAAGACTTGATAGAATAAGAAATGAGGATATAAGAGAAGAATTGAAAGTACAGCCTTTATTGGATAAAGTCACGAATTACAGACAGAAATGGATTGATCACATGGATGGAATGAGCAAGGAGAGATATCCATTGTTAGCCAGAAATTATCAAGCAAGAGGAAGGCGTGATGTTGGAAGACCTAGAAGACGTTGGGCTGATGCAATATGAAGTCGGAACGGGCAATTGCCTAATCCCTGGAGTGATGATGATGATGATGATGATGATTATTATTATTATTATTATTATTATTATTATTTTATCCCCTATAATGAAGATAAAATAATTTTCTTCAAATGTATCAATGAGGCTATTTTAGTGCTTAGGTAATGGTCTGAGACAATGCACATTTTGTATATAATTTAATATCACTTGTTGTAAAGATATATAGTAACTTAAACAATTTTCTTACTGTTATTGAAAAGGAGAACAGCGATTCACTTCAAGTAAGTCTACTTACATAACTCAGAGACTTTATGTGTAGACTCAATTTTTAACAATTGCCAGAACAATATACGAGTATATATAGATTTTCTTAAAGAAGAAAGGCAGATATTCAGAATAGAGACGAAAAGCAATTACCCTGCTTTATTGAAACTTTCCATTCCGACTGTACGTTTCTTATAGAACTTTATAGAGAAATGTCAAGCCTTCAATTTCCTTTCTCCACCCCTCCTTCATACAGAGTACTTTGTGTTATCTTCTCTATCTCGTTGTACGCCTGTTCTTTTGTTCCCCTGATGTCACTTGCTCGCTCTCTCTCTTTCTCATTCAAGTCTAGTCCTTCCTCTCATTCAAAATCTCCATTTCCTTTGTTCTATCCCCACCTCCAAGCTCATGTTTCTAATCTTCAAATAGCGAAACTTTAGTTCCATAGAGAGAGAGAGAAATTGCCAACGACTTTCTGCAGCTATTGGGTCCCACTGCTTGATTAACTAAAGGCAATTCAAAATGGAGGATGTCATAAGAAGAAGTAGAAGAAGACGAATATGGCCTATACACAGTTTAGGACATGAACGATACAAGCAGGAAACTATAATATCACAGCAGATTTCCTCTAGTAAACAATATAAATAATGTAATAAATATGTTAGAAAGAGCCAAGACTGAAATGTCCTCTTAAATTTCATAATGAGTTCACTATTTTTTTCGCCTGTAAAAAGAAATTAAACATAGGCTCAATTCAGAAAACGCGTGCTATTATGCATTACAGCGGCTCTTGACGTCCCAACTCCCTTAAAAAAACGTTAAACTGAAAATATAGCATATGATACTATTATTCTACTAGTTATATTATATGAATGCGAAACATGGACTCTTACTTTAAGGGAGGAAAGGAGATTACAAGTATTAGAGAATAAAGTTCTTAGGAAAATTTTGGGGGCAAAGAGAGATGAACAGACAGGTGAGTGGAGAAGACTACATAACAGTGAACTACATAGTCTTTATAGGAAGCCAGATAGGCCTATAATAAGAACAGTTAAGTCTCGTAGACTGCGATGGGCAGGACATGTGGCACGAATGGGGAATGAAAGACGTGCGTGGAAACTTCATTTAAGAAAATCAGAGGGAAAATGCCCAGTTGGTAGACCAAGAATGAGGTGAGAATAACATTAACTAAGATTTGAGGTAGATTATACAGGGAATGATTGGAAAACATTAGCTCAGGATAGGAATGTATGGAGAGCTTATGTCCTTATGGCCATGAACTTACGGATTCGATAGTGCCAGTGAGTTAGTTAGTTAATATTTAGACAACTTTTATATTGGTTTATCGTATCAACTTCTATCATAACTAATCTGAACCCTATGTAGTTATTGACCGGAGTTACATAAAGTAATATACAGGGCAAGTCAAAATGTTGTGCAGGTTTTCAGAAATTTATTATGTGAAATGTAATGAACATATAATATTGTGAGACATATTGTATGAAAGGTAAACTCTCAAAGTTTTTTTTTAAATATTCACAGATGTTCTATGTGAGCGCCTTTTGTTACACGACAGATGTCAAGCCGATATTCAATCTCCTGCCAAACTTTCTGTAGCAGTCCGCGGTCGATATCAGCAATGGCTGCTGTGATGCGGGCACGCAGTTCATGCAATGTTGTTGGAAGTGGTGGTACGTAAACATGATCCTTTACAAGACCCCACATGAAGAAATCACACGGGGTTAGATCTGGTGAACGAGGTGGCCAATGAATGAGTTGTTGATCACCCTGAGATGCACGGCCTATCCAGCGTTGTGGTAAAGCCGTATTCAAATGGTCTCGAACACTGCCATGGTAATGTGGAGGGGCACCATCCAACTGCAGAATGAAATCTGGACTATCCGCTTCAAGCTGCGGAAGGAGCCATTGTTGTAGCATATCAAGGAAAACATGTCCGTTCACAGTACGTTCATGAAAGAAAAAGGGCCCATAAACCTTTGCATGGGAAATGGCACAAAAGACATTCACTTTCGGAGAATCGCGTTGATGTTCCAGAGTTGCATGGGGGTTACCAGTTCCCCAAATCCTTACATTGTGTCTATTCACTTTTCCTGAAAGGTGGAAAGTCGCTTCATCACTGTAAACTACCCTCTCATGGAACTCATTCTCTTCCATTAATGCGAGAAAATCAACACAGAAGGACGCTCGCAAAGCATAATCGGCGGGTTTTAAGGCTTGAACCAGTGTGCAAGTGGTAGGGTTTCATCTGTAAACGTTTCCGGAGAATCCGCCATACAGTTTTTTTGTGGTAGTTGAAGTTCTGTCGCTCCCCGGTAGGTGGATTTCTGTGGACTCTGCACGAAGCATGTGCGAACGCGTTCGACTGTCTCTTCACTCGTCGACGGACGGCCAGTCGATTTTCGTTTACAGATACAGCCTGAATCCCTAAATTGTGTGTACCACTTACGAATGGATCTCCCATCCGGCGGGTCTTTATCGTATCTGGTACGGAAATGTCGTTGAACACTAGTCACAGAGTTGTTTACATGGTAATCAAGCACACAGAAAGACTTCTGAACCCCAGTCAACGCCATTTTCCTTTACTGCTCTGCTGTTGACATCTTGCGGGTGAACGCGGAACTTTAGAAGTGGACAACTAAACTTTGAGAGTTTACCTTTCATACAATATGTCTCACGATATTACATTTCACATAATAAATTTCTGAAAACCTGCACAACATTTTTTATTCAACAAGAATTTAGATGCTATGAGTCCACGATTTTAACAGTAGGCCCTATTTTAAAACAATGTGGTAGTCCTACATTTAGAATTTCGCGGATAACTGTGCAAATTGTTCCAAATTATGGTAGAATGGTAATATGCCTATAGGCCTACTATAATAAACTATAAGCTAATTTAAGACTTACTTAAATATCAATATTAAATAATATTATTATTGCTATCTACAAGACAATGGAGGATGGGATTTAATGGCGTAAAATGTTTATTTATATTAAAAAAAGGATCAGACGAATTGCGGTATAAGCAGTTGTCTGCTATGGGAGAGAAGCAAGATCATTTAAGAAATCAATAAAGAATAAAATCTTGGTGCTGGAAAATTACTTGTGAAGAAGTGTGGGGTTAGGAAAATGGGCAGAATATTGTCAGAAAATAAATGAATAGGGTCTAATAATAATAATAATAATAATAATAATAATAATAATAATAATAATAATAATAACAATGACAATAATAATAATAACCATAATAAGCCTAATAATAAGAGATTTATTTTACACAGCAAAATTAAGCCTTAACGCCCTGTCTACCACTCAATCAGATTATAAAAAATATATAATAATTAGGCATACTAGGCCTATATCTAAATTACAATAAACATAACTGATTGTATGGTATAATTCCTATCTACAATACAATTATTATCTAGAATATATGTTGATTTACTGTAGATTTGGCGAATAAAATATAAAATATACAGTATAAGTAAATGAAAATAAAATTACAATTAAATAGAAAATAATTGAATTGTGGAGCAAAATTAATCATTTAACAAGTAGGCCACATTGTGTAAGCGTAACTTGAAAGATGGAAGGATAAATAGTATGGATTAAGAGGAAACAATCAACGAACGAATTAATAAAAAAATCATTAAGATGGTTGGGACATGTGATGAGAATGAGGAATGATAGATGGCCGAAAATCTTTAATTGGCGACGTCCTGGC
This sequence comes from Diploptera punctata, assembly GCA_030220185.1. NCBI lineage: Eukaryota > Metazoa > Arthropoda > Insecta > Blattodea > Blaberidae > Diploptera > Diploptera punctata. Next base: position 885,792 of record JASPKZ010008023.1, read on the forward strand.
AGAGGAAAGATATGATGTAAATGGAAGGAGAGGGATGACACAACCAGAGAACTGAATTTGAAAGATATATTCAATATAGGCCTAAATAAACGGAGACTAGGAGAGGGAAAGTGGCCTTAGCTATACAGAAGAAACCATAAAAAACCTTCAGTAGGCCTACAGTTTTCTTCGGAAGGGAAGTAAAGTCAATGGGTTGTATGCCGTAGATATGCGCCATAACCAAGCGGTTTAAGGGGTGATAGCTTCGTTCAGAGCCACGAGACTCTCACTGGTTCGATTCCTGGCGGGGGGTGGGGGAATAAATTTTCTCATGGAATTTCGGCCAATATGGGAATGGTGGTCACCCAGCATCGTGAAGTAGACATATTTGGTAGCTACAATAAATAGCGGCTAAAGGTTGAGGAAACATGCTGACCACATGTCTCCCTTACACTGACTGGATGATAGTCCACCACTGTGATTAACATATGGATGTGAGGTCAGCAACCGGGTGGTAGGGCAAGGGATTTCTAGACCCGTCGCGCGTCAAATAATTATTGATTAAAATCAGATATGTTTCCTCATCTCCTTAACTCGTATTCGACTCAGGGCCGGGTCTAGGGATCATTAGAGATGAAGCGCCTTACCTACATTGAAAGTCTATGAATAACAAGGATGCATACCATCACAGGGGAAGATGAATGAATTGAAACAAAATATATGAGATTGTTGCAAATTAGATCTATTCGAAAGGGCTTAAATGGAATTTGCACAGGTATTCTTCAGAGGATTATGTAATAGTGAGGAAACGGAGAAATATTATAGTTCAAAATGTTAGAGTGAATCGAGGACCCGAATGTGGAACGGATCATTATATTCTGTCAACTAGGATAGTATGCCCTATAAACAGTCAAAAGGTAAATAAAGGTCAAAATATAGAAATTAAAAATGAATTAGGAAAATGTAGATATAATCTACATTTACTACAAGATGAGAGTATTAAACATCTATACGCCCAACGCCTCACCGAAAAATTAAAATTTGATGAAGATTGGAACTCTGTCGTTATTTATGAACATTTGAAAAAAAAAAATATACATGAAGCAGCAAGAGAAGCACTTGGTCTGGAAAATGATAAACACCATAAAAACCATTGGGTGAATCACGAAATACTTAATATCATAACAGAAAAGAAAAATGCATATAAAATATTTAAGTTCCAAGAAAGATGAAGATTATCAAAATTATAACATACATAAAAGAAAGGTTAAAGCAGAAGTCAGGAAACATAAAAAAGAAATGTGGAATAGGGTATGTGGAGAAATAGAGCATACAGTAGGCTATTCAAAGTCTGCCCAAGCATGGAGGACAATGACAAACATGCGAAATGATAATATGACAGAGAGTTTTAATTTAGTACCAATGAAAACATTTTCAGGCATATTTTAAAATGCTTTTAACAGAAACTAGGAGAGAATTTATAGACTATGCTACACTGGATAATGGAAATGGTGACTTAATAGAACCTATAACAGAAGAGGAGGTAAAAGCGGCAGGTCCAGGAGGAATAACCATGGAACTAATTAAATATGGTGGGTCAGGAATTATAATAATTTTAACTAGACTTTTTAACCAAGTGATAGAAGGAGATCCTATTCCAGATGAGTGGAAGTTATCGTATATTAGTGCAATATACAAAAATAAAGGGAATAAAAGAGATCCAGCAAACTATAGAGGCATCAGTGTTATGGCAGCAATTAGTAGAATGTTAAGTACAATTATTAAAATTAGATTGGAGGAACTAATAAAAATAAAATATCAGAAGAACAAACAGGTTTCACAGCAGATAAACGTGCCTTGATAATATATTTGTGATTAGGCAGATTATAGAAAAGATGTTGGCTAAAGGAAAAGAAGTTCATATGACATTTATAGACCTGGAAAAGGCATATGACTCTGTACCCATCAACAAGCTTTGGGTGGCAATGGAGAAGTTTGGAATACCTAAATCTCTTATACATTTTATAAAAAGAATGTATGATTGTAAAGCAAGTATTAAGGTTGGAAATAGAGTATCCTCAGAATTTGATATAACAAAAGGATTAAGACAAGGATGCGGGATGTCACCAACATTGTTCAAGATATATTTAGAAGATGTATTAATGAAATGGAATAAGTCATGTAGGGGAATGGGAATCAACATTAATGGCCATTTGCTGCACAATTTATTATTCGCTGATGACCAGATTATAATAGGACAAGATAAAGAAGATATAGAATATATGATTAGAAAGTTGGTCGATGCATTTGAGGTAGGTGGACTGAAAATAAATTATTTTAAAACAGAATATATGGTAATCAGAGGAAATTCAGAAGACCTACAAATAAATAATATAATAATTAAACGTGTTGAAGAATTTAAATATATTGGATCTATAATAGATAAATCTGGTACTTGTGAAAAGAGATTATTAACAGAGTAAATTGTGCAAGGAAGGCGATTAGATCCCTGAATGGTCTTTTATGGAATAGAAATTTGACCAGAAAAACAAAAAAAAAGAGATTATACAGACAATAATAGAAAGTATACTTACATATGGATCAGAAAGCTGGACAATAAATGAAAGGATGCAGAAAAGAATCTTGGCGACAGAAAAGGATGGATTACGGAGAAGTATGAGAATATCCAGGCTACAACATATTCGAAATACATATATCAGACAAGAAATGAATGCACAAGAAACTGTTATCGATAGGATAACAAAGAGAGCTTTACAGTGGTATGGACATGTACAACGGATGTCGGAAGACCAGTGGCCTAAACAGGTGTTGGATTGGATGGTACCAGGCAGAAGGAAGAGGGGGAGAAGTAGAAGAGCATGGTATGAGGGAATATATGATGCCATGATGAAGAGGGATACGGAAGATGGACAATGGAAAGATAGGAATCTCTGGAAAGCAGGAATCAAGGGCAAACAGCTGTAAAGTGGAAACCTTGTATTAAGTATTAAGTAAATTCTTCGGAGGGCATGGTAGCGTGGTGATAATTACGGATGTGGGATCCGCCGACCTGAATGAGGCTAGAGAATGACTAAGGGTAGTTGTGGCACATGGAATAAATAATTAAATCTTAAATATTATATTTTCAACTCTTTAGTAAATTAGTACAAAATCTATTAACCTAAAACTTACTCTAACTGATCTTTGCGGTTACCTAAAGGCAGAACGAGAGAAGAGAGAGAGAGAGAGAGAGAGAGAGAGAGATAGAGAGAGAGAGATAGAGAGAGAGAGATAGAGAGAGATAGAGAGAGAGAGAGATAGAGAGAGAGAGAGAGAGGACTTTGGTGGGATCCAAGCCCACTTCGACCTAACCTTAAGTATATCATTATTCTCAATTAACTTAGTTCTAATCCATAATTTTAAAGTATTAATTAATCCTTGAAGATTGAACAATTTGACTCATATTAAAGCATAAAAACTTATTAAGAAAGATGGTGCAGGCTTACCTCATGATGAAACTTCAGAGTGGAAAAAGTCCCAGAGTCCTAAGTCTCTGGTATTTTTATACTGTCCATAGTCTAGCTTTCTCTCTGATTCTGCCTCTCAAGAAGCTACATATAGCTAGCTATTTTTAGAAATATACTGTTAGATATCCTACATAACTTGCCCTAAATATCATTATTCATATTTCCTGTCATTCCATATTTCAACATCTGTTTTAATATGAAATAACTAAATAAAAATCTGTTTTAATATGAATTAACTAAATAAAATATCTATTTCTTAGTCTATCTATGTATAACAGAGATGAATGTGGAGAAATGGTGGAATGAAATTTGGGGCAAAGAAAACAGGTGAAACTCCGAGAAAAACTTTCCCAGATTCCGTTTCGTGCATCGCGAAACCCGCTTGGAGTGATCGAGACTCGAACTCGAGATCCCAGCGGTGAGAGGCGAGTGTTTAATCAGATATGTCTGTTTCACTAGTATAATTAGGGAGTGGGGCGAGACTGTAGAGAAATTCAAAGATGTTATTGAAAACAGAATTCAAATAATTAATCAGCGATAATACAAACAGTACTTTTTTATGCAAAAAAAAGTTACCACTACAAGATTAAAGACATACACTACAGATGTTCTAAGGCCTGCCTATTCTAAATTTGTTCGTGCACCTACTGTACATTGCGCCTTTTCTTACTTAGGCCCTACTTCCAGCTATAATATTGTTCATTCCGTCATAAATACCTTCTTCTTCTTCTATTTCTTCTCCATCGTATTTAACCTTTCGTCATACAGGTAGGGTCTACTTTTACACTAACAAGCTGCTCGATCCTTACAGCATAAATACCTGTTTGCAGAGGGATTTTAAACTTTTAGATCACATATTTTTTTGACCTCACAAGGTAGTGGAGGGCTTCCCTGAATGAGTGATCAGTTCAATCCAGGGCCTCCTCAGAGAACATACACAGACAGACAGACAGATATACATACACATACACACATTCGTAGTGTACTAAACATGGCAGATATGAAATGATGATTATGATGGCCAGATGATGTTCGCCGACAGTTTGGGCCTTAAAGTTTCCAGACATTTGTCATGCAAGTGTGAAAAAAAACCGAAAAAATTCATGAACCTCTATTTATTTTAATTATTTACTTTTTATTTCTGTTTTTAATCAAGCTCTTTGTTTTGCTATAACTTTTTTTAAAGCATACGGATGACAGTAACAAATACCAGACCCTGAAGAAATCCGGATAATTCAATTCACATAAAAATATGCAATTCTAAGACCGGGAATCGAAACCGTCTCCCTAACAAGGAACACTGATTACAAGACTACCAGGACAAACAAGTTTTTTCTTGTTTTTTGCTTATTGTCGATGACAATTGAATGAAATTTAATTCTGACGATTTGGTCTTAAAACAGACATAGGTATACCTTTGTAAGTAGGAGCGTTGTAATATGTATATTTCAAGAGGAGACAATAGGAAACGTATTTTTAACAGCTTACAGCAATGAATTTTTCTTTCATATACTTTGTGTGTCCACCGCTGTGGTCTCGAGGTAGCGTGCTGCCTTGTCACGCAGCGGTCCCGGGTTCGATCCCCGGTCGGGGCAGTTTTTCTGGGTGAGGTTTTTATCGGGGTTTTTCCTCACCTGTAAGACAAATGTCAGGAAAATCATATGGCCATCATCATCATCCTTATCATTATCATTATCATCATCATCATCCTTCACCGGTGTGGAAAGCAACGGGAAGCTACCACACCTACAATTCCCTAGTAAAGCTGCAATCATAGCATGAAAATGCTATGATTGCAGTGAAGGACCTGCCTTCGGGCAGAATTACTATGGATGGATGGATACTTTATGTTCTAGGTCACAATTAAATGTTTAGATTATAAATTCTCCAAAAACATCAAAGAGTCAGGACTCCTTATTAACATTTTAGAAGTGATAATATTTATGAGTTTGAACACTGAGTGTCAGAATATGCCCACGTCCTTAAAATTTACGGTTGTATATAATGTGTAGGACATCTAAAATGTTAAAAACAAAAATAGGCCTATGCATAGAGATACAAGTTTAAATCTGAAAATTTCTAGGTGTAGCATTATTAATTCATATGAGCGTCTCTTGAAGCTTGAGAAAGTCTGGGAGGAATTCATTGACTTAATTCATTTATGCGCAAATAATTTGGACAAGTAGCATTGCTCCTGTGTAAAATATAAGGTACATCTCTCACAGCTCAACAAAGGGAATTGTTTTAGAGTCTCTTTCTCCAGTCTCCTAGCAAGAGATAGACAGAGAGAAATGCTAGGAAAGGAAAGGGAGGAATTGAATTATCTTTAGAATATAGTTCCTTGAAATTAGAGGCGTCGTATGTTGATTGAGAGGCCCCCCCATCCCGCCTTTGGCTTCGTTAATAATAAAGTCAATTTATTCTGCCAGAGAAACTTGGGCTTTGTTAATACCCCCATGTCTTGAAGGAGGATGGGGTGGGGTTTGAAACAAAACTCCTTGCAGCCATTTCGAGTAGATACATTACACTTTCAAATATATTTTGTCTTGCTTTCTACAGATAGCTGCAGGCTTTCCGGTTTCTGCTTTTTGCAAACATCAAATTTCTCTACATAAGGGAAACGTAAACAAACAAAGCATTATTCAAGAAATTTCATTTCCTCGTTGGAAATATCACGAGTGCTATTCAAATTTTAGTAGAATAGAACTATAAAAACAATATCCGCGGGATTACCTGTTTTATTATGGCTTAATTAGTTCCATTAAGTACTCAAGATAACAAGCATACTGAGAATCCAGAACTTGGTAATATACTTGCATAAAAACAGATAGAATTCAATAAATCACGGAATTCTCATACGAAGAACCTTAATATTCTACTTCAACGTTTAACTAATTGTAACATCGTTAACTATTTAGCATTTATATTCCCAGCTTCTTTTTTGTATCCCGTTTCAACGAATTTTCGAACACATGTATGATTTACTTTACTGTTGTGGAGAAAAGCTTCAACTTCTTAGATTTTATGTTGTAACAATCCTTGATTCTAAAGTAAGTAGATCTTCATAAGTCCATCGCTGTGATCTCGGGGCATAGTCGCAGCCTCATACGCAGCGGACACGGGTTCGATCGGCAATCGAGACAAGTTTCATTGGGTGATTTTTTCAGAAGATATTCTACAAATGTAATACAAACATCTGGAAACTTAGAGTCCAAAGGATACCCGAACATCTCTGGGCATCATAATCATCATTATCATATTCGCCACGTTTATTACGAATAATGTGTGCGAATGGCGTTTTTCATAAGTAATGCCACGAGTGATTTCCAAATTATCGATAAATTCACGACTCACGAAGTGAGGAGTGAATGTATGTAGAGAATTTGGAAATCAAGAGTGGCATTTGTTAGGACAATTTAACGAATAAAATTAAGCTGTTTACTCACAAATCATTATTTAACTATAGTTATTTTAAAATATTTATATATTTAATGTAAACGGTGATGTTTGAAAACAAATGAGAAACGAGTGGTACGCTTCTTCTGCTTCTTTTGTTTATCACTGCAACCAGATCATACTATTTATTGCCAAAGGAACGCAATGTTGTAAGAATGCTCTCTAGTGGAGAAAAAATGAAACACATCAAACTGTATATTAATTCATTTCTGATGTCGTATGATGTAAATGTGACAATTATATTTTTCTGGATTATTACCTGGGAAAAATACATTTAAGTAAGTGAAAACAGTGGTTTCTTTTTTTGGTGGTATAATCAATTGCTACAAATGTTTTTATATTAACTCCTGCAAGCGCTATGTGTTGACATCCATGCACTATATATACAATCTGGTAGCCGTATTTCTTACAGAGTCAGTCACTGGAAAATAATGGTAAGACCTGTTCAGAATATTAAAAAGGAGGCGCTTTCTTTAATATGGTAAATTTAATATAGATAAATATTTGGTGAAACACGACTGTGATTGGTTGTAAAACAGAAATCATTGAAACGTGATTGGTCATTGACTCTCATTTGGGGCACGAGTTAAATAGTCAACATAATGTTGTGTTGGCTCGAGGACCTTGATTGAGCTGAACACTCCTTCGGGGAAGCCCTCCATGACCTTGTGTGTGGTCATAAAAAAAATGTGTGATCCAAAGTTTAAAATCCCTCTCCCGATAAGTCGTGCTTTTGTAAGGCCTTGCAGCGTGTGGCATGTAAAAGTGCCTACAAGGTGAAAGGTTAACATATTAGCAAGTAGAAGAATACCGTTATATATTTATACTAGTTACGTGTGTTGTTCTTTCTTTCGGTCTGCGAGTCGATTACGTATAGTGAATTATAAATTGGTGTAATATATAATGAGAAAATTCGCTCGATACCTTCAGGATGCAAGCCTTAAATTGTTTATCCATTTGAGCTAATAACTGTGCCTTACCCCTTGAGGTATAAAAAAATTAATTATCATATCATAATAACTTAATAATTTTCTCTCTCCTTTTCAGTTACACGTCTGATTAACTATCTTGTTACAAAAACACGTATTAATTCATTACAAAAAATTAAATATGTCTTAATTTACAAGGAAATTTATTTGAATTATTTCGGTCCAGTATGGATCATCCCATCAAGCCAAATCAGTTCTCTTTAGTGCTTTACGATTTTAAAAATCGGCATAAAATGAAACATTACAAAACGGATGCAACTTTTTCCAAAAACCATGGCAAACTTAATTATAAACAATTACAAGAAAAAACAAGAATAATTAATATAAATTAATGTTAATAAGCCTAGTGTGGATATAATAGACTAATTGGTATGTCTCCTAATATCATTACAAAACTAAATAAAAATAAATAATATCACGTTACTAAAATCAATTTTAATAGTTGTGATACAATTTGCCATCACTGTGATCTGAGGGTAGTGTCGATGCCTCGTACGCAGCGGGCCCGGATTCAATCCCCGGTCGGGAAAAGTTTCCTAGGTGAGGTTTTTCGTGATTTTTCCTCACCTGCAATATAAATGTCAGAAATCTTTAAGACCTAAACGGTCCCCGAGCATCATCTTGCCAACATAATTACCATTATCACATTCGCCCTGTTTTGTATGATTCCCTGTTTGGTTTGTCTTCCGGACTAAATGGTCGTGGTCCGGTTTTCTCGGAACTCGATGTTTCGTCTAACTGTTGCAGTAGACTTCAACAGTCTGCAGCTAACTGTTGAGGAGTTCACAGAGAACACGCAGTATCTCCTGATGAGGTCTACCGCAGCAGTAGACGAAACGTCGAGTTCCGAGAAAACTGGACCACGGCCATTTAGCCCGGAAGACGAACCAAACAGGGATCAAGACGCCGGCCGTGAAAGCCTACAATTTTGTAAGAATATGTGTGAATGGTGTGTTTCGTCTTAATGTTGTATTGTCTCGGAGGAGGCCTTTACATTGAGCTGATCACTCATTTGGGGGAGGTGCCCCATGTCCTTGTGTAGTCACAAAAGGTATATAGCCTATGTGATCTATAGTTGAATCCCTCTCCCAACAGGTACTATAAGACCCTGGTGGCGTGTGGTATGTAAAAGTAGGCCTACCTATAATGCAACAAATTAAACTGCGTCAATGGATGTTTGGACGGAGGGTGATACAATTTGCATGTCATTTTTTTGAATTTGCAGTACGCATTGGAATGACTTTAATTTGTTCCAGTGTTACAAGTAAATGACAATGGTTGACTACACGTTCATAATCATAACTCTTCGACTTGATATGGGAATACCTCACATATAAGCATCTGGAAGATATGGAGAAAGTGAAGTCAAGAGACTCTTAGGAGTATCACCGACCACGAGATCGAGGCTGGTTTACGAACTCACCAGAGAGACTTTTTAATAGAAGATCTGCGGACAAAACTACTCCTGCCATCTAGTAAGGCCCACAATGTACTCTTGCAAGACCTGAAAGAGAAGAAGAAGGACATACCATCATCATTCTATGCGACCTGTGCGATGCAAGACAGACGATGGACAGAATCGAACTGTGAAATGCGTCATGTCACTACCAGACTGGCAGTCCATGGCTTCCATCACAAGATATGCTGCAACAAGACATTTCATGAACCTACCGACATGTGTAGGGCCTATATGTGTTTTGTGTTCACAAAAATGTGAAAAGTACCATATTCTGAATTTTAAAAAAGACTTAAATCAATCAGTGCTTATAGCAAAGACAATTAAGCACTTCACATGTTATATCTGCACGGTTTGAGCGCATTTCTCCTATATAGGCCTATTATATTTAAAATCACAACTCTAACTTTAAGCAATGATTAATTTTTTGTCGCCATATAGCCTAGTTTGATACATTATTTTGATGAGTATTTTATCCTGTATTAGCCTTAACAATCTCAATTTTCATTCAACAAAATCATTGCTAGCTTTACTTACGGGTGCAGTTTTGTAACAATTGTTGGATAGGTTATGTAGACCTACATTTTGATATTTATTTATAATTAATACTGAAATTCGACATAACATCAAATACAATTACTCTAGGCCATATATGCACAAAGTAAAATATTAAAATATATGTCTGGTAAGTGCCGTCCTTCTCAACTAGGTTAAAATTAAGTTTTAAAAAATTTGAATTGTAGGCCTTTCGGAAACCGGCTTCCATCATCAGTAAAAGGCAACGTGCTACTAACTCTTTCTTCTGCCGACGATGGAAGCCAGTTTTCAAATGCCTAATTAAAATGTTTAACCTAGTTGAGGACAACGACACCTGCCAGGTACTTATTTTAACATTTTATTTTGCGACTATTTGCCTCAACGAAATTTTAATACGAATTTTATCAGTATAGGCCCTGTACGCAAAGCAAGGATACAAAATGTTTTACGAATTCGCTTTGAAATTCTCCATCGATCCGTAAAATCTCATTATCAATATTCTTGTAATGCAAATACACTAACGGTGTATCATAAGCATTTTTGTTCCCAACAACGTAAATATCCAATTTATGCCTGCATAAGTCACATTCGCATGAAGCATTATATTTTATTCTGAAGAAAACTAATTTTCCAAAGAAGGGGTACAATTATAGAGAATTAATCTACAATATAATGTTTTGTTAATTTCCATGCGAATAACAGTGGCAAAGTAGGCTACGTGATTTAATTCGCATAGAGTATGTAGTAGGGATGAAAGTGGGACGGGGAGGGGCAGTAGGAAACTCATTATTTTGCTTTCCTCGTGTATCATTCTGATTAATACAGTACCAGCGCTTGCATCGATATGTTTTATGGTCTTGCTATGTAAATTAATTATCATACTAACTCTTGAGATAGGACGTCTTCAGAATTTATACCGACTCACAAACTACGCATTCCGAATGCTAGAAAGTAAAGATAGTGGAGGGAGGGAGGATATTATCTTAAGTTTCCTGAGACTCCTAGGGCAAGGATGCTATTTATGTATAGTTGCAATCTTCCTTCGTGTTACAAGTATTGGTTTGCTTGGGTGGACTTTGTAGACTAGTTATTTGGAATAAGCAATGTATGCTTGTTTTACTAAACTACAGTTTTATAAAGCAGTGGCAGTCCCTTACTATTAATTGGTAGTAAATGTTGGGTTTTAACTAAAAAGAGAACAGAAGATCGTAGAAGCAGCTGAAATAAGATTTCTGAGAAGTGTAGTTGGCTGCAAACTTCTAGATAAAAGAAGTGGAGATATTAGAGATGAGCTAAATATTATTAAACTTTTAGATAAAATAAAAGAATCTAGAAAGAACATTGTTCAAAGAATGAAAGATGAACGCATATAAAACATTATAGGCCTACTAAATTACAAACCTAAAGAAGACAGGAATGTTGATAGACCGTAAAAAGAGATGGATTCAACTTTTGGAATGAGAATCTATGAGACCGGAACAAGCCACATGGGTTTAATCCGTGATTGTTGTTGATGATGATGATATTGATGCTGTTTGTTTTACTTGTAGAAATAAAAATTAAAAAATAGAATTTCATGGTATTAGTATTTTATTTAAGAGCGGACCTCACAGTGTTGTAGGCCTATCATCTATATCTGTTATATAGGCTTAACTGACTTAATGGTTCTATTCGAACCCGGAGATTTATTGCCGGACATATATAAGCCATTTTCAAGAACAGTAAAAGGCTGCACTAGAATGGACCAGATAAGAAACGAGGATATCCGTGAAGAACTGCAGATCTACTCCATAAAAGAAAAGATATTTAACAACAAGATACAGTGGAAAGAACATGTAGAAAGAATGGAAGAAAGTAGATTACCAAATAAAATCTTCCATTATTTTCCAAGAGGAAGAAGAAATGTCGGACGTCCTCGGAAGAGATGGTCTTAGATCTATTAGTGAAGACGGAACAGGCAACTCTTGCCTAAACCAGGAAGTGAAGAAGAAGATATATAAGCCCTATCTCCATACAACCCTATCCTCTACTGATATTTTCTATTTATCCCTGTATAAATTACCTCCATCGGTCGCGGTGGACTAGTGGTTATGCTCCTTGCCTCAGGTCCTGAGGGTCGCGGGTTCAAACCCGGCCGGGGTCGATGGATTTTTTAGGACGGAAAAATCCAAGAAGCAAGTCCTCCGGGAGGGACTTTAAGCCATGGGTCCCGAGTCTGAAGATTTTCGGGCTCGTAAAAAATCCTTAAGCCTGAATGAAAAGGCCTCTAAGCAAAATTTACCTAATTTTCCCGTCCTAGTACTATCTTAGTTTCCTAGATGTCAGTATGAGGCGGAACGCTGATCACAGACCACTCAAAATGACATCTATATGAAAACAAGTGTAACTAAATTAGTATGGTTCAAATTCTTCCTTGTAGGGGGAGAGCGCCTAAATCTCTGTAAAGGGAAAACATAGGCTTACAATACAATACAATAAATTACCTCCCTCAAACCATAGTTAATATTATTCCCCACTTAATTTTTGGTCTGAACGTTTTATCTCTGGTTTTCCTATAAGAAGATTCCATACCCATCATTTATTCTCCATTCATGCCATAAGACTTGCCCATTATGGTCTACAATACTTAACTCCTCTTCTTATATCTGGTTTCACATAAAGATCATGTACTCATAGTTATGTAGTTTCCTCCATTCACCTGTCTGTTTGTATCTCTTTAGTCCAAAGAATTTCCAAAGCACGTCACTCTCGAACACTTGTCTTTTCTCCTTCTCTTAAAATAAAAGTCTATGTTACGTATCCATATAAGACAGAGCCGCTCAAATTTATTTGTATCACAGGCAAATGGAAGAAACATCAAGGTGTCGCGGCCATAGGCCCTATTATAGCCGTTGTAGATTATTATTATTATTATTATTATTATTATTATTTCTAGAAGAGATAAAATAAAAAAAATAGTGTAATTAAACAAAATACGAATGTTCAAACTTCATTTGTGAGTTTCATAAGAAAACAAACAAAAGGTATGATCATGTAAAATGAATGACGGAAGACAGATCCCCAACAAGAATACTAGAATGGAGTTACTTGGTAGAAAAAGAAGATGACGGCCAAAAATAATGTGGATTGATTGTGTTTTGAGCAGTATGAGGGGATAAGGATTGTACGATGGGGATTTGAATGACAGAGAGCTGTGTTGGAGAATGGAAGTAGATTAATTTGGCACAGGAAGATGTAAAATATTATGAAACCTGCTAAACTAAATAAATAAATAAATAAATAATTTAATAGGCCTAAATAATAATACTAATAATATTACTATTTTATTATTAATCGTGTGTTGACTTGCTACTTTTCTTGTTATGCCGTTATAATGCATTTCACAAGTTCTTGTTCCATTACTGATAGACTAATTGAAGGCCAACCCTTAGCACATTTTAATTTAAAATTCTATAGACTAGAGGGGCCGGATAGAAAGTTATGGAGGGCCGTAGTTTGGGCGCTTGTGATGTAGGCCTAAGTAAGTTAACTGTAATGCTTAGTAGCATGAATTTCCAGAATTCAGCCTACGTTAAATTTAATTCCGTACCTCATTCTTCCACTTTTACAATTTTTCCCTCATTTATTGATAAACGACCATTTCCATTTAATAATGCGAAGCCATGTGGGCCTATTTAATTTAAATTATATTAACATCCCCATTTCTTTAGTGTTATTTAATTATTATAATCAATATAAATATGGTCTCACAGTCAGATCCAAAGTAGCTTTTACTAGTAGCTATTTTAATTAACTCAGCGTCTTAAGCTCCTTAGTCTTAGTGTCCTTACAATCAAAAGTACTTTAACGTGTGTCTATTTCAGATTGATATACAGGGTGCTCTAAAATTCCCTTTACGTACTTCTAGGACTTGTAAAGGGGACTGAGTTGATAATATGTACAATTGGAAACCATGTCCGGAAATTTACCGTTTCCGTGCTACAGCCGTTTGAAAACATGTTTTTAACGCGACCAATTTTATAAGTAGTAATTTATTATGAGGCGTGACACAGTAGGCTACATCACTTGTTTTACAATTAAACTCATTAATAACCAAAGAAACAAAATGGAAACTGAATCATGACTTGCATTAATAATCCCGGATACATATTCACAATAAATGTTTGCAGTTTTCAACATTTCGAAAAATGTTTACATTAAAATAAAACACTAAGTCTTGGAATACTCGATAAGGAAATTTTCGATTTAGACAACTGGCGAAGCTATTACTTGTTGAGACACGTTACGTACGTTCAGGCAAGGCTTGTTTTCAAACGTCTGTAGCATGGAAACGGTAAGTTTCCTGATATGTTTTCCAATTTTAAATATTATCAACTCAGTCCCCTCTACAAGTCCTAGAAATTTGTAAGGGGAATTTTAGAGCAATCTGCATATTCTAAATTATTTAAAAAATAATGATATCTATTATGAGGAGGAGAAGAATAAGTAAACCGTTAGGTTAAAATTAATATTTCGGTAAGCCTAAGTGAACATGCTTTATTGGACTGTTAGTCGCGCGACAATTTAATGAAGAACATATTGTACACCGCTGTGGCCTCGAGGTAGTGTGCTGCCTTGTCACACAGCGGGCCCGGGTTCGATTCCCGATCGGGACAGGCTCCTGGGTGAGATTTTTTCGGTGTTTTTCCTCACCTATAAGACAAATATCAAGAATCTTAGGGTCCAACAGTCCCCGAAAGTCATCCGACCATCATCTTCATCATCATTATCATCACCATCATTCACCGGTGTGGAAAGCAACGGAAAGCTACCACACCTAAAATTCCCTAGTAAAGCTTCAAAGCATAGCATGAAAATTATATGATTGCAATGAAAGACCTGTAGGACTATAGAATAGAATATTTTTTATTTATTTATTTTTTACTTTTAGATAATTTTATCCTCTATGTTGCATAGTTTCACCGAATTTCCTTTCTTTTTATAATTATTCACCATTCTTTAATAATTTTTAACACATACAAACATAAATATATAAACCCTGACCCAAGTTGAAGATTTAAAATCCCACCGGGAATGGAATCCGGGTCGCCGGGGTGAAAGATAGGAATTCCATCAACTATGTCACAGCGATGTAAAAATTATCGAAAAACTATTTAAGTTGGCAATAATTGTCATGTAAAGCAAGGCTAATAGATTATAATGAGTGGGAAATTCTGCTAACGACGATAATAACAATAATGTAACAATCTGTGTAGGTGCCAAGTCCGATGGGGAAGATATTCATCTGCATACCGTCTTATCATCAGGAACAAGTTGGAGGGAATGAGTAGGACGGGCAGATTTGACATTAAATGACATGACATACGTATCAAGGAGTAGAATGAAAAGGAACGCCTATAACTATATCTCACTTAGCTAACTGAGCGAAGATGGCACCCAAATTACTTCACCATCCTAACCCTATCCAGTCAGTGTTTTAATCCCACAGAACGTCGTGCCATAAGCTTAAGCGTCAGGTTTCCAAATTGCAAGACGCGCGATATGTTCTTCACATTTCGAACAGCAGTGGCACAAGTCACATGGCATTAGATGTGACTAACATTTTATAATATTTATCGAATGTTTTCTGCTAACTAACTAACTAACTAACTAACTAACTAACTGGCATTATCGAACCCGTAGGTTCATGGCCGCTCGGACATAAGCTCTCCATACATCCCTATCCTGGGCTAATGTTTTCCAATCATTCCCTGTATAATCTACTTCCCTCAAATCATTGTTAGTGTTATTCTCCCACCTCATCATTGGTCTACCACTGGGCGTTTTCCCTCTGGTTTCCCCACAAAATGCTTCCATGCAAGGAAACAAAATTCATGGAGTTGAATGTGACTGGCATTTTGCCGGATAAAACCAGTTTTTTACCAATACAACTTTGATATCTTCGTTTCGTAAGTTGCATGTAAGAAAATGTTTTCCTTAACAATAAGTTTTAAGTAAAACAATCTCACTATAAGTCTACCGATAATAAGAAATTAAGGCTCTCACCTTCAAAGATAATCGGCACGAGATATCAGCCTTGTTGTCAGCCATGAGTGTCGGCTCCCTTTATCTTAGCATATAGTCTAGTACTCAGAAACTGAGTCGACCCCTGAATCATGGTTTCACCACAAGGTCTAGGTCAGCTTAAAGTTCCTGAGCTTATCGAGAATCGATCCCATGATCTTCCCGTTTGAAGTAAGCTGCCTTTACAAAGGAAACATTTGGCACAGGAAAGAACTCGAAGAAGGTTCTTTACCTTATCCTCCTGCGTCCTTAGGTATCATACATCATACTTTTGCGTTTAATTTAAATAACTCAAACTCACTGTACCACATTCGATATCTTTGAATCATTAAGCTCTACTGTCTTTAATGACAGCCCAATTTCGCTACGACCGACGTTCCCCCAGTTGTATTATTGAAAGAAGGAATGTCGGTCCCGGATGACTAGTGATTACCATGCTCATTGGTTCAAACGTGACCGGGTTCGAACAATTTTTAAGCCATTAATATCCTGAGTATGACTTCCTTCTGAAGAAAAACTATAATCATGGGTTCTGTGTCATAGATTTGCGACACATAACAGCACAAGCCTATAAAAGGAGACATCGGACCAAAATTTGTTGGTCCTTTCACAATCAGATAGGCTACATCACTGAACTAAGATGATAAAGAGCGTCCCTAAATAAAATATTATCTACCTACCTGACAGAAAGAGTACAGTCAGTAAGAGGAGTCGCTTTCTTACGTTATTCTAGAAGCTATTTTTGGATAGGTCTTGGTTAATAATTTTATATTAAATAGTTAATATTGTTATGCCAATCATGTTCCTGTAAACATTAAGATTATATTGTATAATACCCATTAGGTTGCGTATGGAGAGGAACTCAGAGGGAGGAACAAATATTTCGTCAACTCGTGGGAAATTTGTCTTAAGTTGGTTCTCGACCAATAAGTGCTTGAAAACTGATTTATTATTTCCTTCTTTTTTGTGTATGTTTTATCTCCCTCCCTTCACCCAATGTCCACAAACAAAATTGACCATTCACTTGGCTTTTTAAGAAATATGTGCATTTTGTATCAACTTTCTTTCTTCTTCTGAATCTCGAAGTTTCAAGATCAGGAGTAATTTGTATTTGTTCTGTCTTATTTTAACTTTTTAAATTGGGTCTAGTTTTATCCTCCAGTGCAGACCTACATATCAAGTAATTTTATAAAGTGTAAAAGGCCCCTTTTTAATAAGGGCTTAAAACTTTCCTCCTCTCCATAAGTCGACAGGCTTAGAAGGTCCTTGGCCTACCAGCCGGTCGCTGGCCTCACATCTACATGTGTTATTCACAGAGGTAGACAATTATCCTGCCAGTTTAGGGATTATATATGGCCAGCCTATTGAGTCCCCCATCCATTAAAGCTGGTTTTCTTAACCTGGAGTCGCTACATATTGTAGCTACCCAAATTCCTCACGATGCTGGGTGGGCACCGGTCCCATACCGGCCGAAATTCCACGAGAAAATTTCTTCTCCCATGGAGACCTGAACCAGCGGAAATTCCGGAGCTCTGCTCCAAAGCTTCTTACCTTAACCACTCGGCTACGGAGCGGAACAAGGGCTTGAAAAAGATACTAATTTCTGAGGACATGTTACACTTACGAACACTACCTTATTTAATTTCTTTCTTTCGTTCTCTAGACAGTTGAATATTAGATCAGAATTGTCAAGGGCAACACCATAAGAGTTTCCATCCAGTTGATAATAAATGGTAGGAAAGTAGCGTCAATATTAAATTGTCCAAAGAGATGAAAACTTGCATATTATTTAAAAAAATAGTACGTGAATGAAATTTTTAGTAAAGAATATTAATAAAACGGAAATAAGTTACATATTCTTTTTAATAGACCTATTATTTAATTTAATTTATTGTGTAACAGAGCTTTGGTATAACGTCCTTATGTAGGGCATAGGCTATAAAGAAGAATTGCAGATTTAACAATTTCGAAACAACTGCCCTCAAATATGACAATTTATTTTTGACAATATTTCTTTGAGAGGAGACCGTGATTGGTTCAAACTAGCACTGGGTGTAAATTCGATTGGTCAATATTCAATTAAGCCCATCGTATGTCTAGGTGTCTCATATAGACCTAATAAATTTCCAGTTTCAGATAATTTTCAGGATATAAAAATTAGTTATCATGACTCATGAATCATTTATTTTCTGAAAATATAACTTAGGATATTGAAGCTAATTTATATTTTAATTTTTATAATATATTAATTATACATATATATATATATATATATATATATATATATATATATATATATATAGGCCTATATAGCTGACTTTATTTTTATACATATCTTTCAGATTTAACTTAAATTAATTAAATGGCTGTGAGCTGTATAATTTTCCATAGCTTTGCAACACCACAATAAGTGAAATGTAGGCGCTAGCGAAGTGAAAGTTGATTTAGTGATTTAAACAGTAGAGTCGGTTAAGCCTGTTTTACCCTCAAGGCAGTGAATATCCTCCAAGAGTAAGACTAGAGAACGAAGGGAGGTGTCAGGGCGCGTAAAACTAAGATAAAACAGCCGCAAGACTGGTTAGATACTGCACTATATGAATAACTCGCCTCTAGAAATCCTATGGGGATTCCCATAACATTCTGACCAGCACAGTTTCTGCATTTCTGTTAATGTTTCTAATATATTTATGCATTATAGCTAAGTTACTTTAAGGATCTCTGTATTTCTTTTAAAATTCCTTTCAATATTCCTGTGATAAAAAGCAAATATGAGCAATCGCACGTAGTTTTCGATTAGGCGTAATTCTTAAATTTGAATACCATTCACCTTACCAAGGATTAAAATATCATTAATTTCACGGCGATGTTCAAAGCCGAATGCTTTGCAATGTATTATTTTATTTTATTTCGGATGTTACATGAAAATCGCATGGAGAAAGCAAATATTGAGAAAGTTTCAGTCCATTAGAACGGTTATTGATCTACAACAAAAAAAATCAGCTTCCTAAGTTAAAAATTTATTATAGACAACTTAACATTTGCTTCTTTGGTTAATAATATTCTTATATTGTATTAATTCTCGACTTAATATGTTATAGGCTTACATAAATTGTATATAATATTTGCTTCTTTGGTTAATAATATTATTATATTGTATATGTAATTAATATAGGCTTACATTAATTGTATACCACGGGGAAGAGGAAATTTTGTACGAAAACTCTATAAGGAATACCCAACAATTTATAAAACATTCGTTCTGCGAATGCCCAATACTGGAGAGGATCATTACACCCTCATTGTTCCTTTAACGTTCTAATTCTTCAAGATTAGTTATTTCACGTTTTATTTAAAGACTCTTTTAAACATTCAGGTTATCAGCGTCACAATTCAAATTTGGGTTGACAAATTTTGCTCACAGACATTTTACTTCAGGCTCGAAGTAGGTACTTTACGATATTGATTATAAGTCAAGATGGATGCAACATGTTCATAGAATGGAAGATCACAGGATACCTAAACAAATGTTAAGCTATCAACCTGCAGGAAGAAGACCAGGACGTCCACTCAAAAGACTTTTGGATAGTGTTTCTCTTGAGGCCGAAACAGGTCAACAAATGGCCAAAATTCGTGAATATACAGTCAGCAGCAGTCAACGAAGGAAACCATATTTACGATTATTGACACTAGTCCGGTTTAAACTCGCGATTTTCGGAATCAAAGACGAGCTTGGGACCGAGACTCCGTCTTTCTTCTTTAAGATTAGCTGGTTTTGTTTCTAAAAAATGGGCAACCATGGATACTGGGAAAAGGGATATGCAACCACATAAGTAATATTCCTAATAGGAGTTTTGAAAGTGGTTCACCTGTGTAAAGTAGTAGATAAACGGCTTAATCTAATTTAAGTCTATAAGAGAAATAGGTTGTGACATCAAATCCACTACTATGGTATTGTGATGAAACCCTGAAGTGTTCCGGGATTTGAATTTCTATCCCACAGGATTGTGTGATGGTTGACTGGAGTCTACTGCATAATTTAGTATAGTCTTTAAAGAATAAATTGGTTTCACATCATGAACAAAGATCAAACGTCCAAACATTAAACGCATCCACCCGATTATTTAACACAATAACAATAAATGTATATGGGCGATATGGGATTTTATATACACGCAACTTTATCAAATAATTAAAGTAGTTTAAAGGACTGTTAGAATAGCGTATACAGTATCCTTAAACACGAATTAACATCATATTTTTATGAATTAAAGTTTATCAGTGAAACGGGAAACTATTTTTTTTCAACACAAAGGCTTATAACATTGAAAATACTTTTCCCTGTATTTAGATGCATTCTTTCTGTTATCTCTAATCTCTAACCAGATGGGCCTAGGTAAATTCAGTACCAGTCAATTTCCGATCCTTACGTGGTCGATAAATTAGGTCTCCGGTCTAGATAAATTAGGTCCTGGATCTAGATAATTTTCTTATCTATGTTGACTATTAACAAAGTATGGTAAACTGTAATAATTAGATATGTTGAGAAAACCACTATAACGGTTGGGGTATCCGACATACTGACTATGTCACCTCTATACGGACTGGCTGATTGTCCATATCTGTAAAATATGTTGATGTGAGGCCGGCAGCCGGCAAATAGGCCAAGGATCTACTAGATCTGCCCGCCAGGAAATTAAATAATAATTAGCATGCAATAAGGGATTATATATATTTGACGTAGGCTTATCCATTCCTAC
The DNA here is from genome assembly GCA_030220185.1 of Diploptera punctata. Taxonomy (NCBI): domain Eukaryota; kingdom Metazoa; phylum Arthropoda; class Insecta; order Blattodea; family Blaberidae; genus Diploptera; species Diploptera punctata. Next base: position 906,556 of record JASPKZ010008023.1, read on the forward strand.
AGCCGAATTAACGGATTTTTGGACGCTAAATTTGAGCCTAGAGGAAAGATATAATATTACCGCTCAAACATGAAGTAACGGCAGTATTGACTACAAAATTCTAATGTAAACGAGATGATATATCGTCATAAATAGTAATAATAATAATAATAATAATAATAATAATAATAATAGCTTCATTTTACCTGGCAGAGTTAAGGCCTTAAGGCCTTGTCTACCACTCAACCAGGTTAAAAAAATACAAACAAAAAAATAGTCTTAAATCTAAATTACAATATATATATATATAAACGATTACAAGTTATGAATACAATACAATTAATATTTATAATGTATTTTGATTTACTCTAAATTTAACGAATTAAATATATAATATGTACAATATATATAAAAAACTAGGAAAAGATTAATGACATAGTATAAAATTAAATAAATAGAGAAAAATTAATTATTAGACAACAGGTAACTGTATAAGCGTGACTTAAAGGTACCAAGTGTACGGCAACCCCTGATATCTCGAGGAAGGAGATTCCAGGAGCGGGCAGAGGCTACTGTGAAGGAAGTAGAATAGGAGGAAGTGCTATGAAGAGGAATTGTTAGCAGACTGCTATCTTGTGACCTAGTGTCAATATTGTGGTAAGAGGGTAACTTCTCAAATCTGGACGCCAGGTAAGTAGGGATGTAGGAATTCAGAAGCTTGAAAAGTAGTGAAAGAGAGTGCAATTTACGTCTATCAGTAAGACGGAGCCAAGAGAGGTCATTAAAGTGTTCGGAAATATGGTCATAACGGCGGATATTGAAAATGAATCGAACGCAAGCATTATGAACACGCTGCAGTCTCTGCGACAAGTCATAGTTTAGATCATTATATATAATGTCACAATAATCGAAGTGTGGTAACACAAGATTTTGCACAAGGATTTGTTTTAACGAAACTGGGAGAAAATTCTTTAAACGTCTAAGATAATGTAAGATGGAGAAAGTATTTTTACATATGTGTTTCACTTGTGTTTGCCATGTTAAATTTGCGTCTAGATGTAGTCCAAGATCTATTACTGAAGAAGAATAAGGGATAATTATATTATTTATAGTAATGTTTGGAAGTGTAGATATGTCAAAGGTTGTAAGCAGTCTTTGTTGTCCCATTAGAATTACTTGTGACCAGTTAAAGATGGATATGAGATCGTCATTCATTTTCGTCAAGCTGTTATAGAGAGAATGAGGAGGTGAATGTAGGTAAATTTGGAGATCATCAGCGTAGAGGTGATAACCGCAGTGCTTTAGTACAGTTGGCAAGTCATTTATGCAGACTGAGAAAAGAAGAGGTCCGAGAACACTGCCCTGGGGGACTCCAGCCAGCACGTTGCGCCAAGACGAAGATCTAGAGTTTAATGAAACGTATTGTTGACGACCGTGCAGGTATGAGTCGAACCAGGATACAGCGCTGTCAGACAAGTGTAGATGCTTGAGCTTTATCATAAGTAAGTCGTGGTCTACCGTGTCAAAAGCTTTGCTGAAGTCAAGTAAGGTTAAAGGAGTCAATTGACGTCTGTCCACGGCTTCACGAATATCTTCAGTAATTTTTAGCAAAGCTGTGGTTGTGCTATGACCAGATCTAAAGCCGGATTGATAAGGATCAAGGAGGTGATTTTCTTGGAGATATTCAGTCATTTGCTTATGTACAATATGTTCCAGGGCTTTAGATAATGGTAGGTATTATTTGCAACAAAAAAGAAAAACGAACAAAATATGAACTGAAAGTATGTGCCTGTATTTAGAAGACTTGCATCAGTTAAAAATGCTTTTCTGGAGCGTTTGTATTTGTGGGCAAGAGGGTAAAGGGTTGGTCATGTAGGCCTAGTCATTAACTGTTGACAAGGTTAAATTCTTTGCTATGATAACAAATTTTTAAAAATTCAGTCAGTTTTACAGTAGTAGTAGTAGTAGTAGTAGTAGTAGTAGTAGTAGTAGTAGTAGTAGTAGTAGTAATAGTTCCTGTCATTTCTCTTCGAAGCATAGGGCCTTTGTGAAAGCACGCCACCGAAATTTGAATTTCGCAAAATTCCTGACTTCCAGCATTTTCCTTGTTGTTTAATTTATTTTATTACTGTGCTGCGCCATGCAATTTTTGGCCTTTCTCTTTTCCTAGGAAATCCCTGTGGATTCCATTCCAGAGCTCTATGGCACATTGTGTAGTTATCTTCTGAGAGTACGTCTATATCCAGTCCAATATCCATTTACGGTATTTAATCTCTTTCCAGATTTAATTTTGTGATAATATCTTGCATAATTTTTGGTTTGATGCGATATTTTTGCCGCCATATTTTCAAAATAATGTTACTGTAGGTAGACTATAATTGGTCTAGAAATCGAACTTAATTTAATGACCATGATAAAGGTGTTCGTGAAAATTTTGGGAAGCGCAAGTTGTTAGAGAAGTCGTCTCCCCTCTCCAGCGTTGAGATTAATACAAGTTTGAAATTGTGCAGTATCTGTGTGATATCACGTAGAAGTAATAATACATATACTTTGTCCGCATGTAGTTTTACTGTCGTTAGAAGCATAACTTGTAGGAAGGCGACTTCACGTACGCATAAAACGAGGCCGTGCAATGCATTAATTATACAATAAAGGATTCCCAACCTCCACACCATACCTCCAAGCCAATAAATGCCTTGCAAAATGCACGAGTGGCTTTAAGTCACATTTATGTTAGTTTGTTTCAAGTTACGCGAACTTTCCTTACAATTGCATTTCACTTAAGTATTATTAGACTACACAGGTTTAAGTGTTATAAGTGCACAGTTTTTAAATATGAATGACTTGTGATATATATCAACAAAATATTTTATACCGCAAATGTGCAGTTGTCTAAGAAAAAAAAAAGGTGGTGCAGAAATGTATTGTTGCATTACTTTATAATGATCGGCCCCTTGCGCAATGTAAATGTATATGTATTGCGATTCATTAAAAAAAAGGCAATAAATTCCATTACATAGGCCTATAGTAATTATAATGATGGGGGGATATTGGTATGATATTTACGCAATGGAATGACCCAAATATTTCCTTTCGTATTTTTTATATCATCATCTGTTTTAGCACAAATTATTTTTTCATCCAATACTACCATATTGTCTTTTATGAAATATCTGGCTTTCTCCCCTTGCATTGGATGGATTGTAATGCATACCTTAGGTTGGGACACCTGGAAGGCGGAGTAACGCTACCCCGATGACAAGATAGGTGATAAATGATAATGAAGCACCAGAAGAGTCTTAACCTAAACTTAACCTAAATTTCAGACTATACGTAACCACAGGAATAATTACCATTAAGGAAAAATTCCTATGGTCCGACCGGAAATCTAAACCGTGACATCACGAACTGTAGTCGGAAACGCTGACTACTAGCCCATGAGCCTCGTCACACAAATTAAATTAAAAGATGAAATTAAATAAATGTTTATATTAAATGACACAAGGAAAATTGGTAACATAGCAGGGGGACATTAATGTATTTTATTGAAAAATACTTATTCACTGACATAATCGATCCCGGAGGTTCATTAGCCGCGCGGATGTAAGCTCTCTATATATCCCTGAACTAATGTTTAAACATACCTTGTAGCCTACAGTGAGAAGTATAAAAGGCGGTAACAATTATTTCATTAAACCGTCACCGGGCAGGAATTGGCCGTTCGCCAAGACTCGTTGAAATATTATGAGGCTAAACTATCAGACATAACTTATGTTTCAAGCCTTTCCTCTGGCATCTGTACCGTATGTTATCTCAGTGAGTGAGACGGTCATATACTGAATGTTTGGTAGCGTCTTGGCCGCTGAACATGTATTATTTTCCTGCTCAAATAATGCTCCCAGCTCATTATCGGAGTAACTACTTGGTGTTTCCCTCTGGTCTTCCTACAATAAATTTCCACTAAAGGAAGGAACGAAAAAATTGTCCCCATATATAAATCCAATTAAATGAATCCAATATGCAATTTTTTCTGAGGAAACTATACATTTGCGACGCACACACCACAAGACATTTTCATCATATTTGCCACGAGGAATTCATAATTAAAATCTGTGGATTTATATTACTTTCACTCTGTATTGCAGCAATTTTTCCATACCCTTTATCAACAATTACTATTTTAATCATCTAGGTCTATTGTATGTTCATCATTCTTATTTAACTAATCTATTTATTTCATAATACTCTAAGCATATCGTCCCGTGCAGTTGCCAAGCTGTTGAAGACATGATAACCTGATACAGAGGTACGAGAATTGCTCTAGTTTCTAGTCCCCATGGGGGAAGAAATTTTCTCATGGAACTTCGGATGATCATCCTCATAAATTTTAGTAACTACAACAACAAGAGGACAACATGCACACACTATTGAGTAACACTAAGAAAATAGGACTGGAAGTAAATATCAATAAAACTAAATATATGGTCACACGTAGAAATTCATTAAATAATGGAAATGGACAGCTAATAACAAATGAGGGAAATTTTGAGGAGGTGGCTGAATTCAAATACCTAGGAACAATAATCACAAATACGAGTAGGAATGAGACGCACAAAGAAATTAAACATAGGCTCAATTCTGGAAATGCATGCTATTATGCATTGCACAGACTCTTGATGTCCCAACTCCTTTCAAAAAACGTTAAACTGAAAATATATAAAACTATTATTCTACCAGTTATATTATATGGGTGCGAAACATGGACTCTTACTTTAAGAGAGGAAAGAAGATTACAAGTATTTGAGAATAAAGTACTTAGGAAAATTTTTGGACCAAAGAGAGATGAACAGACAGGTGAATGGAGAAGACTACATAACAATGAACTACATGGTCTTTATAGAAAGGCAGTTATAATAAGAACAGTTAAGTCTTGTAGACTGCGATGGGCAGGACATGTTGCACGTATGGGGAATGAAAGACTTGCATGGAAGCTTCTTGTAGGAAAGCAGAGGGAAAACGCCCAGTTGGTAGACCAAGAATGAGGTGGGAGAATAAAATTAACTATGATTTGAGGGAAGTAGATTATACAGGGAATGATTGGAAAGCATTAGCTCAGGATAGGGATGTATGGAGAGCTTATGTCCCTGTGGCCTAGAACCTACGGGTTCGATAGTGCCAGTGAGTGAGTAAGTAAGTAAGTAAGTAAGTAAGTAAGTACGTAAGTAAGTACGTAAGTAAGTAAGTAAGTAAGTACAATAACAAGAGGCTCCAAGTTGATAAAACCAGTTATAATGGGTGAGGAAACCGATATGCTGGCCACATGTCACTCCTATAGGCCTACTAACTGGATGAGTGTGGACGTGAGGTCAGTAGCCGGGTAGTAAGTCAAGAATCTCTAGGTTTTTCACGCCATAGAGTTGGCATTATAAGCCAGTCTGTTCCAACATCTAGGCCTATTTAATATATCTTAGCCTATCCTATAGATCTATTCTATAGTGTTCTGCCCTAGGACAGGCCCTTCACTGCAATCATAGCATTTCCATGCTATGCTTTGCAGTTTACTAGGGAATTATAAGTCTAGGTGTGGTAGTTCTCCGTTTCTTTCCACACTGGGGATGATGATGATGATGATGGCAAGATGATGTTCCGGGACCATTTAGGCATTAGATCTACTTGATATTTGTCTTACAGGTGAGGAAAAAAACCGGAAAAAACCCAGGAAGCTCATCCCGACCGGGAATCGAACCCGGGCCGCTGCGTGACAAGGCAGCGCCCTACCTGAAGATCTCAGCGGTGGACACTGCACCATATTGTAATTTCGTTTTTTTAAACAAATATTTATTTGGAATGTATATGAAAATAACTTTTCGGGATTCTTAGCCGTGACTTGTAGTATATCATAGTTACGGCAGAATCACTTGTTAACAACTAATCAACAGTTAATAAGAAAATATAGGCCTACACAAGCAAATCTCCTGAGGACCCAAGCAAAATCTCCTGAATATATCACCCATAGAAGATGATAAAACGTCGAGAAGACAACACTACAAGACACGGCCAAGAATCCCGAAAATGTATTTTATTAGTCCCCTATAGGCTACATAATGATAGCCGTGGAAGTCTTATCCATATTTCAACAAGGTAATAGGCTCTGGTATTTGATGCGAAGAATTCCACGGCTTCGATGTTTTCTGTATATATTATATTTAATTTCCCGTAAAAATTGGATCATGGATCGAAACTGGTGGTAAACTGAAGGCACAAGATCAGAACTATATGCTGAGTGTTATAGCAGTTCAATACCTCCAAATTCTTGAATTGTTGTTCGTGCAGTATGGGGTCCGGTTGGGTTTGAATACGTGAGCCTTAAAATTTCTTGAACTCGTTACTGTTGCTGAGAATAAAAAATCCACATCGACTCCAAGGACACCCTTTTGGAAGAAACGCATAGTAAATCACGTATTTGAAATTCCACTAGTCATACAGTACATTACATTAGAAACCGACATTACTTATGGGAGAACCTAATATCATGGAATATGTAGCCTACATATACAGTGCGATCAGTATAGCATTGGACACCGCGATCCTATATTGTCCGTTCTCCGCCGCGAATGCACCAGCAGTGCCAGTGAAATCCCCGCGACCTCGCGTCTGCTGTCCAATGCCATATTGATCGCACTGCATACTAGTGACGCACATGAATGGATTAACGAGATTCCTTCCGTCTATATATATCCATAGTAATTCTGCCCGAAGGCAGGTCCTTCACTGCATTTTCATGCTATGCTTGCAGCTTTAGTAGGAAATTTTAGGTGTGGTAGCTTCCCGTTGCTTTCCACACCGGTGAAGGATGATAATGATGATAATGTTAAGGATGATGATGATGATGGCCATATGATTTCGGGGACCGTTTGGGCCTTAAAGTTTTCCTGACATTTGTCTTACAGGTGAGGAAAAACCCCGATAAAAACCTCACCCAAAAAACTGCCCCGACCAGGGATCGAACCCGGGCCCGCTACGTGACAAGGCAGCACGCTACCTCGAGACCACAGCGGTGGACATATATATTTATATATATATATATATAGAGAGAGAGAGAGAGAGAGAGAGAGAGAGAGAGAGACGGAACAAACGCATATATAAGTTATATATATATATATATATATATATATATATATATATGTCTGTGTGTGTGTCTTAATGTCCACCGCTGTGGTCTCGAGGTAGAGTGCTGCCTTGTCACGCTGCGGACCCGCGTTCGATTCCCGATCGGGACAGGCTCCTGGGTGAGGTTTTTTTTTGGATTTTTCCTCACCTATAAGACAAATGTCAGGAAGCTTAGGGCCCAATGGTCCCCGAAAATCATCCGGCGATTATCATCCTTATGATTATCGTCATCCTTCACAGGTGTGGAAAGCAACGGGAAGCTACCACACCTATAATTCCCTAGTAAAGCTGCAAAGCATAGCATGAAAATGCTATTATTGCAGTGAAGGGCCTGCCCTCGGGCAGAATTACTATGGATGGATGTCTTAATGTTGTCATGGTTACTATTAGCTCTAGGATATTGAATTGGATAGTCATATTGTTCATATCGATGTGAGGATCTAATAACTTAACTGTGGTACAACAAGAAGGCTGTTCGCTTAACCACATTTGCCTATCATAAAAGTGCAATACAGAGTGTTTCCAAAGTTAGTATCCATTTCAGTGAATTTCTTCATTGAAAAAGATTGAAAAATTAATGTTATCGTGAAGTATTGTAAATATATTACTGTCTTCCTACATGACCGCCATCTAGGCGAAATCACATAGTCCATATTTCAACTGTGAAACAAAATGTAGATCTTAACATTTAAATCGTAAGAAAAAAAGCCTTCTGCGTTTGTGATACGATTTCGTAAATCAAGCAAATGTGAAAAGGATGTTTTCATAGAGTGAAACGTAGAATTTTTCATACTCACTGTGTTGCGACGGGCATTCAATTCCCGACTGAGGCGTCGAGTTGATGCGTCAAGACTATCGCAGGCAATTTGAATGTGTTGCACTGTTTCTGCTGATATGCGTGGTCGTCCATGGCGTTCTTCATCACACACACTGCTGGTACGCTTAAATTTGTTTTCATGTAGACGAATGTGTGCCTTTGTTGGGGCTGGTTTACGGAATTTATGAGTAAATTCAGCTGCAGCGTCTTTGCACGACAACCCGTGTACCCGTGCACAAACAATGACAACCCGTTCTTCCATGCTAAACATTGCACTAATCTAACAGCATAAGCAAAGTTAAGAAAAAATAGTAGCGTTTTCATGGAAATGGATAGTTACTTTAGAGACATCCTGTATTATTCAGCCAATATATGGATGACATAAACCCTATGGTCAACATGTAGGGTAATCCTAGTTGTTGCAATTATTTTCTGAAATGGGGTGAGCGTATAAATTAGTTCAAAATTTTCCTTGGGAAACCCTTGGGGAAATACATATTAAACATATTTAGGCATAGATGAGAGGACAATATTAGGATGGATCGTAGGGAACTCCATATAAAAGGCACGTATTATTTTCAGTTATTTGAATATATGGAGAGCATTACTGAATGCGGATTTGAACCTATGGGTTCCATAAGTTATAGAGTTAGTAAATTGGCTATTTATATTCTTTTATACAAATTTTAATATAGTTCATTAAACGATTTTAGAGAATTAAATAAGTCCGTCATGCTGAAACTCCGTATACTAAACGAATGTCAAAGCAAGTCGAATTTATGGTCCTATTTTTATGGTCCCACTACACTTGATAGCAGTAATTAAGAAAAGTATGAGGAAACAAAAATAAAAATAAATCAAAGGGAACCAATAAATATAACAGGAGGAGTTAGACAAGGTTGTCCACTATCAACCAATCTTTTTAACATTTATTTCGACAACATGATAAGATCATGAAAGCAAATGACGACTGGGGGGGATTAACTTAGGAAATACAGTAATAAAAACAGTAGCCTTTGCAGAAGACCAGATTTCAATAGCAAAAACAGAGGACGAACTACAAAGAATGATATATAAACTAAATGAAATATAAAAAAAATACAACATGGAAATATCCTCACAAAAATAAAAAAAACAATGGCCTTCAAGGGCGCTCATCCAGTTCGGACAAAGATAATATTAGAAAACAAACCAATAGAACAAGTGGTAAGATATAACTTCCTAGGTTGCGAAATTTCATACACAGCGGAAACAGATATAAATAACAAACTAAATAAGTTTAATTATATAACAGGAGCACTAAAAAGAACTTTGAAAAATAAAGCCAGGAAAGACTCTATAATGAAATTATACAAGACAATGGCAGTGCCTATTATTACTTATGGATCCCAAACATAGACAGTGACAACACAACAATCAGCCAGAATACAAGCTGTTGAAATGAGATTCGTCAGACCAATAGCAGGATACCAAAGAACAGACAAAAACCATAACACAGAAATAAGACAAAAACTAAAAATAGAGGAATTAAACACAACAATAGTGAAATACAGAATATACTGGATAGAACACTTAGCAAGGATGACTGAGAATAGAGAACCAAAACAGCATACAGCTATTCACCACGAGGAAGAAGAAGTTCGGGAAGACCAAAGAAAAATGGAAAGAGCAGCAATTTAGAGCCGGAACAGGCTAGTAAATAAGCCCAAACCGTGAAGAAGAAGAAGAAGATTTTTATGGTTTACAGAATATATTTTTCATTCGTTAATTAATTCGCATGCGCCCAGTTATGTTACGAGAAAACAAATATGGCGGTCGCTAGAATAATTTTTAAATTATTGCATTGATATAAATCTCCATTCTTAACGGTCAAATTTCGTTGATTTTTGGAGAATACCTTTCTCATTTCATTTCAATGGTATATACCGACTTCGTTGTGAAAAATTGAATATTGCGGCGAAGGACATGAAGGCCTTCCTTAGATGAGTAACCAATTCAATTCGAGGGCCACCTCCGCGACAACACAAATTTTTAAGACACATGTCATTCGCTCATATATTCATACTAAACAAGGCGAATTTAATGTGGATGATTGTGATGAGCAGATTGTGTTCGAGGTTGGTTATTCGAAACGAATGTCTTATAGGTGTCGAGAAACATCTAAAAATAACTCATACAGGAAACGAAACTTGACCAGACCGGGGATCGAACCAGGGCTCGTTGAGTCTGAAGCAACGACGTAACCACTAAACTGAACCCTTGAAAAATAATACAATGATAACAGTGCAATGGCATATGGTGCAGAAACATAGCTCCTGTAATTAAAATCCAGATAATTGTGTATAAGTAGGCCTACCTAAATTAAATTCCTCAGAAATAGATATTTGGAGGCGTTCGGCTGCAATATATATATATATATATATATATATATATATATATATATATATGCTGCCATGACACGCAGCGGGCTCGGGTTCGATTCCCGCTAGGGCAGGCTCCTGGATGAGGGTTTTTCCGGGGCTTTCCCTCACCTGTAAGCCAAACGTCAGGACGCTTAGGGCTCAACGGTCCCCGAAAATCATCCGGCCAACATCATCATCATCCTCCTTATCATTATCAGAATTATCCTTCACCGATGTGGAAAGCAACGGGAAGCTACCAGACCTATAATTCCTTAGTAAAGCTGCTAGGCATAGCATGAAAATGCTATGATTGTAGTGAAAGACCTGCCCTCGGGCAGAATTACTATGGATGGATGGATGGATCCTCAACTCGTGTCCAACTCAGGGTCGGGACGAGGGATGAGATGAGATGAAATCCCTTATATAGAGGTCTGTGAATGACAAGGGTGCTGGCCGACCACGCTTGGCGCACCACCACAGGGGCGGATGAACCAAAATGAAACGTAATGAATGAGGTGTGTGTGGAGAAATTGTGGAATGGAATTGTGGTTGGGGAAAACTGGAGAAACCCCGAGAAAAACCTACCCAAGCTCCGTTTCGTCCACCGCGATACCCACATGAAGTGACCGAGACTCGATCTCGGGACCCCAACTGTGAAAGGCGAGCGTCTAACCGCTGCGCCACGGAGCCGCCTGTAAATTAATAAAAACAGTTAATCTAAAAAAAACATGAATGTTCAAACCTAAATTATGGATTTCATTAAAAAAAGCAACTAAATGATATGGACTATTGAAACGTATTATTCCATTCCATTAACGCAGTGAAACCTCTCAGCTTACAAGTACATTTACGTGCCACATGCCACCCGGCCTTACAGTGATACGACCTGTCGGGAGAGGGATTACACATTTACATTTTTTGACCACACAAGACCACGGAGGGCCTTCCAGAATTTTAAACATTTTTAGTCATCATCATCCTCTGATCGTGTCCTCCTTTCGGAAGGTCGATTCAAAATATGTCTCAAACAGTCTCTATCTTCCCATGCTTTGCTTCTTTTTAGTTCTTCCCAGTCGTACCTTCTCTCTTACAGACTTTTCTTTACTTGGTTAATCCATCTTTGTCGTGGTCTACCTCGTGGTCGTTTCCCTTGTATTTTGAGATTTAACAGTATTTGTGGTAGCCTTTCCTTTTTCTTTCATTTTAGATATCCAAACCATTTTAGTATACTTTTTTCTACGTCTGTTGTTAATTTTTCTACACTTAAAGTCTCCCTGATTTTTTCATTCCTTATTCTATCTCTCCTTGTTTTATGTACCATTCCATGTAAGAATTTCATTTCTGTGGCTGGGTTTTTACTCAAGTCCTTCTTTGTATATGTCCAAGTATCAGCTGCATATGTTAGAACTGGTTTGAAGTAAGTTTTATACATTGCCATTTTACGGGTATATCTTTATTCCAGATTAATTGTTTAGTTAAATTATATACTTCTAAACGTTTCTCTATTCTACTACTGATTTCAGTCTGCATTTTCCAATTTGCATTTATCACCGTTCCTAGATATGTACAATTTTCCACTTTTTGTAGATTTATGCCTGATAATATTCAATCATCATTCTGTTTTCTACATATTTTCATGAATGCCGTTTTCTCGATATTTACTTTTAAACCATATTCTTCTGAAACTGTTTTCCAATGTACAAGTTTATGTTATATGGTATTGAAATGCTTTCAAAAATCAAACATTTTTTTTTTAGTAATACAGATACATCTACCTCCTAGTTACAATTTTTTAAATAAAACAAAAATACTGGTTTTCTGCACTGCTCACGACTTTTACGCCCAGGAAAATCCATCGACTCTGGCTGGGTTTGAATCAACGAACTTCGGAACCAGATTCAGCTTAGTAACCAATATAATACTCTATCTACTTTAACCTAAACTGATTTACGGATCAAACGGCGTTATCACAATATTAACCTCAAAGCGTATTTTTTTTTTTTTTTTCATATTTTAAACATTTTTATTATTACAGATAAATCCGTCTCAACTTCAAAAACTAATATTATGACTTTTCAGGGCAAAGTGCCAGTCAGAGCAAAAATAGTAATCAATAATGAAATAATAGAACAGATAGCACACTTTAACTATCTTGGTTCAGATATAACATATAGCTAATGATTGGGATATACATAATAAATTAAACCGCTATCAAACGATGTGTGGCACCTTAAGAAGAACCCTCTGAAAGACTCGAAGAGAAACTCAGCTCTGATTTTATAAAATTTATGGCTGTTCCTGTTCTTTTATATGGATCTGAATCTTGGGTACTTACAAAAAATGATATCTCACACATTCAAAACCGCTGAAATACAATTTTTAAGATACGTAAAAGAATGTACACGCATGGATAGATTACACAATGATTCAATAAGAAATGAACTGGAGATATTTTCAATTGCCGATAAACTAGAAGAGCACAAATACCAATGGAAAGAACATTTAGACAGAATGGACAATACAAGATTACCCAAAAAGATCAACACCTACAAACCACATGGAAAAAAGATCTTTGGGACGGGCAAGGAAACGATGGACTTGAGAGAACAGGTCGCATTGACCTAATCCTGGAAAGGAAGAAGAAGAAGAAGAGATAAATCCGTATCCTAGTGACAACTTTAAAATAATATAACAAATACTAATTTTCTGCTTATAAGTAAGATTTAGTGATCAGGTATTTCACTAAAAGTAGAATATTCAATATATATATCTCCTTTTTACATTAAAGATTCTCTTGTAAGTGAAATGAGGCACGGAACTATGAATTGTTATAAGGAGTTATCCATGGATTATTCTGAGGTAAAGTCTTGTTATCTGCGACTAAATCTTCCGTTAGCAATGATTTCCTTTTTCAAGTAAGATATAGAGGAAAGGGGAATTACTAGTAGTTTAATTATGAAAAATCGCCGGACAACCTTCTCCTTGTGGTTTTGTAAATTCACTAAATGATGATTTATGGCGACATACCGGAATAGCGGGGATAGAAGAGAGGAAAGGGATGCCCTACCAAGGGACGTATAGATCTTACAGGAGGGAAGAGGATGTTTTGAAACATGGGCCTATTCTATGTTCAGGAGCAAGATTTTAGAAGAATTACTGCAGGCAGTTGTGAACCAATTTACTTCTTCCTTCTAATTACTGCATAAACGTCTGAAAGGACATGGAATAAATTGCTGTTCCAATAAATTACACAAGGCTTTTTCCTAATAAAACTCGTGTTCTACTAGTGGCTTCTAAACAAACAAATAGTTCTGTGAATCACTTAGAAAAGTCACTTTTTTAAACTGAATTTAAAAGTAAAGTAAAAAGTAAAGTAAAGTGATCCCACAACAGACCCGGAGGCCCTTGGGGTAGTAGGAGGTTAAGGCTCCCACTTTTTCTAGACATTCGGCACTTTATGTCAGCCGGGTTGTCAGCCCTGCGTGACGGCCGCCTTTACCCCCAGAACAAGCGTCTGGTACTCATTTCCATTAGAGGCTGAGTCGACCCCAGGGCCATAGTGCCGCCAGAGGGTTTGGGTCAGTTTAAAAATCCTGACCCCAACGGGACTTGAATCCTCGACCCTCCGGCTTGTAGCTCAGTGCCTTAACCACTACGCTACGGCGTGCCCCTCTTAAACTGAATTTACTAAATTAAATTAGTTTTAGGCCTATCCAGAAAAAACAGAATAATTTATCACACATTTTTTTCCTTTCTGTAAGACCTAGCTTTAAATATGGAATTAACTAATTAACTCACTGACAATATCGAACCTGGAGGTTCATGGACGGGCGGACCTAAGTTCTACATAGGCCTATATCTCTACTCTGAGCTAATTTTTTCAATAATTTCTTGTATAATTCACCTTCCTTCAAATAACAGTTAATAATATGTTATTCTTTCAAATCATTCTTGGTCTGCCAAATGGGCGTTTTCTCTCAACTTCTTACAAACTGTTTCTGTACTCCTCTTCCATTTCTCATTCGTCCCACATGTCCTAACTATCGTAATCTTCGAGTCATGTTTTGTTTCCTTTAGGCTTATCGGGCGAGGTTGCATAATTCATGAATACCACTGAATTTATTGATTGTAATTAATTTTCTATCTGAATGAACTTATTTGTATAATTTGCAGTAATAATATCCCGAACTGTAGCAGAACTGTTTGAGGTATCACGCCTCGATGCAGAGTTAAGGGACTTGCGCTGGTTCGAGTCCCCATGGGAAAATACATGTTCTCGCAGAATTTCAGTCAGTATGTAACCGGTTCCAAATAGAACTGTGTGGAATTTGAGTTAAGTAGCAGCTTTAGGTTGAGTAAACCAGTAATAGGCCTAACGGCTGACCACGTATTACATTATAGTGGTTGGGATTCGTCCATATATTTAAATATCACATCTGGATATGAGACCAGCGACCGGCTTGCAGGACAACATCCTTTAGAACTGTCACACCTTGGAATTTAGTTTATACAACAACAACAACAATAATAATAATAATAATAATAATAATAATAATAATAATAATAATAATAATAATAATAATAATAATAATGATAACAATAATAATAATAATAATAATAATAATAATAATAATGATAACAATAATAATAATAATAATAATAATAATGATAATAATAATAGTAATAATGATAATAATAATAAAAATTATATTAATAATAAAAATGATAATAATAATAATATTTTTATTAGGAAATGTGCACTCAGTTGAACATTAGGGACATCACACACACCCAGACCCAAAGTGGAGATTTTTTAAATCCCCTACCCCGCCGGGTATCGAACCCGGGTCGCCGGAGTGGAAGGTAGGGACTCTACAGACTACGCCACGGCGACGGACTATAATAATAATGATAACAATAATAATAATAATTATAATAATTCTTTGAACAGCCTTCGAAATGCCTATGAAATACTATGACTGCACACCAAAGAACTAAAATTATGAAAGTGCATTTTAGAAGATTCTGAAGGAATTAAGTTATTGAGGTTAAATTCATGAGAAGTTTTTTTGAAAAAAATATTACAGATCTTCACTGATCCTATCTAATAAAAAAGTTAAAAATGACCTTGACATAGGCCTATATATATAGTCCACCGCTATGGTCTCGAGGTAGCGTGCTGCCTTGTCACGCAGCGGGCCCGACAGTTTTTCTGGGTGAGGTTTTATCGAAGTTTTTCCTCACTTGTAAGACAAATGTCAGGGAAACTTTAAGGCTCAAACAGTCCCCGAAATCATATGGCCATCATCATCATCATCATCCTTTACCGGTGTGGAAAGCAACGGAAAGCTACCACACCTACAATTCCCTAGTAAAGCTGTAAAACCATAGCATGAAAATGCTATGGTTGCAGTGAAAGACCTGCCCTTGAGTAGAATTACTATGGATGGATATATATATATATATATATAATATATATATATAGGCTATACTTAAAATAGCCTATACGGTCCAAATAGGGACCACACAAAGTTAAATTCTATTTTGAAGGTTTGCTATAGTCTTAAGATAACAATTAAAATGTACCTGTTTGGCAGGCGCCGTCATCTTCAACTTTGTTAAAATGATGTATATAAAATATTAACTCTAGGCCTTTCGGAAATTAACTTCCATCATCAGCAAGACGAGTATGCGCTACTAGTAGGAGTTCCTATTGTAGACGAATCAGGACCTGCAACGTCTACAGCGTCTTAACTACTAGTAGCGCATACTCGTCCTGCTGATGTTGGAAGTTAACTTCCTAAAGGCCTGCAGTTAATATTTTATATACATTTTAACAAAGTTGAGGAAGACGGCACTTGTTAACAGGTACATTTTAATTTTTAATTTTTATCTTATGACTATTCACCTCAAATAAATTTGATATGAATTTTATTAGTATTATTGCTTTAGTCGTATCGAATGTAAAAACGAACATAATATGGAATTTTACATTGTAATTAATGTAATGTAGCCTAAAAGTTCGTTACTTATTGGCTTAACGACCCTTTGGGTCTACCCATAGCCTCTCCTTTGATAGGAGTATCAAGGCCAAGCTAATTTAGTTATGCTTGTTTTTCTATAGATATCTTGAGGAGAATCTGTGCTTGCTCCGTGAGGTGTCTGCAAGGAGTCAAAAAGTACAGCACCAGCGCGTGAAGCTGCAGATGTTGAGTTCGAATCCCGGTTCAGGTACATATTTTTTCCATGTAGTTATGTTAACCATTGTCTATAGACGGTATGATTGGAAACATTAATTTCCATGTATCTTTTACGGTTTAACATTTATAAATGTTAATGCTTCCCATGGAGAATATAATGACACCTCAAACTTCATTCCTAAATGATTCCTGAATCAATTAGGAATGAAGTTTGAGGTGTCATTATATTATAACCTTAAAGTCTCAACTTCAAAAACTAAAGTTAGGCCTATGGCTTTTCAAGGCAAAGTGCCAGTCAGAGCAAATATAGTAATCAATAATGAAATAATAGAACAGATAGCACACTTTAACTATCTTGGTTCAGATATAACATATAGCTAATGATTGGGATATACATAATAAATTAAACCGCTATCAAACTATGTGTGGCACCTTAAGAAGAATCCTCCGAAAGACTAGAAGAGAAACTCATCTCTGATTTTATAAAATTATGGCTGTTCCTGTTCTTTTATATGGTTCTGAATCTTGGGTACTTACAAAAAAAAACATGACTCACACATTCAAGCTACTGAAATGAAATTTTTAAGATCTATAAAAGGATGTACACGCATGAATAGATTGCATAATGAATCAATAAGAAATGAACTGGAGATATTTTCAATACTCGATAATCTAGAAGAGCACAAATACCTATGGAAAGAACATTTACACAGAATGGACAATAAAATATTACCCAAAACGATCAACACCTACAAACCGCATGGAAATATATCTTTGGGACGGGCAAGGAAACGATGAACTTGAGACCGGAACAGGTCGCATTGACCAAATCTTGGGAAGGAAGAAGAAGAAACTTAATTCCGACGAGAAAGTGACTTACCTGGTTCTTTCCCTGTACCCTTCATTTGTCATCGTCTCATTGATTAGATCTGTGCCTTTTGACAGAAATGGAAAATTACATCACATCTGAAGTACCGGTAGCGAAATCTAATCAACTTACTGAAACATGAGATGAGGGATTGTGTAATTTAATCATCTGATTCCTAATATTATTTAGGAATACTATTAACCACTCTAACATTTTCAGCCTGATTTGCTATTCGGAAGATTTACTTCACGGATTTGTTTAATTCCTTACAAGAGAATCTCTCTGCACAACATAGAAAACTGAAAATGTTAAAAGATAAAATATTTATTTTCCCATTTTAAGGATATTAAGCATTTTATAATTGAGTCTGTTTTAAAAGAATCTTGGTAGTTGGTAATATCCATTAACGGTCTCTCTGCAGTTGAAATGTGTGCTCGATGGTAAGCTCGTTATGTTCAGGACTAGGGGGAAACCTACAACTCTTTTATCATTTTATAAATACTCCTCCCTTTACACAAAGCCGCAGAATTTTCTGCATTTTAGCTGTGATAATTCTCTTCCCCATCCTAACTCGCGATGAAGACTGTTGTAATACAAAAAATAAAAAATAAAAACAAGAAGCGACGGCGAAATTAAAATTAAAACTAAGCATCTTCCTCCACTTTAGCCTTCCCTTTTCCTGAATATACATCTGTAACTCCTCAGAGCAAAATAGAAACAAATGACATTTGTATAAATTGTAACTTTTAAAGTGAACATTAACCCTCTTTATGGGAATACAAATGTTACCACATAAGTATTATAAATATCTCTCCCTTCCGCATAAATATGACGTTTTCATTGCAATTTGTATCAAGTGACTTTATATTTTACTGAGTATCCATGTACAGTGGTTTTAACTTGAAGCTAAAATATTGTATAACCCTATTATTTAAAACAACATAGCTTATTAGTATAATAGTAATTCTGCCCGGAGGCAGGTCTTTCACTGCAATCATAGCACTTTCATGCTATACTTGCAGCTTTACTAGGGAATATAGGTATGGTAGCTTCCCGTTGCTTTCCACACCGATGAAGGATGAAGATGATTATAATGATAAGGATGATGATGATGGCCGGATGATTTTCGGGGACTGTTGGGCCCTAAGCTTCCTGACATTTGTCTTATAGGTGAGGAAAAACCCCTACAAAACCTCACCCAGGGACCTGTCCCAACCGGGAATCGAAATCGTGCCCGCTGCGACAAGGCAGCACGCTACGTTGAGAACGCAGCGGTGGACTATTAGTATAATAGAATATCAAAAAAAGCAAACATAGACTATTAAATATTATTATTACTATATTCTACGCAACAACAGATGATCCTGCACAGAGTCAGAAAGAAAAGCGCTAATCAATGATAGTGGAACAAACTGAGAAAATACGAAGTAATGAAGAATTAATACTAGTGGCAGACTTAAAAGGGAAAGTGGGTAGAAGGAACAGTGATAAAGTAGTAGGAAAATATGGGGAACAAGAAGTCAACGATAATGGAAACAGAATCATAGAGATGTGCAAACAACATAAATTAAAGATAGTGAACACATTTTTCGATCATAAGGATATAGGCCTACATAAATTTACTTGGGAACGACCTAGTCTCAGAACTATAATCTATCTCTTTACCTTGGTTTAACCTCTGCCTTTGAAGGTATAATTAAATGTCCCACGCCACATGGCCTTTCCAGGACACGACTGTCAGCAGATGATTTTTAACTGTGGATAACACAATTTTTTGACTACACAAGAACATGAAGGGCTTCCCTGGATGAGTGTTCAGCTAAATATAAGGGCCACCTCCTAGGAAAAACGAACATTTAAGAGAAGACAAACCCTTCACTCATTCATTAAAATTAGCAAGCTGAATATGATTTGAATGATTGTGGTGTCCAGATGAAGTTCGGGGACAATTTGGGCCTTAATTTTTTTTTGACATTTGGTTACATGTAAAAAAAACTCATCCTGTAAAACTTATCCCGACTGGGGATCGAACCCGGCCAGCTTTGTACAACGGTGAGATAAGATTACTATAATAATAATAATAATAATAATAATAATAATAATAATAATAATAATAATAATAATAATAATAATAATAATAATAATAATCTGCATTCATGGATTAGGTCTGTTGACCCGTTCCGACTTCAGCCCATCTCTTTCTAGGTCTGACCACCTGAAGTTTATGAGTAAGTTATTTTTTACTAGTAGAGGTTACCAGCCTCTAGCCAAACCCCTCTTCCTGGAATAATAATAATAATAATAATAATAATAATAATAATAATAATAATAATAATAATAATAATAATAATAATAATAATAATAATAATAGTAATAATAATAATAACAATAAATAAAAATATTATTATTAGAAGAAAAAGAAGTATGTATTATTATTATTGTTATTATAATTAATATATTTCTGAAGGAGTCGGCAGTAGAGGTCTAGTGGTTATTTTCCGTAAGTTTAGTTCCGAGGGTCCCGGTTTAAACCAGGCCGGGTTCGATGGATTTTTTGGATGAAAAAATTCAGGGGGCAAGTCCTCCTGAAGGGACTTTAAGCTGTGGGTCCCAAGTCTGAAGATTTTCAGGTTCGTAAAAGAAAACCTCAAGTCTGAACAAAAATGCCTCTGAGTAAAATTTAACCTACCTTCCTCCATCTAAGTAATACCTTAGTTTTCCTACTAGATGTCTCTTCGAGGCGATGTACTAACCACATGTCATTCGCTGACATCTATGGGGAAATAAACAAAACTACATTAGTCTGGTTAAGAAATCTTCCCACTTGGAGTGTACCCTTGTTTCCAGCTGAACGAATAACGATCAATCATCATCATCAGTAGTGAAGTTATCTTCATAACATAATAATAATAATAATGATAATGATAATAATAATAATAATAATAATAATAATAATAATAATAATAATAATAATAATAATAATAATAATAATAATAATAATTGATAAAAATAATCGATCTAGTCATACACGTAGAGTATATATATATATATATATATATATATATATATATATATATATATATGGTATGATAAGAAAAATAAATGTCTGGACGGGATTCGAACCCGGATCTCTGAGTCTGTACCTCAGTGTGATATCCATTACACCACCAGGCGAATCCAATCCAAACACTTATTTTTCTTATATATGTATTATATTCTCCATTATTACTAGATGTCTTCACTGCCATCTAGTAGCTGACTATAACAAGTAAGCAAATTAAAGAGAATAAAAAAAAATATTATCTTTAATTTGCTTACTTGTTATAGTCAGCTACTAGATGGCAGTGAAGACTGAGTTCTCGCGACATCTAGTAATAATGGAGAATATAATACATATATAAGAAAAATAAGTGTTTGGATTGGAATCGCCTGGTGGTGTAATGGATATCACACTGAGGTACAAACTCAGAGATCCGGGTACGAATCCCGTCCAGGCATTTATTTTTCTTATACCATATTAAGCTTGCATTGCTCAATGTTAAGCATTTAATTATATCATATATATATAGGCTTACCCCATACGTCCCTCGAGGATACATTGGTGTTGCCCTTGTGAGAGTTTCTTGTCCAAGCTAATTTAATTCATTCGCAACATATGTCAGTGAGTGACATGCGGTCAGCACATCGTCTCAATGTCCGGACTTTTAGAATTGTCTTCAGATTGAATTTCATATTCCATAATTTCTTCCAGGCTTGACCTATTCTCCTTTTATCTTGTCTATCGCTGTTCTTGTGGAAGGATGTGCTCTTCCTAGATATAGGCCTACGTATTCTGATATATATTTTAACGGTGCACCAATTACCTTTATTGGTACCATGTTTCCTTTGATCATTACTTGTGTCTTCTTGGGGTTCGATTTCAATCCAGCTTCTGCACTTTCAAATTTAACCAGCACCTGTTCTAGTTACCTCGTGATCTCGCATTGACTACAATGTCGTCCGTAAACCAAAGATATGTAAGGGTCGCTCCATCTATATTGACACCACTATATTTTCCCCATCTTAGTTTGTTGGAGTTTATTTTCCAGTAGGCTTGTGAAGAGTTCTGATGATAAGGGACCTCCCTGTATGACATCTTTTCCCACTTGAAACTTTAGTCGTCTCTTCACTTCTGATTTTTCCGGCTGCTGTTGTAGACCTTAGCAAGTAATCAATAGATTTATGTTGTACACCATGTTCCATCGAGGCTTTCCATATGAATTCGTGCTCCACTGATTCGAACGTCTTGGTGTAGTCCACAAATGCCATGTATAACCCCATGTGGTATTCCTGCGATATTTCAGAAGAAAAAAAATATATACAAGTCTAATATTAACTAAGCCAATAGTTTCTAAGATGGTTTCAGAAACACGAATCAGCAATAAACAGGATATGAGAAGACTTAGCACACTCGAAAGAAAAGTAATGAATAATGAGAATCTAATATGGACCAGTAAATAGAAAATATCCGTGGAGATGTAGGTATAATAGACTATGATCTTTACAAAGAAATAGATGCTATTAATTTCATAAAAGTTGGTTCTTCAATAGGCTTGGACAACGGAGATATCAAAACCTGGCAAAAAAACTATTTTATCAAACTCAGGGGACAATGGGAAATAAAGAGTCATGTAGGAAGACAAATCAATCAATAATCTGAGGTTAATAATAATAATAATAATAATAATAATAATAATAATAATAATAATAATAATAATAATAATAATAATAGGCCTAATAATTAATGAAGTTGGGAATTAAATGACATACAGAATTGCAAAAGCATCTGGGAAATATTAAGATTTACTTCTCTTGAAGTAAAATCAACCAGTTCAATTAAGTCACTGGCCAAAAGAGAAATTACCTAACTTATGAAATAAGAGAGTCAAAAATATGATTTCAGAGGAATTGTGACTGGCAAAACAGTAGGTACACTGAAATATTTATGTCACAAACATTGTCAATTCAAATTCTCTATACTACATCTATCTTCCTATCTTTGTAGTAACGAGGGAAAATAAAGAGCACATGTTACATCTGACCTACAAAGAAAATTCCTTCCGTCTCTCAATAATATTATATTATTTTCAAATGCAACATTTTTAACATTAGCCTAATTATATTGAATACCTGTATTATATTTTATACATTCACGTATTAGTAGGCCTACTTGAAAAATTACAATGTCCATAAAATATTCTTCTGTACCCTGTATGAAAATTTAATTTCGTTAGTAGCCACGCTGCAGTTTTTTTCAGAACAAAACTCGGCATGTGAATATCATTTGAGAAAGGTAAAATCAAGTTCTTTAACCAGTAAAATCACACTAACAAGATGAGGGTTTACGTGAAAACAGAAATTAAAAATAACTCTACAGTAAAAAAATAGTAATAATAAAAAAAAACGTAAAATAGAGTTCGTTAATAAACCAAATCACAACATTTGAATTGTGGGGTTTGTGTAAACGCCGACATATTATTAGGAATAGGTTTTGACACTATAGGGACCACAATTTTAGTTTTCGTGTAACGAAACTTGGTATAGTCGTACACGATTTAATAATCGAAAGAAATATATATTCCAAAAACCAGAAAAATAGTACCATTAGGAATGGAGGTTTATCAGGAACCCAAAATTTGAACATTGCTCTATACTGCAGCCACTGATTCTCCGGACTTCACGTTTTCACGACAGTGTTGCCGATATGGATATTCAGTGGGAGTGGCCGCTTTATGTATGTGGTTAGCAGACATACAGCTGACAACATCTCAGCAATTTCAAACCTTGCTAGCGCGCTATAGCTGCATCATGAGCAGTAATTGGTTGTGGCAGACATCTACTCGCACTACAACCACATCCTTATTGGCACTACAGGACGAATTCTGCCTTTACCCCTCGTATAACCTAAACTTCAGAGCCGGAGATATGACGGCTCAGGTATAGTGATCCAATTTCTGCTTTCTAGGAACGAATCTAGACAAATACGATTTAATTAAGAAAAGAAACATATATTTCGCAAATAAGCAAAATCGGACCATAAAATCGACTTCCTAGGGATATCCATAAGTTACGCAGTTACTGCGTGATGATTTTTTAATATTATCGTATCAATGACTGGAAATCTGAATTAGGATTAACATTTTAGCCTAGCATAGAAATTGGCTTCGCACAACGTTTAATGTTACATAGATCGGTGTTACTCCAAAGTATACCACTTATTTAAAAACACAGTCTGTACTTATTTCTCATTTATTCTCTCTGTTTTTCCTACAATGTGTTTCTCTCTCTTTCGTAAATCCACTCTGTCATATTTCCTCCCCTTCCAACATTTACCACGTAGACGTACTAATTCTTTTTCGTTTTACATCCCCAAATGTAAATTAAAAATTAGACTAATTGAAACAAAACGAGTATTTTAAAAATGATTTTACCCAGGTGAGTAATTTCTCAACAGCAAACAATAAAATGTTTTCCCAATTAAGATATCCCAAACGTACTAGCCTACTTATATCATCAACTCATCTCTCCTTCGTATTACAATAAAAATAGGAACTTTATTTTGCATTCTAAAAGTTATTTATAACCAGTGTAATGATTATAATCTATTCAGAATACGTCAAACAAAAATCGAGAGTAAAAAGTGGTAGCTTCGATTGTAATAATAGAATATATTTGAATTTAAATTGTCTGAAAACAACAGTGTCAGGGAACAAAGAAGACTGATTTATGGGTGAAGGTTTTGCTAACTTTTTAGTCTGTAAATCAAAAGGTGCCTCTAGCGGTATGAATAAAACATTGGCAGAAGATGATTTCCATCTTTCAAATATATTCATCTGAAACAGAAGAAAAGCGAACAGATTTAAAATTTGTAAATTTCCAGAAGAATTCAAAATTCCTCTAAATTATTTATATTTTGTAGAGAACTTTTAAATTTTATAGTCAAAGAAAAAAAAAGAAAAAAAATTATATAACTTACTCATTTATATAAAAACTTGAAATACGAAAAGTTCCGATAAAAATTAATTAATTAACTCATTAGCATTATCAAATTCATAAGTTCAAGGCCACGCGGACATAAGCAGTTCCGTACATCCCTATCCTGTGGCAATGTTCTGCCATCAATTCCTGTTTCATTTATCTCCCTGAAATCATAATTCATATTTTTCTCCCACTTCATGCTTAGCTTACCAACTTGACGCTTTCCCTCAGGTTTTCCTAAAGGAGTTTCCATATCTTTCATTTCCCATTCGTGCCACATGTCCCACCCATTACAGTCTACGAGATCTAACTATTCTTATTATATCTGGCTTCCCATGAAGATCATATAACTCACTGTCATGTCGTCTGCTGCCGTCATGGAGGGTGAGAAAAATTTATTATAAAATTAATTCGATACTTCCTGAATTTTACAAAAAGTAATTCAATAATGAAATATTATAAATTGGCTACAGAGAGGAAGACATACCGGAATATTCGGACATTCGTAAAGTAATAAATAATTAATAAAAAAACCAAAATCCCCACATTCAAACACGCATAGGATCCAACAACTTCTCGGTTTCCTTGTACACTCCTATGACCTAAGCTCATTACCTTCCCTCTAGTCATCGGCCTAAGCATACAAAATAATAATTATAAACTTTCCACAAAACACACACACACACACACACACACACACACACACACACACACACACACACACACACACACATATTCACAGTGTATACATCGAAGAGCCAAATTCATGTCACTAAAACGACAGTTACAGGAATAAAAACCGTGCAATACACTTTCACTCTCCAGGAATCTATTATTCGGACATTCATGTATCTTTAGGCCTATAACTGAAATATAATTCTTCTGTACGTGAGTTTGTCACTGAACTCCTCCTAAACGACTGGACCGATTTTGATTAAATGTTTTGTATATGTCTGATTGGGTCCCTCAATGGTTTAGATTCAGACCCTCTAAAACCATTAGGTGTAGGAGTTCACATGAAGTGAAAAATTAAAAATCGCTGTAGCGGTCACAATTTCCGATGTTTCACAATGAAGCTCAGTATAGACTATCCTATTAAAATGGATCGAGGTAGGTATTACCCAAAAATGAACGAAGTCTGATAATTAGAAGTGGAGGTTTATCTAAAATCCAAAATTAAAAACTGACGCAACCGCCATGTTTGTTTCCTCTCATCGTATACCATATACTTTAATTAAACCTTTAATATTTAATTTATTTAGGCGTAGCAACGCATGCCAAGTATTAGCTAGTATTAAATATAAATAAAAATTTTTTTTATTATTGATTTCGTACATCTCAATGATGGATAAATCATATTTGAAGAGAAAAATTATACGCTCAGACCGGGACTTGAACCCGGGATCCTTGGTTCTCTAGACCAAGTGCTCTACCAACTGAGCTACCTGAGCAAGTACCGATCTAAACGCAAATCTTTCTCTATATACATTGTAATTCCCATCCACCAAATGCTGTGAAGCCATGCTTCTATCTTGCAAATGGCGGCTCCTTTATTAAGAAGACATATTTGGAATTATACATTACAGCCAGTACGGCTTTTTCCAAGTTTTTATTATTGATTTCGTACATCTCAATGATGGATAAATCATATTTGAAGAGAAAAATTATACGCTCAGACCGGGACTTGAACCCGGGACCCTTGGTTCTCTAGACCAAGTGCTCTACCAACTGAGCTACCTGAGCAAGTACCGATCTAAACGCAAATCTTTCTCTATATACATTGTAATTCCCATCCACCAAATAAAAATGTTTGGTATAGAGTATATTTCATATCATTCTCTTACACCTATATGTACTGAGGCCAATCTACTGATAAGTAGGGCTGAAAAAAAATGGGTTACAAGGCTAAGCTGCATCGTACTTAAACCGCACGTTGACACGCGCTACTCGGGACAGGCTGCCAGTACAGTCCGTTAAGTATAAGAATGCACTCATCTTCGCACAGTTTTTGTTTCGGCATTCTGATACAACTATACGTCACGTAATAAGATCTATTACTGAGGAGAGTCGAACATACACACTCTCCGCTTCAAGCAGGCAGTGGAGACGCTCGACAAAGACATGCATTTTGTAAACAATGTGTATAGAAATTAGCTACTACCCTGATACCGATACTTTTTTTCAGCCCTATTGATAAGTCTTATGGATGATTCGTCACATAGTCTACAGGTAGGTCTGTGCATAAATACTTATAAACCAGTACTGCACGATGTAGCGAAGTCGATTTAGGCAAACCGAAAGGTCGAGAGTACGAGTCCCGGGGAGTTAAAAAATGTTTAATTGACTCAAACGTTCTTGCCGTATCATCATGGCTCTGGGGTCGACACAGCCTCTAACGGGAATGGATGCTAGATGCTTGTTCTGGGGGGGGGGGGTAAAGGAAACCTCACGCAAGGCTGACAATCTGTTTGGCGTTAAGTGCGGATTGTTTAGAAAAATGCGAGTTTTAACTTCCTACTACCCCAAGTTCTTCTTGGGGCCTGTAGTGGGATCACTTTACCTTTTTACTCAACTTATATTCAGACCACTATGTTTCAGGAGTCTGAAGTATATTTAGGACCTTATTGCCCCATTTATATCCAAATTGATTGAAATCGTTGTGATTAGTTGACAGAGTCTCTGTGCAAAATTTAACCAACCTTCACTAACCACGTATTACCTTAGTTGGCTACGAAGTCTCATAGATATGATTGTACTAACCACATGCCCCTCACGGATATCTCTAGAGAAATAAGCGTATTAAATTAAACTAGGTCAACAAACTCCCAGCTAGGCAGCACCGATGTTTCTATGTATGGACGTATGGGATATATAGACCTACATAGGCCTACACAATATTAATTAATTAATTAATTAATTAATGTATCTACTTATTATACAATTATGTCTACAAATAGTCAGTTAAAGAAAACTTGTTTGTATAGTATAAGGTAAAATTTAAAATTGGCCTTATATAGCTTTTGGTAGTTGCCGTCGTCCTCAATTTTCAATTGAGTTAGCTGAAGCGCAAACCATTTGAAACTCATATTTGGTAGGTCTCGCGTCCAAATCTAGATAAACCTGACTGTGGTTTGCTCCTAGTTTCTCTCAGTCGTCAAAGCAAATGTCAGGGTTGGAATTTCATTATTATGACTCATTTTACACTTATCATAAAAAATTAACAAACTCTTACGTTGCTAAAAATGGAAAGAAGAATCTTAATCGTCAAATTAATCTATAGACTGTGCGGGCAAGAGAACCACGCTTCTGCGCTACCATTTGTGCGGGCAAGAGAACCCAAACCACGGTCTGACTACCATTTGTGCGGGCAAGTTACCAAAACCAACTGCTACCATTTGTGGGGTTTCGAAACCACTATAAATAAACCACGCTATTGCGACCATTTGTGCGCACGCGGAGCGGAACTTGACCAAAATAATAAACCACAATAACTGCTACCTCTAATCCGGGATCGGGTTTTGTAATTGCTGTTTCTATTAATGTCGATCTCATTTCCAAAGAAGTTATCTATCAGGAAGTGGCTTGCCTTGGGCCCATAGAAGGCAGCCGTTGATTCATCTTTCTTTCTCTGATATATATATATATATATCAACATAGAAGAATACTGATTCTTAAATACATACAGTGAGTGAACAAGATAATAATTGTGTTTCAGGAACGCTAAATAGCATAATAGTTAAGGAGCTCGGAATAGTTTCCTACTTGAGTGATTTTCCGTAGGCCTACAGGATAGTAAACAACTACGTATACTTAAATGATGAAACAGGGGCGTTGTTTAAAAGATAACATTTAATATAAACAAGTTGGCTGAGTAAAAATAAATTAACAAAAAATAATAATACTGATCACACGATCAAATTAGCCATACAAATAAATAAATGAACAACATACCATACATCACGCAACACTCATACTGGCGTCTGAGTTTCAGGGACCAGCTCTTCCCTGGACTGCCGGACTAACTCAAACAGGCCCCTTCTTGGCCTCAGATCAGCTTGTCTATTTAGAATTCCAGTCGCATCGCGACCTGGAATCGGATTCCAATCTTGAATCCGTTTAAACAACAAAACGATGACTGCTAGGATGATCGAATGATACTGTTCTGTTAGTGCACCACGTATATAAAGGTTCCGAGGTAGAGGGGAGATGCGCCGTAGACATTGCGCGACAGGAAGGGTGAAGAGGGAAGGGGTAGCTACAAGGAGAACAGGATATTGGCATAGTTCATAAATATTCCAGTGTAGGGAGGAGAACGAAGCTACCATACTGAGCCGAAAAATGCACTTTCGGTTCAGACTACCTAACTCGGAAGTAGGAGCAAAGATCGAGATGAAAGGCGTGGGAAAACAGGAAAAAGAACTCAAGTGGAAAGGGGAGGTCATACTGCTAGGATGAAGAAAGATAGCAATGTTGGAAATGGAGCAGAGGCAGTCCTAAGTCTAGTTGGGCAGATGACTTCCGAGGCAAATTGGACAAGAATCGCATGGGACAGAGTGTGTTGGAGATCTCTAAGGAGGTCTCAAGGTGTGATAGTATAAATAGAAAAGTGCTTCACAACCAAAGGGGACGTAAGATAAAACTCAACAATCAAGAAAAAACTCACATGGAATGACTCCACAAGTGAGTTATCCATTCGCATGTAAGAGGCCCTTCCCCTGAAGGTACTCTATGGGAGTATTTTATTTTAATATTATCTTAGAGGTTAGGCCTAAACTGTCTATAAATAAGAATGAAATAAAACACATTTATGGAATAAATATCTGGTATGATATGGGACTATTTTAAATATCATTTTAGTTGCAACTATTTACTATTTTTGGAGACATATAGGCCTATTATAATCTTTACAATTACATTACAATTAACTACTAATTTAAACTACATGAAATTGCTACAGCAACACAATTAAATATATAACAAAGTTGGAAATAGTAAATTTGCAATAAAATGAGTAGACATGTAATTAAAATATTTAATTTTCGTAAATTAGGAACTATGTGTCTTATAGGCCTAATCGGTTGTTCTAATTGAACAAGAATTATTACTTATAAGACTAATTTGTTTCAGAATTCTATCAAGAAATCTAGCGGCGATTTTCAGAGAATATGATGTGGTTGTCTTGAGATAAGTTGAAGCAATTTCATTACCAAAAATACCTAGGCCTATATTTAACGATAATAATATCGCCCGGAGAGAAGAGCTATACATTTTGTGTTTTTCATCACGTAAATGAAAGGATGATGGCATCGAACCTTTCAATAGATAATCATGTTTTACTAATGGTAACTTTATAAGAAACATTATTTAAATTATGTTTATAGTGCCTATGCATTATTAAACTATTCTAGTTTACACATGTATTATTAGGACACTATTATATTATAGAAAAACATACGAGGCAATAAACACTCTCACAGTTTAGTTATATTAAAAATATTCACAAATATAAATATGGGAACCGCGTGTCACGCAGAATACGTCCAGACGATAGTCAAGCTCTTACCATACTCGGTCCACCATGCTGACATCTATTAATTCGATGAAAGTAACAATATGCCGTAGTACCTCTGGCACATTTAGTGGCAGATATACACAAATATAAATTCCCACAGAAGAAAATTACATTAGGTAAAGTCAGATGATCCGGGTGGCCAATTGCGTAATGTAAGGTCGTAACTTCATTCGACTAATGGTTATCGATCAACTCAAATTTCTTCGAGTTATGACGTAAGCCAGATACAGTTAACTGGTGATAAAAAATCAATTGTTTTAGAAACAAACTTTATCTTGTGTGAATTATGGCTGATCTTATCAGGCACACATCGATTGTATTATGTTACATGAACATGCATAAAGTCCACCGCTGTGGTCTCGACGTAGCGTGCTGCCTTGTCACGCAGCGGGCCGGGGTTCGATCCCCGGTCGGGGCAGTTTTTCAGGGTGAGGTTTTTATCGGGGTTTTTCCTCACTTGTAAGACAATTGTCAGGAAAACTTTAAGGTCCAAACGGTCCCCGAAATCATATGGCCATCATCATCATCATCCTTATTATCATCCTTCACCGGTGTGGAAAGCAACGGGAAGCTACCACACCTATAATTCCCTAGTAAAGCTGCAAGCATAGCATGAAAATGCTATGATTGCAGTGAAGGACCTGCCTTCGGGCAAATTACTGTGGATGGATGGACATGCATAAATTCATCTGTAACATAGTAACTGGTGTTAGTAAGGATACACAGAGGAAACACTGTGTGATCCTCTGTGGGGATAATGTGAATCAAGAAGGCACCGTCAAGGTGAATGCGATAGATGTCTGCTGGCGCGGCGGGAAATTTGAATTTTAATGTTCACACGTAATTGATATGAATGAAACTAGACAAACGTATTATTATACTTTAATCCAAAATTATGAATATACTAATTACACGAGCATTTCTGGGGTAGGTGGGGTTGAATGCAAGTCACTGCATAAATAACGTCTTCATAATATATATATATATATATATATATGAAAAACAATTTATTTCATTTGTACTTACGCTTTACAAATTATTTTTTTATTGATTATTTATAACTCTATTATTGCTCTATCACATAATTAATTACTTTATAATCATCTTAATTTTTAAATTTCTTATATGTACTGGGATTATAAAGTCAGAATGTATATAGGTCTCTAGTTTGATCAAATTTTAATCTTGATTTTTTTGCTCCATTTACGAGCGCGTTACCAATTTTGTTTCATGATTATTTAATATTTTCAGGAGATAAACGCCTAATGACTTGATTATCTAAATCGATTGTCTAAATTAGCTAAAAGTTAAAAAATGTAAAAAAATTAAATCCTATTGGATGTCTTTATTTGGGCTAAAGATTTGAAACAAAATTAGAAAAAGTGACTAAAATATTAATTTTAAAATTGTAACTTATTTCAATATTGCTTTGATCTCATAAAATGGTTATTATTGAACATTTAAAACTGTGAAAAATGTGTGATCATAAATATGATATGCTCACATTTTGGTTAATTAGTGGCAAATGACTAATTAATTATCATATTGGTTGTGCTGTCCATCATTATCGAATTGTAACACATGATCTGATATGATATACTTTTACTGACTGTTGTGCTGGTCAGCCATGACCAGTGACCACACAATGTTTCAGTTCATTTCATCGGGGTCCGATTCTGCTAAATGTATTCACTGGACATGGTGAAGATCTTCCACACTGATATTAAACATCAAAGAGAAACGTCATATTTTACGTGCTTTATATAGAACGGTAGCTATCCTTCCAACGAGCGATATTTACACGAATTTCTATTCATTTTCTCTCAAATTAAAACATTAAATTGAAAGAGTATCTTCATGAAACAAAATTAACTTTGCAAGAAAAATAATCAAAACTGTAATTCCAACGGTAATAATCTGTTGAAATAGTCTGATTAAAAGTAAATAAATCCTCAATATATGAAGCAAAGTAATGTGAAAAGAAAATGGGTAATTTAATTTGTAATTAGATGAAGGTAAATTACACTAATGGCATGAAAAGTAACAAATTTAATTCCACGTGGGGAGCATATTTGAGACAATTATATCTATAATAAAACAATTGAGAAATTCCAGGAAATGTGTGGTAACATAAGAAGAACTATAAAATAAGACAATGCCCATAGCATACATTCTACTAAATTATGGGAGAGCAAATAAAAAAAATCACATGTATAAAAATGTATGTGTGACGAGGAAATGGAGAAGAAGAATTAAGCTGTGGATATTAGATTTCTTTCACTTAGATTACTCTATACTGGATTTAAAAAATGATAAAGCAATAGGGAATGAATTAGGAATATGTAATATAATAGAAAGAGGTAATGAAGTGAGAAGAAACTTGCATGAATACCTAACCAGAATATCATAAGACAGATGCCCAAATAATATATCCATGCATACAGACAGTATACGAAGAAAAGGGAACTCTTTTTTGAGGTGGAGAGAACAAATCTCATTAAGATTAAACAGACTATGGACCTAAATCTTGAAGAGGATGGTGATATTTATGATTTGAATATAACAATTTACGTTATGGTGACCTTAACTTCCTTGTTATAAAGTGAACTGATATTTAAATATCTAATAAATGAGTTTTAGAGTAAATTTAGCAACTATTTTGGCACAATTAACATATGAATTTCTCTTAGAAGTTATTTAATTATAGGCTATATAAAATTATGTTGAGATATCCAATACACGTATGTTGAATAATCTTATAGTTACATAATATAACAATGAATAATATTTTTTTTTACAATTCAAAACTTTAATAAAAGACAAGTAAAAGTTTCATTCTCGTGGTATGAATACATGCTGAGAAAATATAGTTTTGCAACCTAGGCTAATTTAATATAAGGGTCATTCCGAATTCTCTTGATTTACTTTTAAAATATTACTTCTATACGAAATGTAGATCTTTATTAAGCCTATAAAATATAAATCCTTTGCAATAAACGAGTTATTGAAATTATTTCGTTTCTAAAAAGAGAAGCCCTTAAAGACTAATGAAATGGTTTAGAAATACTAACTTAGAAAAGCTGTCCAGATAGTTTATATGGCCTAAATGTGCTGTATTTTCTCACATTTTATTAAACAAGACTCAAAATAAGTGTAAATAGGAACCTAATAGCCTAATTTTTTTAGAACTTGTAAGGACAGTAAAATATTTTTCAATAGTAGATTAGGCCTACTCATAAAATGTTAGAATTAGTCCGTAACTTAAGTGTAAATAGGAGCTATATCTTCTTAGATTAGTAATGGATAGAATATTAACTTAGCGTGTAAATATAGATTATAGCTTGATAGGATTAGTCAATTTAAATGTAAATAGGAACCATATTTTGTTAGGAATAGTAATGAAGAATGCCCTAATTTAACCCTTAACTTACAATGTATCTTATAAGAAACATTGATTTAATTTATTTGTTATAGTTTATTAAACAGTAAAAATAAAACAAATTATCATACATTACCTAAGATTGTGTCAAATTACGTTAAAAATACAGTAATAACTTACTTTACATGATTTTATTTTCTTTGCGGTCCGAAACACTTGAATGACGGGCACTAGAAAGTATTGTTTCGCCAATTTAAGGGTTAAGTAAGTGCTAATAGGAACAATATCAAGCAACTGTAAATATTAATCATAACTTGTTAGTGCCAAGAGGAACCATAACTTGCTTAAGTATAATTAACAGAGAGCATTGTTTGAAATGCAAATAACAACCACAACGAAATAGAACAATTTAGCGTCACAATAACTCAAAATTATATTTTAAGGAATCGAAAATAGAAAAATATTTTCACACATTAGAACTAGTAAATAACACTATAAATGCATAGTCAGGAACATCAACACACATAAAATGATAGAGATATTTTAATATTGCTAAACCAAAGCATGTAGTACTGCAGAAAACTGTAGTGGAGCATGCTGTCATATGAAGACTCTTATAATAAAAAAAAAAAGACTCAAAATTTGATATCGAATTGAATCAAATCCAATTCTATTGGCTGAAAGTTCTTTGCGTCAGAGCGAATTTATATGTTACAAATAATAATATTTTCCCAAATTATAAAAGTCAAAATCGTCTGATAAATTACTGGTCTCATAACTATAGGGTATAACGTGAACTAATAATACTAACAAAAAAAAACATTTTTTGTCTTAGAAAGAAAAATACATGATTCTGATAGTATTTTATCTTGAATTGAAATATGATATCGGTTTTTCTCCATCATCCAAGGTTTCCGAGACACAGGCATTTATAATTTCAAACACTTTAATATATTCTACATTCATAACTACACAATATTCGAACATTCGGACAGATCTAGAAAGTAAGAAATGACGATTTTCTGCTATATTTCGCCTGTGGAGCATCCCTCTTGATGGTCCAACAATAATCGGCCAATATATTAGGACTCCATTTGCCTTGATATCTCTTTTCCATAGCTGAAATCTCATGAGTTAGGTAATTTGGTTTTATTTTACAATGGACGAGAAAATGTTTATTAAAAAATAATAATTTAAATCCATTATTTGAAAAGGAAATAAAAACTGTGGGTGATGGAGAAATTCGGAATACATATTTGAAAACACGATAAAAACTGCATTAAGTATAACTATTGATACTCATGAGACAAAAATCATGCTGACCAGTGTAATTGTATCTATTTAACATGTTGGCATCGATGGACTGAGTTTATCATATATGCTTCCTTCGGAGAGGAACTTACAAACCGCCAATCGATGTCACATAAATGTATGACACGTTAAAGAACCTTCAGCTCTGACAAGCAAGCTCCTGGCAAAATTTCTAGGAATAAATCTCACTCCCTATGACTTAGCATAGATGGAAATAACCTCAATAATTCATTCATTCATTTAAAAAAAAAGAACGTGTGTACTACCGTATTGGAAACAATGTCTGCAGTGAAATTGAAATAGCCTATGTTTCAAAAGGTTTATTTTCATTTGAATGTCACCAACAAATATGAATGATACTGGGAAACAGGATGCAAAA
Source organism: Diploptera punctata (assembly GCA_030220185.1). Classification (NCBI taxonomy): domain Eukaryota; kingdom Metazoa; phylum Arthropoda; class Insecta; order Blattodea; family Blaberidae; genus Diploptera; species Diploptera punctata. The sequence continues at coordinate 941,650 of JASPKZ010008023.1, forward strand.
TGGGATTTTAGCAGGGTCTCCTGGTTTAATTATGTAATTTGTGTGTTTATTTGTGTTTGTATATGTCTCATTGTGTTTGAAGAATTTTTGTAGACTGTTTAGCCTAACTCATGCCCCAAATGGCAGTCAATGACAATCACATTTCAATGAATTTTGATTTACAACCAATCACAGTAGTTTTTCACCTCAATTTTATCGCTTTCATTTTATCAAGTGGCTCCCAGATTTCATATATATATATATAGTGCACGAATGTAACCAGATTCTGCTTGCGAGATATAATAGAAAAACATTCGTAGCAAATGATTATACCATAAAAAAAGAAACCACTGTTTGCACTTTCTTAAACGTATTCTTTCCCAGGAATTAACGTTGCAGAAAAATATAATTGACATATTTACTTCATAGGTCAACAGAAATTAATTAATAACCTGCAATGATATGTTTAATTTTTTTTACACTAGGGTGCATTCTTACAATATTGCGATTCTATTTGGCAATAAATATGATCTGGTTGCAGTGATGAACAAATGAAACATATCGTTTCTCATTTGTTTTCAAACTTCGCCGTTTACATTAAATATATAAATATTTTAAAATAACTATATTTAAATAATGATTTGTGAGTATACAGCTTAATTTTATTCGTTAAATAGTCCTAACAAATGCCACTCTTGATTTCCAAATTCTCTAGATAAATTTATTCCTCACTTCGTGAGTCGTGAATTTATCGATAATTGGATATCACTCGTGGTATTACTTATGATACGTAATTGTTATCAATATGCTATAGGCCTACCTCATTGGGTAAAAATAAGTGAATTTTCCTTTAATTTTCTGTTTTTTAGAATAGGTATACAGCGTAAACAAATATTTAATGCTGAAACTGCAATAATGGACCGATAGGCTCTAAATCGCACTAATTATATTTAGTTTGCAACTTTTGTCTCTGCTCTATTTTAATGGATAAATTAATTAGTTATGACACATTGAAGGTTCACATAGACGAAGGTAAATTTTATAGCTTAAATTACTGCACTATAAAGAAAAGCAGATTATCTCGCTTTTAGGGAGAAGAATTTTATTAGCTCATTAAAAAAGATAAGAGATAAAAGGAGAGTTGTTAGCTTGAAGGTGTAATTTTTCACGGCAGTTTTCTTCAGGTCATTCAGTGATGAAGAGTATAAAATTCCAGAGTACATTTTCACACAGCATCAGTTAGAAGGGTGAAAAAACGTAAAAAAAAAAAACGTACGTCCAGTACCAAATTCAAGTAATGAAGTGTGCAAATAAAATTAGCCACTAATTTGACTCCCTTTAACCCCTCCGGCTTTACGCTGCATGCTAGTTAGCTTTCATCGACAGATCCAAGAGTCAATTTACAAAATTGATACTCGTTTCGGGACTGTTTTTTCCCCACATCTATCCGTTTAATCAGGATTTTTTATATTCCCTCTTCTCATTAGCATCTTCCGTCTCTTTTTTACTCTCAGATACGTAGTTCTGTACTAATACAAACTGAGAAATTGATCGTTAAACTTGGCAAGAGATAACTGTACAATCAAACACAAATAAAATATTCATAGTCTAGGTTACACATGAAAATAATTTTTGCATCTCCTAAAAACTACATTTAAAATTATCCTAAGTCAATTGTTCGTGTTCTATAAATGAATCTCGATATGTTTTGTCCCTGAGAGATCGTCGACAGCGTGTTTGAAGGAAAACAAGAAATGCTAATCAACTCTAGCAATATATGTAAGGGTGCAATAAGATGATAAATTAATTGTGTTTTGGGGTGATATTACATAGTTTAACTGCATGCCTCTCGTGGCCTTGCTTCTAAGCTCAAAACTCCATTCCAAGGATACAAATTAATTAGTCAATTAATATTACTTTACCGTTATAATTTTGGAAAGAATTCATCTATATGGAGGATAACTTAGCTATTCTTCGCACAGTTAATGACGAACTCCATAATTGCGATATCTTGGGTTGTCTACTTGTTCTTTGGACATGAACATGTCTGGAAGAATTTATAAAAGTTTTTATGCACGTCCAGCAAGATGATAAAATCTGCAAGAACTAACCAGAATATCTATTGGAGTATATTAATGAACTGTTGTAAGGTGGCCAAAAAGAGCTTAAACACACATCAAACGAAGGATACAGACCATCCGATATTAAAGCTAATAAAATATATTTTTAAAATATTTTGGAGACATTATTTTGTTTCCTTCCTAGTGATCAATAAAAACATTATGTGAAATTTTATATATATCTTTTCCAATTTAGTGGCATATTCCATGTTCAGGTTTGTTCTTGGGTAATGTTACACTCTTCGTGCGTGTAATTAGATAGTTGTAGTTGATATTTTCTTAATTATTTTTTATAATCCATGAATCCACCTATGCAAACTGTATAAATTAGTATAGACACTCATAATCCCATATTATATTATTTTGTTTCTCAAACATTACAGTGTATTTAGTGTATACTGTATATATGTACTTATGTTGATCACGTATCACCTTGTCTAGGACATTTATCAAAGTTTCACGAAATTCCCCAAAATAAAATAACTTCGTATGATTTTTGTTTACTTGATGTTGATAGTCAAACAACGTTACCGGTAAAATGCAATATAGGCTACCATACTCACAAAAAAAAAACAAAATCCATAAATCTAATTATATGTGTAATCGCTTCAATAGAATTTCTAATTTCCACAACTTCGTTAAATTATTTCAGTAATATCCAGTTGTATATATGTATATATGTATATATATATATATATATATATATATATATATATATATATATATATATTTACAAACAACATCGCTTTTTTCCTCTTCACGTTTCATTATCTTAGTTTCTAATTCTTGAATTCTCTTCTTCGAAAAATCGCAGAAAGCATCGTGCGTAATTTGGCTAGCTCAATCTGTAGCAGCTCCAAACCGAGATAACTAGCTACAACGTCAGGGGGACATGACATGCTGATCACATATCACCCCTGTACTGACTATATGATCGTCCACCTCTCTAATTAACACACATACAGTAGATGTAGGGCCAGCAGCCGGCTGGTAGTCTAAGAGACTTTTGGCCGGTCGTACCATGGAGTTTTATTTTATTAACAAGACTGATTCCTCGGTAATTTTCACAGCCTTTAGTATTTCCTTTCTCAAAAATCGATATAATAATTCCTTTTTTCTGAGAACTTTGTGTTTCTTCGACAGTATATAGCCTATTTTATTTAAAATTCTATTATGTCATAAAGTTAGAAATTAGGTTTATAACAACACAAATATTCATACAAATTAGAATTTCTTTATGATATTTCTGACCTTTGGAAAAAAGTAATAGCAGACTCTATACAATAATATTACCATATCAAGTTAATGATGTCCTCAGAATTCACCCTCTCTTCTCTTATATCCATTTTCTATTTCCCACGTGAAAGTTTTAACCAAATTCAAGTATCAAAGAAGAAACAAAATAATGTATTTTATTTTCAGAAACGCCATTAATATTAACATTCCTTTTTTCTACTTGCTCCAAGGCACAAAATAAATTATGTCCTAAATAAGTGTTTTGTCACTCACAACTACTTTTATAGTTTAATATCAGATCTGTTATCTGCTATACACAACAAATTCCTAGAAAAAAAAGTCATGCTCTAGAGTAAGATTGAGTTGCGTGACAGAGTTCTGAAAATTACGTAGGAATTTTGTTTACTCAAGTATGTTAATAATAAGGCATCATTTTTGTTTTCTAATTTTATGGATATGTTTATATAAAGTTGTATTTCATAAAATTGATTTTTATTAGGCTATGACATTTTTATTAACATAAACTTCAATAGCGGTTGAACATTGGAAAATAAATTAACATACACAGTATTTCCATAGGTTATTTTTCATTGAGATGAAACATTTTATTTAAAATTTTAAAAAGAAAGTGGAACATAATTGAATTAAATACAAATGTCGTTTCTTAATATCATTATTTCTTCAAATAATGATTTAATTGTATTGCCACACTAGCCGCCAGCACTTCTGAAAATGTATTAGTATAGATCCTTAATAACTCCTATCTCTTTTAGCAGCTCTAAGCATCTCCCTCTATTTCTTTACTTCGTCGATAAGCTTGGTAGCTTTCCTCTAGCAGTTTTAAACAGTGCAGCTCTCTTCCATGGGTGGATCCGCCCTTTTTAACACAACTTGCTCTAATTGCGCATGCGCCTACTGACCTTAAGGCGTAAATGTGAGAGAAGTAGAAAGATAAAGAGGGTAGCAAAAAGCATGCTTGAAAGACAGAGATGCTGGAAGGAAGAAGAAGACGAAGAACTCAAAGTCAGGAAAAAGAGCGAACAAAGTGGCACTGGAGGGAGGGAGAAGAGGCATCGTGTGCTGGTAATTAGAGAGCTTGATTTTAATTACTGAAGCACACTTTTAGCTGCTTACGTCTCCATCCAGTAGGAACCCAGGAATGGCCTAGCTAGGAAGAACAAATAAAACGAACTCACAGCTATATATTGCAGAGATTTGTAGCCTATGCCCTGTTTTACCTTCTTCTTAAGTTTGGCATAAGAAAAGAGCGTGCAATTTTCTTAATACTCCCTATTAAAAAAAATAAAGAGGAATTAATTAAGTTTGTTCAGTCAAGTAGATGAAATTGGCATTTAATTAATTTTGCCTTAAGATTTCGTTGCTAGTGAATTAATAATGTAATGACGTAACTGAATAAACGGCAGTTATTTGCTTACTTCATTCAGCATTTAGAGAGAGTAGTAAAATCCTCATAATTAATTACCGGATTTCCGCCACTTTTTTTAAAAAACAGTCGAGTTAATCAATATCATTTGCTTAGGGATACATCATGTCGTCCTTTGTTACATTAAATTGTCTAGATCATAAAAAAAATATTAATATCTGTAACACCGGACAAAATCTAGGTTAAGAACTAAGAATTATTTAGTAACGAAATTACTTACACACCTCACTAATAGTATTATTTTAACTTAATAAACGATTTAAAAATATTATTAAGATTGAAAAAAATATTGTTCATCGCTTATTAAATTATGTGTTTGTTTTAAATATTGAATAACCGATGTACTGTAGGTGTTGTATGTCTCATTATTGTTCATTCTTTCTTGTATACGTACATTAGATAAGGCCAGTCTACAACAATTTAGTGTTTACACATTTTATCATTAGCTTTAGTTTCAATTTTAATTATGATTAACATTATTGTATTATGGATCTTAATTTTTTTATTTACGAATAGGCCTATCCCACAATACAGTGTTTCTCCTTCAACCCTAAGTGAATTGTCGCCAGATGTTCCTGTCTAAAGCATCTCCATCCCTCAAATCTCTAGCTTCTATACCTCTCTTCACTCCATCCATCCATCGTTCTCCAGGCCTGCCTCCTCCACTTCTTCCATTGATCTTAATCTTATATATAGCCTATATATTATCTTATTGATCAAATCATCAATTTGCGTTTAATATTAGAGTTAATTTTGATTGCTATATTCTAATGTAACGTAGGCCTATGTTTATCCTAGTGAGTGGAAGAGAAGGCCACGTGGCCTTAAATCCACCAGGCTAAGTAATAATTATATAAATAGTTACTTATCTAATAATGCTTATTTGTCAGATTATTTGCTTTGCTTGGAAAACGAGTAAGTTTCACAGGTTAAGTCATAGGCTCATGCGATGTAGAAAGGGGGAGAGCTGTTACAGGCATTTAGAGGCACTTTTGAATAGTAGTTATAAATGTTTACCGCTTTTTAAGTAATCATTAATTAATCGCCGCCACATTAAAATGCTTTACATAGATTTCTAAAGATTATAGTCACAAAATCCTAAGATAGAAGTCGGTATTTATCAATGGGCTGATTGTATCAGTTGTCTCGCAGTGATAGAATTTACCCGTATTTGTGGTCCTTCTCGAATGTATTTATGAGAAAGGAAAGACTTTTATAATGCTTAACTGCTTAACATTTTTACCAAGTAACTCCTTCCAATATATTATGATGCAATGTTGCTTTCAAGCATAATCTGGTTACTCAGTATTTAATTTAAAGACACTTTTTAAAAACTCAGGTAACAAGCATCGTAATTTAAAACTTAGACATGAAAGAATCAACAAATTTTGATCACAAGAACATAATTATCCACCGCTGTGGTCTCAAGGTATCGTGCTGCCTAGTCACGCAGCGGGCCGGGTTCGATTCCCGGTCGGAACAGGCTACTGGATGAGATTTTTTTGGGGGGTTTCCTCACCTCTAAGACAAATGTCAGGAAGCTTAGGGCCCAACGGTCCCCGAAAATCAACCGGCCATCATCATCATCATCATCCTTATTACCATCACCATCCTTCACCGATGTGGAAAGCAACGGGAAGCTACCACACCTGTAATTACCTAGTAAAGCTGCAAAGCATAGCATGAAAAAACTATGATTGTAGTGAAAGACCTGCCCTCGGGCAGTATTACTATAGATGGATGGAAAATATCATTCCATTTTGATGTTCTTTACGTGCCCTAAATTTCGATAGGCTATATAACTAACGACTTTACACTTCCAAAAGAAACTATGTTCAAGGTTTTACTCCCTTAAAATTCAGGACCCCAGCGTGTTTGAATTCGCAAGTCTCGTAATCAGGAGCGATCAAGGTAACGACTAGTCGATCAGGACTGGTATAAGCACACGAAAATTACGTCAACAATAATGTATTTATAATTTCATTTCTGTCAAATATAATTTTCCATCTCCGCTACCAGTATTTGAGATGAGAAAATCCACATGAGCGGGATTTGCACACATATCTCCAGTTTTATACACGTCAAATTAAAACAAAATCTCTTTATTTAGATATATGCCCTAATGATTTTTTTATATGCTGAGATTTTGATTTACTCTAAAATTTAAATCGTGCTTATCGGCATTTGTATTAGGCCTAAAATTATTCCTTCTTTTTCATCTTCATGGTGGATCCTGAGATCCGTTTCCGTTAATACAGGAATCAAATTATCTTCTCTTAGGACGTCCAATATCACGGCATCCTGAGGGACTATATCCAATCCATATGCCTGTCTAGCTGCTATATGTAGTTCCATCTGTTGTAAATGGGTGCATACCAATCTTTCTTTCTATCTACAATCCTTTGTCCAATATTAAAGATTCCAAGTTCTTTTCTGATTATTCAACTATTTTTTCATCCCTTAATGTAACCCTGCTGTTTTTCTTAAGAATCTCATCTCGAATGTTTCTAGTTTTCGTTTGTCACTTCTGTTTAGTGCCCAGTTTCCACACACGTAAGCATCGGTATAGCCATTACCTTGTAAAACTTCACCTTCGTATCCTTTATAACTTACAATTATTAGCAAGAGGAAAATAACGATTGGTTCGGATAAGACAATGACATAATATGTAACTTTCACGAGATCTGAGTGATTCTCTATAGCAGATTATATTATTTTATTGCAATCTAACAATGATTTATTACAATGAAGAATAAGACATGTAAAAGGATAAAAATAATTAGTCCTCGGATTATTAGCCTCTAAAAATATAGATACAGGCACATAAATAGGTTTTATAAATTAGAAATAGGTTCTGAAGTGTTAGCTATTTCAAGACTTAAAAAAAAAGTGAAACATTATTTAACATCAAAATGGTTGTAAGGAAGTCTATTATGAAATTAATAAAAAAATTTAGTCATTTAATTATCGTAGTAAATATATTTATTGATGATAAAGTTTGTATTTTTTAGACATTTTCGATGCTCTGATAAAATTATGAAACTTTTCAGAGTCCTCAGAACGCTGATCTGGGACGAATTACGTACAATTCATTTAAAAATGGCAGTTTTGAATTTAAATAGTACAAAATATATTCCAATCGATAAAATAGTTATTTATAGGCACAATAATATTTTATAACCAGATATAATAAAAAACAGTTAATTCTCGTAGACTACAATAGACAAATATGTGGCACGAATGGGGAATGAAAGAGTGGCATGGAAGCTTACTTGTTGGAAAACCAGATGATAACTCACAGTTAGTAGAACCAGAATGAAGTGGGAGAATTACATTAACCATGATTTGAGAGAAGTAGATTATACAGGGGATGATTGGAAAACTTTCAGCTGAGGATGGGGATGTATGGAGAACTTATGTCCGCGCGATCATGAACCTACGGGTTTGATAGTGCTAGTGAGTTAATAACACTTTATAAAACAATTTTAGGTTTAAAAACGCAATATAATTACTAATGCGTAAGACAGGCACTTTTGACACAATTTAACTCTTCTAAGTGGTATAAATTTTCCATAAAATGTGTATGTACAACATTGTTGTTTTTTTTATTTTTTCAAGATAAAATGTACATGAAACTTAAAATCCGGGGTTTGATGGTAAACTATATCTGACTGCTGAGTTCTTGTTGAATTTTAAACGCAGTACGTACGATATAGTAACTAAATTGAATGAAAGAGCACACAGTTTAAATTACTACCTCGCTGTATTTTACAACACATGCGACCGCTGACCCCTACCACCCTCTCCCGTTTCACAGTTGTTTGAGAGAATACAATTTACGTTATTCCGTCACTCAATTTACATGTTTTCATCTGGAATGTCATCATTAGAGGAAAGAACCGGTGTATCTCAATCACTGTTGAATCATCCCCCTCCTCCCCCAACTGCGTAAATCCCATGTAGAGACATAGAGCGAGAGTAACATTAACACATAACTGATGAAGTTACTCATTTACTCTTCCAAAATTCCATTAAAGTTCAATAAAAGCTAAGTGTCGAAAGTCCAGTTTTGTTGCGTTAACTCCATGTTACAGCTGACAAATTGTCTTTCATATAAATTAAATACTAAAACTTCACTCGTACACTTTTCCCACTAGATGTCTCTATTTTAAAGTATTCATTTTAGTTATCATACATTTATTTAAACACTTTTTTTTTCAGATTGCGGTAAATCATCAAAAATTTAACTTTGATATAACAACATAATAAATGGCTATAAAATATATATTTTAGAAGAAATAGAAAATCTAAAAGAAACTGAAAAAGAAAATATACTGAATGAGAATATACCATGACCATAAAAGCCTCTACAAAAAAATCACAAGAAGCAATAATCAACTGAACGCTGATGATGGATATAAATCCGAAGAGTCTATGAAAATTGAAAGTTAGTTGAGGAAGAATGAGTTTATAAGGTAGGTCATATATATATATATATATATATATATATTTTACTTCTATAATGCCGTCCTGGAACATAATATACTTTGCCATATGTTTATCATTATGGATACTATTTAAATTATTCACATTAATATTATTGATTCATACCTGTAGATTTAAACATATAGATTTAGGCCCAGGCATATTTGTAGAGAGATCTAATCAATTTAAATATATTGGATATTATCTCTCTCTATCTGGGATGAAAAGGATATCCCTGAAAAAAATGACTAGCTATAATAAAAGTTTGGGAATTATTAATCAAGTTATGAAACCATCCCTTGTACAATAAAAACACCAGATTACGTTTATATAACACTTTGGCTAGACCAGTGTTGACCTAAGGTAGTGAAGCATGGACACTAAAAAAGACAACTTGAAAGCAGAATAACGGTGTGTGAAATTAGATTCATGCGCAGAATAGAGGGTTACACCAGATGGGACCGGAAAAGGAACACCGATATCTTAAAAGAATTGAAGACTACGCCAATTTTGGAATTTATTAAACAGTACCTAAATTGGAAACACCATCTTGAAAGAATACGTTCAAATCGGATCCCCAAAGCTGTTTATAAATTATATACCAAGAGGGCTGTTCTATGAAACGCTGGAGGGAAAAATTTTCTATAGGATCGTAACAGGCCTTGGCCTAATACTTGGAAGGAAGAAAAAGAAGAATATCCAGTTTTACAAGAATTATAGATTATGTGAGAACATATTTCTGGAGAAAGAAAAGATCTTGAAATTTCCGATTATGCCACGACAGGAAATGCTATTCTTTTGCGAGACAGCTCTGTATCAAAGGAAAATATTTCACTTATACCAAGGTGGCCTCTCTATTACGAGTATGTAATGGTTAGCATAAATGTTTATCATCTTAGAATCTTAGTTATATTCTCGGCTATTTCATATCTTTTTTTTTTTGTGTATAGTGTCATGGAATATTCCTCATTCCCGACCCTACACACAAAGACATATGTTAATGATGCAGTCGGGAATCGAACCCCTTGGAAAGCCATCCAACACGGTGTTACAACATTGTGGCAGTTCTATTTAGTCAGTGTGTTGTTTGAAGACGGATGGCCCCATGGTTAATCACTCGTCCTCCACGTCTATGTCCTGAGTTCGCTTCTCGGTCACTGTATGTAGGGTACGTGGTGGACATAGAGGAGCCAAGGCAGATTTTTTTTAGAGATCTCTTCAGTTTCCATCCTTCTCATACTATGTCATCCTTTTCCTTCCTTTTGATCTGTGATGGTAGAATCGTCAGTTTTCATTCGCATATATCACAGATTATTTCATCTCTCGATCAGGAATTACGCCGGTCACGAATTTTTTTTTATTAGACGATTTTCAATTACTAGAGTCATTAAATTCTCAATTCAAAAGAGTCGATAATTTTTACTCTGAAGGTTCATGCTTAAAACTCGAGTTTCTTTTACGTGCATGTAAGTTTACGTCACAAGAGATACAACTTTACTTCCCTTACGAAAGGAGCCATACATATATTCAGGATCTTTAACTTTCAAAATCAATTGGCCCCGGCCGGTTTTGAAGCTGTGATACTCGGGGGACCGAGTAACTAGTAATGCATGGTAGCTAGTAATCCACCAGGACCAACGTGTGAGAGCTAAATTTACATTTAGATTCTCTTAGAGTAAAAGGCAAACGTCAGGCTGTTCAGTTCATATTTTCTACTAGCAATCCACGGCTACAATACACCACACACACACACACACACACACACACACACACACACACACATGCTACATATATTTCATACATGAATGGTAGGCCTATACATAATACACGGTGTTATAGTCAGAGTCCTGGTACTCCGACCTAACGATTAAGTAGGCATACGCCTAATGAAACATTTTTATTTTCTAAATATATTAGTTTATTACTTAGCTTGTGATTATTTACAAGAATTTAAGTTCGATTACTTTAAAACATGTAAAAAAACATGGTAACATGTTATAGGCCTAGGCTATATAGGGAGAGACGTGAACTTGCGATATACTATAAAATCCTATTAGGCCTATGTATTTATCTGGCTGGACCTTAGAAGCTGCCGTAGCGTAGTGATTAAGGCCCTACGCTAGAAACCGGAAGGTCGAGGGTTCGAGTCCCGGTGGGATCAGAATTGCCAAACCTTCTGGCGGCACTATGACCCTGGGATCGACTCAGTCTCTAATGAAAATGAGTACCAGATGCTTGTTCTGGGGGTAAATACGGCCGTAACGCTGGACTGACAACCCGGCTGGCATCAAGTGCCGATTGTCCAGAAAAAAAGTACGAACCTTAACCTCCTACTACCCCAAAGGACTCCTGAGGCCTGAAGCGGGATTACATTACTTTACCTTATCTAAGAAGCTAATATGTGACGAGTAGAATGCCCAATGCCATAATCTACTGCATGACGACTCCCTGAAAGTAATGAAAAATATCTGACTATACGTCCCGTCTCCCAGTGTCGCGTTTCGTAACTATATGACCTTCACTTGAAACTCGAGCATTCTGTAATAAGTGCCAGGCCAAAAAATATTGCTGACACCATGATTTATTTCGACAATTAAACATTCGTAATCGAGACGAATTTGTACTCAGTAAAGATGCTTCTTTGTGCGATATGCGTTTTGTCGTACTTACCAGCAATGGCGACCATTATTGAATGTTCAACTTCCTACATTTCGGGATTGCCAACCTAAATAACTATGCTGTAATATTACATTTACACCCACGTGCGGGAAGTAAATCCACTGCCCTCTATGTATATTACTACGCACAATGTATATATAGAAAATATCCAAAAGGTAGTGCTAATAGGCTATACATTATACGAAACAAATCACTGCATTTTAAATGAAATGAACTTTATTTGAAACAATATAAAACAATAAATACGTGCTTGCGGCCATGTTATCAATAATTGGTCTTAAGGCCTCCTGTTGTTTCAACTAATAAACATTGCCCACACTGTTAACGTTAGTCAATTGTTTATAATGAACGCAAATATTTCCAACAAAGATGCTATTGTTTTACTATTATTTATTATTTTGAAAACACCATCGCTCAAAAAATAATGTACAACGCACGTTAGTCAAGTGTTTTACGAAATCTCGGAAATTTCGATTCTGTAAAAAACACTTCCCAACCTCGCATCGTAATAGGCCTGCTATTGAAGCAAGAGCAAATGTGATTTTCTTTAGGTCTAGGCCTATTTATTAAATTGGATATGGCTCAGGTGACGAAAGCGAATTCATTGTTTCGTAAAGTACAGTGTTTGGACCATATATTTTAATATGGCGAAACATTCTAATTTTAATAACTTAGTATTTAGTGATATTAAATTCCTCCCATAATATTTTTAAAATTCAAATACTTTTAAAATTCATTTTGAACCACAGTTAAAGTTTTTATGTAAAAAGTTGAAATATAAAGATTTGTACCTGAAATATCAGTCGTCCTCAACAAATTAAAATTCATTAATCCTTAAATTCATAATGTAATGGTTTAATTGATTTAATATTGTGAATAAATCACAAGAAAGCGAACAAAAATAAACCACTAAAATGTGTATCTAATTACACTGGTTAACATGATTTTTGTCTCATGAGTACCAATAGTTGTACTTAATCCAGCTTTTATCGTGTTTTCAAATATGTATTCGAAATTTCTTCATCGCCCACTTTTTTTATTTCAATTTCAATTAATGAATTTAAATAATTTTTTTAATAAACGTTTTTTCGTCCATTTGTCCATTGTAAAATAAAACCAAATGAGCTAACTCAAATGGTTTCAGCTATGGAAAAGAGATATCAGGCAAGTGGAATTCTAATATGCTGGCCGATTATTGTTGGACCGTCAAGAGGGATGCTCCACAGGCGAAAAATAGCAGAAAATCCTAATTTCTTACTCTCTAGGTGAGTCCGAATGTTCGAATATTGTGTAGTTACGAATGTAGAAAATATTAAAGTGTTTGAAATTATAAATTCCTGTCTCTCGGAAACCTTGCGTAATGGAGAAAAACCGATATCATATTTGAATTCAGGAGAAAATATTCAGGAATACTATCAGAATTACATATTTTTCTTTCTGAGACAAAAAAAAAAAGTTTATTTTTTTTTATTTTTGCTCAGTGTTAGGCCTATACATATAGGCCTATAACAACAGTTATACAAGATTACCTTTTCACTGCGGTCTGCAACATTTAAATAACAGACACAAAAAATGTGTGTTTTGCCGATTTAGGGGTTAAAATTGTGAAGGCATTTTAGAGTTTCTTGTTTTATCCTTAGCAGTTGGCTAGATCTTCACTATTTTAATTAATTTAATTTGTTGAGGACGACTGATATATCAGGTACAAATTTTACTTTTTTAACTCCCGTAATATGCGAGATCTGATTTCCCACAAGTACAGCCTTTATTGGATAAAGTCACGAATTACAGACAGAAATGGATTGATCACATGGATGGAATGAGTAAGGAGAGATATCCATTGTTAGCAAGAAATTATCAAGCAAGAGGAAGACGTGATGTTGGAAGACCTAGAAGACGTTGGGCTGATGCATTATTAAGTCGGAACGGGCAATTGCCTAATCCCTGGAGTGATGATGATGATGATGATGATTTCTCACAACAGCATAAGCTCTTAATAATCTTAATAAAATATTATTACTCCTGATAAAGCTCTGAAAACGTATGTAGGCTTATTCATTATTTACAACTGTTGAATATATCCTGAACCTGCTAGTAGAAGAAAGTTGGTCAGTAACCTTGTAACCTACATTGTCTTTTAAGGTTTTACAACCAAAATGCGCAAAGTTATTAACATTTAAACATGAATCACTAGCCAAAATACATCCATTTCTCTAAACATATTTCCACTCACTAAAGATGGGCTAGTTAAGATGAGTCCGCGTCATTCCTTAAACTTGTTTTTTTCCTTGAAAATTTGTTCTGTTTACCTTTAAAAGCAAATTAAACACAAATATAAAACTGTAATTGTCAAAATTCGTCTTCATATCCCATAATGATAAAAAATAGGCATATAGAGAGTTATGGAGGTTATGACTACCCTAACTTAGAATAGGCAATGCAAGGAAGATATCAAGTTGGCTAACATAATAATGTCAGTGATATTAATGTTTCATTAGACTTACTATAAAAACATAAACCTGTTTTACAATGCAAATTACATTCTGAATTAACAAGTAAAGTATAAATTTGAACTTTGACAAAACAGAGAGATAAGAAATTCAGGTCAGGGAGCCCCTCAAAGGGTGCAGAGTATAAAAGGAGTATGAGGTGTAATGGAAGATATATAATGGATGACGAAGAAGACTGACTTGGGATGTATGAAGATGATAATACGAGAAGGAAGTTGAGCTCAAGGAAGAGGTGGCGATGATGAAGATGGCGATGACGATGTGCATACGTAAAGTGCTTCAAGATTACGTCTGAGAATTTGATGAGCTCAAAGTAGCTAGCCTATACTATGCTGAAAATAGCGACTCTCGTTATATGCATGAGGATGAAGGAAGAGAGGACTTGGGAAAAATTGCAATATGTGACGAAAGCGTTGGAGGCTTGAATATTTTGTCCTTACTTTGTTATCATGGAATACACAAACTGTATCGAGAATGTTGGCTTCAGCTAGACGTGACTTAACGGAGACAGGTAACATGGACTCAGAATTACTGGAGAATCTATTAAATCAAGAAGTGGGAAAATTGTGATATTAATTTTATGATTAGGCCTACGATAATGGTAAAAATTTAAAAAAATGTTAAATCGATTAAAAGTTAAACGTCGCGACACGTCACGTCGGTGTACTTCTGATGGTCACATCGCTAACCGGACTTCAGTTCGCCTCGAGTCCAACTCTTATTGAAGGCAGGCTGAAATGGTAGTGGAACATTGAAATTAAAAATAGAATAAAATTTCAGCATATATCTATGAATTTTTCTGCTTCCTTTCTCCGAAAACGCAATTGTTTTGGCCATGTATTTAATTTTCAATAAATGTTTTACCCTAATGTTGCATTCGGATCTCGTCATGTTACTTGATAAATTATTGACAGATGCTTGTCTCATCTTCAACTAGAATTACAATGTACGCCTATCAATATTCAATATTTGGTGTACATATTTGATATAATATTGAGAGAAGGCTTTTAGACTTGTCACATATTTGTTTCAAATATACAGGGTGTAACTAAATTTCCATTACAGACTATGAGGACGTGCAGTGGGGACAAAGGCGGTTATATTTAGTACTCGTGTCCGAAAACGTACCATTTTCCCGCTACACTCAAAATACCACAACACACGCTACTCTTTCTGACGCCTGCTGCTTGTCGTCTGGATTCACAAGGAGGACTAGATGTGACGACCATCTACGTCAACACAGATACAGTACCTCCGTACCACGTTCTGGTGCACACGATCACCTATCCTTGGTCCTGCAACATCCGCGCAGTCATAATCTGCACCAGTAGGTCTTCCTGGGATGCCACAGAAGTCTCGTAAATCAGGGATTTCGTGGGACCCAACAGGTAATAGTCTAGCGTAGTCAAGTCGGGACAACGTGAGGGTCCTTGCTCCGAAAATGCGGGAGAGCTGAACGTGTGCATTGTAGTATTTTTCGTGCGTGTAACGGGAAAACGATACATTTCTGGACATGAGTTCCTATGCTAAACGTGTTCGTCGTGGTCCCCACTACACATCCTCAAAGTCTGTAATGGGAATTTTGTTAAACCCTGTATTAACGTTTCACATATAATTGTGCATTTTCAAGGATGCCAGTAACTTATTCATTATTTATAACTCAATATATCTTCAGTAGAATTATGCAATGCTGACTTCAGCTTACATGGTGCCTTAAACACCCGCTATATTTATTTTCTATGATAATACATACATTTTTTTTTTCAATGCCACCACGTTGCTATTTCGACATTCTGGTATTCTCTCCTGGCATGGAGTTATTATAACCCACTTCTAAGGTTGGGGCGCCTGGAAAACAGAGTTACGCTGTCCCGATGATATATGATATGTGATGATGTGCCAGGAGAGGCCTTAATCCTAAACTTAATGAATATGTTAATAATGATATTGAAGGCCAGATGATATTCAGGGACCGTTTGGGCCTTAAAGTTTCCTGACATTTGTATTATAGGTGACGAAAACCCCCCTCCAAAAAACCATCACCCAAGAAACTTATCCCGAGAGGGATCGAACCCGGGCTCCCTGCATGACAAGGCAGCACGCTACCTCGAGACCAAAGCGGTGAAAAAAATTGAAACCTGTATTTTTAAATTAAGATAATACAAAGTGTAAAAAGAATCTAAACTCGGTAGGTCTACTTTGAGATAAGGAACAAATTACAGGAAAAGGATGTAAAGTGCCTAATTTAATTGGGAACCATATATAATGATCCGATTGTAATAATTAAATAATTTGAAGGCAAATCATTTGATGGTTTGGGTACGTTCCCGGCAGAGTCCATAAAAATTAACTTCAACGAGTTTTGAAAAATTGACCATATCAAAGAAAATAGGTCACTCGGTATGTGATTCATCGTGAACGAATAGTAGCCAGAGAACATATTTCTCAGGGATTTTCGTGTTCTCCTCTGCCAAAAACTTCATTCCATTAGGCCTACTTCTCATTCCATTATTTTTTTCTTGTCGCCCATATCATGCTATTTTATTTGATTTTCCACTGTGATGGTGCGACAGGCCAGGTCAGCCAACATCTTTGTAGCTATATCAGAGATCTTCAATAATAGGACCTGGTATTAGACTATGCCGGACATAAGTACAGAGGACGTCGTCAGACAGGAGACAATGCATAACATTTTGTAAATAAGGCCATAAATCAACGAAGATATGTAATGCCTTAGATGAATAGAATTGAAAGGTCCACCTGTTCCTTACACCATGAAGTCTTTTAAATTAAAATGTATATATATATATATATTTGAAAAATATTTTTTTGTAAAATTGCTTCCATTTTTGAAAACCAGAAACAACTTACATTTCGTAGAAAAGCTATTCGACAGTTATAGAAAATTCTAGGCCTATATAATAGTGTTCGGTATAAAACTTGCAAGCCTGAATAAAACGGATTCTGTGCAAAATTTAACCGACTTTTATCCAGCCAAGTATACTCGGACCAACGGATTTTTGCCCTATAGCGTTGGCATCTTTTCTTAGAATAGTACACGACAATACTCACACCATTTCACGGCACACCCCTCCCATTACGTCGAACACCAGCCACAGTAACTCATCGAGTAGGGATGTTGCCAAACTTCCCCCATTGTCATGGCTCTTGAATATTGAAAAATGCTAGGTTCGAGTCGAGTTGACAACACTGGAGTCCAAGTGCAAGAGAATGATAGAAAGGAGAGAGATAGAAATGCAGGGGGGGAAATGATTTGCCGAGGCAGAAAATAAAGTAATATTTAGTACGCATAACCTATCTTACGGGGGCACAGATACGTTGGACAGACAATAATACCTTAGCTCCTTACTAGATGACTCATTGCGGAGATGTGCTAACCACATGTCACTCGCTGACATCTGTAGGCAAATAAGCGTACCTATATTAGTCTTGTTAAGAAAATCCCGCTAAGGATCATCATGCGAGAGGTATATATAAACACACAAACTTGCTGCAGTCTTTCAAATTAACTTATTCTTAATTATGATACATAGATTTTGAAGAAGCTGAGTAAACAAAACATGCTCAGCTTCAGCTGGGGTTTCTACCACGGGAAAATAAGTAAATAATCAGAGCGGCGAGTTATCCAAGTTGTTTCACTGTTAGAGTATTAATTTACTATAAATTTAAGCAGCTTAAAAGCGTGTGTGAACTAATGCCGGACACTGCAATTTTCGTGTTTCGGTTCCGCGCTGGGAGGTTAGAAGGCGTTAATGTGGCCTATTTTCAATTTACGCACAACTTTGGCAGACCACTTTACGTAGATGAGGTATTACCATGGACTACTGTGTACTGAGATCGCGGGTTCAAACCCGCCGGTGTTCGAAGGATTTTTAAGTTGAAGAATCCAAGCGAAAAGTCTTCCGGGATGAACTTTCAGCTGTGGGTCCCAAGTCTTAAGATTTTCGGACACGTAAACGATCAAGCCCCACGCCGTATCCGAGTGATTAAGGCAAGATGTCTTGACGCAGAGCTACGGGTCTCCAGGGGGAGAAAATTACTCTTAGAATTTCAGCCAGTATGGAACTGATGTCCACCCAGCATTGTGAGGAATTTGGATAGCTGCAAAAAGTAATGACTCCAGGTTGAGGAAACCAGCTATAATGTCCGGGGAACCCTACATTCTGACCACATGTCACCCTACACTGGTTGGATGATCGTCTACCTCTGTGATTAACACATGTAGATATAAGACCAGCTGTCGGATGGTAGGCCAAGGACTTTCTATGCCTGTCGCGCCATGGAGTTAGTAAAAGAGGCTGAAGTCCGAAAAAAAGATTCTGAGCAAAATTTAACCGATCTTTATCTATCCGAATAATACCTTAATTTCCTACTAGATATATGTACTAATTACATGCCGCCTGCTGATATAAGTTACGTAGGGATAAAAGAGTAACTAAATTCGACTGGTTAAGAAACTTCCCCCACTAGGGAAGCACCTATATCCCACAACGAACGAACGGATTTCAATCATCCTATACAGAGAGAAGTGTAGGATGAGTGTGTCTATATGTAGGCCTATCTGTATAGTGTAAAATGTGCTGTATGAGGAATGATGCCAAAGAGAAAGGAGAAGGATAAACCCGGAGTCGGCACGTAGCTTACTCTCGTCGAAAAACACCAAGATGGTCGCCAAGGTTAACGTTCTCATTCGTCGGACGAATCGCTATCAATAATGCTGCACGTTTTCTTAACATAGGCTCTGTAGACCTACTGCGTTGGGATTTATAATTTAATGCAAGAATCTGGTGCACAATCCAACGATTAAAATTGTTCCCCACCACCCGTCCTGGCACCGAGATTCAAACTTTTACAATTAAATTAATTTTTCAATAAAAATTTTCAACCCCGCCATTCAGGAAGCAGACATAGTATCGCCTGAGCCAGCACGACAAATGCTTGAATAATATTTTCTTTCTTTTTTTTTAAATCTCTAGGTAACACTGGTCAACATGATTTTTGTCTCATGAGTATCAATAGTTGCACTTAATGCAGTTTTTATCGTGTTTTCAAATATGTATTCGGAATTTCTCTATCACCCTCAGTTTTTTTCATTTCAATTTCAATTAATGGATTTAAATAATTACTTTTTTAATAAACGTTTTTTCGTCCATTTGTCCATTGTAAAATAAAACCAAATTAGCTAACTCAGGAGATTTCAGCTATGGAAAAGAGATATCAAGGCAAATGGAATCCTAATATGCTGGCCGATTATTGTTGCACTATCAAGAGGGATGCTCCACAGGCGAAATATAGCAGAAAATAGTCATTTCTTACTTTCTAGGTGAGTCCGAATGTTCGAATATTGTGTAGTTACGAATGTAGAAAATATTAAAGTGTTTGCAATTATAAATTCCTGTCTCTCGGAAACCTTGCGTGATGGAGAAAAACCAATATCATAATTGAATTGAGGAGAAAAAATACTATCAGAATCACTTTGTCTTTCGGAGACAAAAAACAAACGTTTCTTTTTTGTTGCTCAGTGTAATTAAACATTAGAATAATTGTTTGTATATCTCTAAATGCTTACTTTAAACTAGTCTACCGCTGATATATTTGATGAGGAGGGGTTTCACACATTACGCAGGCCCACGAAGAGCTTATAATCTTCAAGACAAACTTTGGAAATAGTCTCATTGAAGACCGATATAAAAAGAAGTTTTATTTAAATATGGAATCTAGTGTTAAGTAAAATTAAATAAATTTCTCACACAAATCTACGCACATAAAACATTTCGTATGGGATAAAAGTAAGAGTAATTTAAATACTTGTTTGATGTTAATAATAGTCTTAATTAAATGCGCGATCGGCTCATTCGGAAAATGTGAAGCGTCAGCTCTGAGTTCCTTTAAACTGTTTGAAAGTTGAAATTACATATTTCTCAAATGTGTTGCCGGAGTAGTATAAATGTTTTGAATTCATACCTCACTGAAAATAAGTCGTTCGTATTCCACTCGACTGCAAGCCACCAATGGAAAGCTTCGGATTTTAATTGCTGCTTCGTCTGCTACTACAGCTTCTTCTTCATTTTGCAAGCATTCACCCCTCCCTTAACATCTCCTCCCTTTTCCTCCTTTAAATCCTTTTCCTTTGCCTCATCCCCCATCTCATCTCAAACCCCCCTCCTCTTCCGCCATTTCTAATTTCCATGCAAAATCCGTAACCGTGGTTATAGTCAGCGAGCCCCCCCCCCCTCTCTTTCAGCATTTAATGTTCAAAGTTGAGATTTTGTGTACACAACATATAGGACAAGGGGGTGGCGAGGGGTTGCGGGAGGTGCAATAAGTACAATCGTAAAATAAAATAAATGAGTTTGTTTTAGTACGCAAGGAACAGCATAGGACACGGAGCTGGGGAACTTTAAGAGATAGGAGTCTCCAACTATCTAATGGCGAATAACACTGAGGTGGAAGGACGTTATTATTTCAGTTTTCTCAAATTGCTGACTGACATATTCAACGCAACGTTTGATCTACAAATTGTGGGATAGGGAAGCCCTTGTCGACTGCATTAGCACACACAGCGCGTACATTACTATAGGTCTACTAATGTACAGATTTTAAATCTTATATTTTTTTAAATGGATGAACATTCTCACACTCTGATGTTGACACTTTTTAATCATTTAATTCAGTAGCTTACAGTTCGAAGTCTGTACAATAATAGAATAGCATTCGGTAAACCTATAAGTAATTCATTTCATAATTTTAGACATAAATACATAAATTGTAAAGGTAAAGTTATCCCATTGCAGGCCTTAGGAGATCTATGGGATAGTAGGAGGTTAAGACTCCCATTTTTTCTAGTCAATCGGCGTTTGATCTCACCCCCAAAATAAGCATTTGTTACTCATTTCAGTTAGAGGCTGAGTCGACTCCAGAGTCATAGTGCCACAAAGGATTTAGGTCAGTTTAAATTATGGATTATAATAACAGTAAATGCTTAATCCCATTTTTTGGTCTCGAGGTCGATGGTTTTTAAGGGTATAAAAATCCTAAAGATGGCTTCCTTCAGATAAAAAAAATAAGGCTTTTCATATATTTAGTGTAGGTGAAAGAACCTGAAGCCTAAATAAGAGTCCTCTGATCAATATTTGTCGGTTTTTTACGCCCAAAATTGAATTGCGACGTTAATGAGATGAGTCTTTAAAAACAGGCGCGGGAGTAAAATACAAATTAAATAATATTTCCCCTAGGCCTATGCTAAAAGCTTCTAAACAATATGTGCTATTGTTTAGCTAATTATTTATTTCAATCTGGCCCATTCATATTGAATCACTCACGTATTAGGCTAGTTTGCTATTTAATGTTGGTGAGATAAAACAAATGGTACTAAGTTTTCTCACTGCCAATTATCATTAATTTGTAATTGATTAAAAACACAATTGTGTTATATTAATGTAATTTTCATACATTGACAAACTGAAGGATATCTCTAGAGCTATTAGTAAAATATCACTACAGGAATTGATTAAATTATTCTCAATACGAAATAAATATACAGTGACAGGAGGTTCGTATTAGGATTCACACTAGCACGTCTTATCAATTTGTGTGCTTTTACACTGAGTCTTAACTGATCTCAGGCCAGAGATAAGTAACCGAACTGATCTCAGGCCAGAGATAAGTAACCGAAAGCTAAGTTTGAGGAGAGTAGGTCAAATCGGCTATCAATTTTTTTTTCAAAATTTATTAATTGTATGAAACTACAGCTTGATTAAAAACCTTTACTTTACGTTCCTTATTGTAAAAAATCATAAAGTGTAAAATATTAAATTGTACAATTTTAATCATTAACTTGTTCTAGTTGTCTCGAGATACATCTGGCATTCAGCTGATCGCTAATTTGGATGTCCTCGTATGATCAAAAAAGTCTTCTCCTTCTTCTTCTTCTTCATTTCCTGGTTTAGGCAAGAGTTGCCTGTTCCGTCTTCACTAATAGATCTAAGACCATCTCTTCCGAAGACGTCCGACATCTCTTCTTCCTCTTGGAAAATAATGGAAGATTTTATTTGGTAATCTACTTTCTTCCATTCTTTCTACATGTTCTTTCCACTGTATCTTGTTGTTAAATATCTTTTCTTTTATGGAATAGATCTGCAGTTCTTCACGGATATCCTCGTTTCTCATTTGGTCCATTCTAGTGCAGCCTTTTACTCTTCTTAAAAATTTCATCTCGGCTGCTTGGATTTTACTTTCTTGTTTGGCAAAAGAACAGGGACAGCCATTGTTTTATAAAATTTTAATTTTGTTTGTTTGTGGGCTTTATTATTCAATGTTCTATGATCAAAAAAGTAATAATAATAATAATAATAATAATGATTTATCTTCAATACAGTAGTTTTCCTACAACCCATTGTAAATTTTACTCCTCCATAAATCACTATTCTCTGCATCAATCTCTGTTAATACTCTCGACACCCGCTCCTATGCACTCCTTGAACCCACTGTTCTTTTGGTTTCCCCTTTCTTCTCTTGCCCACCGTGTCAAAATTTAATATCACATTATGTGTCCTGTCATCTGACATCCTCTTTACGTGGCCAAACCATTTCAGTCTTCTTTCTTCAATAACTTGTAGAATTTTTTTTGAACATCCATTAGGGCCTATTTCTCTGATTTCACTATTTATGGGGTTTGTCTCTTCTTGAATTTCTTGAAGCCCTCCTCCAAACGTTCATCTCTATCACCAATAGTTTATATGCTTGCTCTCTGCTTATCACCTGGTCCTCCAGGTTGGGGATTATAACTATGGGCCACCTCCCCGTTTTATAAAAAATTAATTATGCTAAAAATCACAATGTGAATAATAATAATAATAATAATAATAATAATAATAACAATAACAATAATAATAATAATAACAATAACAATAATAATAATAATAATACTTAATACAGGCTTTCCGCTTTACAGCAGTTTGCCCTTGATTCCTGCTTTCCAGAGATCCCTATCTTCCCATTGACCACCTCCCATACCCCTCTTCATCATGGCATCATACCTATGTTCCCTCATACCATGTTCTTCTACTTCTCCCCCTTTTCCTTCTGCCTGGTACCATCCAATCCAACATCTGTTTAGGCTGCTGGTCTTCCGACATCCGTTGTACATGTCCATACCACTGTACAGCTCTCTTTGTTATCCTATCGATAACAGTTTCTCGTGCATCCATTTCTTGTCTGATATATGTATTTCGAATAAGTTGTAGCCTGGATATTCTCAAACTTCTCCGTAATCCATCCATTTCTGTTGCCAAGATTTTTTCTGCATTCTTTCATTTATTGTCCAGTTTTCTGATACATATGTAAGTATACTTTCTATTATTGTCTGTGTAATCTCTTTTTTTGTTTTTCTGGTCAAATTTATATTCCATAATAATAATAATAATAATAATAATAATAATAATAATAATAATAATAATAATAATAATAATGGTTTATTTTACCTGATGGGATTAAGACCATAAGGTATTCTCTTCCAGTTCTCCAGGGTTAACATAATAGGTGTACCACTGTATATATGATAAGGAAAGTACAAAATGTATTAAAATATCATTGCTGCTATCAATGATATTAATAATAATATTATTAATAATAATAATAATAATAATAATAATAATAATAATAATAATAATAACAATAATAATAATAACATATAACTTGATTAATGTGTCACTCCGTAGTCGTTCGGTTTAAGGTGTGTTGCTTGATGCAGAGCTACAGAACTAGCGCTGTTTCGAGTCCCCATGGGGGAAGAAATTTTCTCATGGAATTTCGGTTAAGTATTGGATCGATGACCAATCAGCATCAATTTGGTTAACTACAATAAGTAGCGGCAACAGGTTGAGGAAATCAGCTGTAACTGTTAGGGGACCCGATATGATTACCACAAGTCACTCCTATACTGGCTGGAGATCCTCTCCTCTACGATAATCGCATGTGCATGATAGACCTGCGGCCGGCTGGCAGAACAAGGCCTTTTAGATGTATCGCATAATGGAGTTCTTCTTCTTCTTCCTTCCTTCCAAGAATTAGGCCAAGGTCTGTTACGTTCCTATAGAAAATTTTCCCTCCAGCGTTTCATAGGACGGCCAGAGATCTTCGTCCTCTTGGTATATAACTATAAACAGCTTTGGGGATCCGTTTTGAACGCATTCTTTCAAGATGGTGTTTCCAGTTTAGTTGGTACTGTTTAATATATTCCAAAATTGGCGTAGTCTTCAATTATTTTAAGATATCGGTGTTTCTTTTTCGATTTCATCTGGTGTAACCCCGCTGTTCTGCGCATGAATCTCATTTCACAAGCCGTTATTCTGCTTTCATGTTGTCTTTTTAGTGTCCATCCTTCACTACCATAGGTCAACATTGGTCTAGCCAAAGTGTTATATAAACGTAATCTGGTGTTTTTTGTACAAGGAATGGTTTCATAACTTAATTAATAATTCCCAAACTTTTATCATAACTAGTAATTTTTCAGGGATATCCTTTTCATTCCAGATAGAGAGGTAATATCCAAGATATTTAAATTGATTAGATCTCTCTAAAATTTTATTCTGGAGACAGATTTTACTTTGTATGGGGTCCTTCCCATGAAATGCCATAATTTTAGTTTTGTTAATTAATATTTCCATATTAAATTTGGCAGCTATTTTTTGTAAATTATAAATTGATCGTTGCAAATCATTTTCGGGAAGTGCCGGAAGAGCTAAATCGTCTGCAAAAAGAATAGCATCGAGTTTGAGGTTCCTATTGATGAGTATATATCCCCGTTGTGTTTTCCTCCATTCGTTTATTGTTCTATTCATATATATATATACTGAAAAGCACCGGTGAAAGTCCACATCCCTGTCTTAGTCCAGAGTTGATATTTTTACAAGAAGATAGTTTGCCATCTTGTTTAACAGAGATGTCATTATCTTTATAGCTGTTGAAGTTATTAGTAATATTAGTAATTCTTGGAAGTAAAAAAAAATGTTTTTTAGCACATGGAATGTACAAGGCATTAACTATAAAGATGATTAATTAGATGGAGTTCATTATGTTATTAAATTATATTGGCTTAATAATAGAAGTGCAGAATATAACTGAGAAATAAAAATATACTAGGACTTGGTTAGCCTATTTATTATGTTGTCTGAGGAAATATTCAATGAGCTTTTTTTTAACTGTTTTTGAGTCTGGCGATTCTTGAAATAAGAGGAGAGGGAATTTAAGAGATGAGTTGCATAAACAAGTAGGAATGAGGATTAGCCAGGTATTCGATGTAGAGTATGTGATCCAGAGTTTAAAATCCTCTCCTGACAGTTCATGTCCCTCTAAACCCAGGAAGTCGTGGACACGTAAAAGTACCTACAAAGGTAGAGGTTAAATTACGAAAAACAAGGAAAGAAATTAAGCATTAATTCCATGCACTCATCAATCCTACATGCTAATTTAATATCTAAGAAGACTATATAAAAGCTAGAATAAATATGAGTATTCTACTCTCGCAGAAAATCAGACAGTATGAATTCATATGTAAATTCTTAAGCGTAGGTTTCTTTAATGCCCCTGCGAAAAAGCGAGGGTGGCTCTAGTTTTCTTGCTTTCACCCTTCTCGTTTCCCAGTACCTTAGCAACTCATACTTTACCTCCATTACTCTTTCATCCCCCTTATCTGAAATGGACGTGACAGCAGGCAAACTAAGTATTGGCACTTTTCAGCCAATGTGTCCATACACTGTCTGTCTTGAGCAAGAATGGCTTAAAATATATTATTACAAGCAAACACTCTGTGGACGCAGGGAATAAGCTGCTACGATAAGTGAAAAATTGCAACTTTTCAGGGAAACACTTTTTTTTCTCTCCTAGAAATAACAAGGGAACTGACTATCATTTCCTACCTTCACATTTTTCCTAGAGTAGCGTTGTGATGTAACAAGACCGTGTCCAAAATATTATCTGGCGTTTTAAACTGTAAGCCACAGAAATCGAAGCCAGAATCCAGCAGTGGCAACACACTTTGAGGAGCAGATGGAACTCCCTGGTTGGTTAAGAGCGGTGTGGACGGCAGGTAGTGAGGGTTATCCAGTCTACCAATTCAGGAGTTGTATTACTTCCCTATAATTTAAATGAGAGGTTTGGCGCTGAAATTAAGTGACTTGCAGTTAAAAACAGCAAATAATTTTTGACACGAACTTGGTACATCACAACGTTTCTCTGGAAGACATTTGAAGGTAATAATAATAATAATATTAATAATAATAATAATAATAATAATAATATTAATAATAATAATAATAATATTAATAATAATAACAATAATAACAATAATAATAACAATAATAATAATAATACTAATGGTCCTATTTGACCTCAGAAAATGTTAACAGAAATTAAGAGAGACACCTCTCATTATTCATTATTTTACCCTTAACATAAATCTACAGTAATTGAATAAAAAGTTTCACAAATCAGGTTTCATCCTTGGACCCAATTTATATTTATCATTCAAGAAAAGAAATCCTATGTAGTTGTGGTTGAGTTCTGATTGTTCATTTGTTTTTACTTGCAAGGAATTCTAACAACTTGTTTAACTGAACTTATTCACAATCAGCCAATTCCCCCTTTCCCAGTGCAGGTTTCACCATTGTATGGCTCAATGGTTACAAGGTTCTCCTTTCCCTCTGGGAATCGGGTTCGTGTCTCTCAACCTTTCATGTGGAATACGTGGTGTTGGAATTAAATCAGGAAATAATCCTATTTCATGTGTTCATCTACTGCATATATACAAGTTCAAAATATTTAATTTCATAAGTAAAGTATTCATTCTTAAGAAAACTATAGATTAATCATGTTAATGATTTTAGGGCATAAGACAAGTTGGAAAGTCAAATACAATTTTACCAAATGAAGGGCTCGGCTGTAAAGCATGGTAACTGACAAATTCTTGAAAATAGAGTTGTAGAATTGAAATATAATATGTGACCTCCTGAAGCATTTGAAGCACGTAATTTTATTTAACATTTATTGACCATCTGCCATCTACTTACGGATGTAAAAAATACGTGCACCAAATGCTTCAGGAGGTACGCATCACAGTTTAAATGCTACAATTCAATTTTTAATAATTTGTCAGTTAACATGTTTTACAGCCGAGCCCTTCAAATGTTATTTAGATTTGAAGCATAATTAAGCAGCTTTATCATAAGCACCGCTGTTGTCTGGAGGTAGAGTGCTGCCTTGTCACGCAGCGGGCCCGGGTTCGATTCGCGGTGGGGACAAGCTTCCTGAGTGAGATTTTTTCGGGATTTTTTCTCACCTTCAAGGCAAATGTCAGGAAGCTTTGAGGCCCAAACGGTCCCCGAACATCATCTGGCCATCGTCATCATGATCATTATCATCCCACGGAGTGGAAAGCAACGGGAAGGACCACATCTATAATTCCCTAGCAAAGCTGCAAAACATAGCATGAAAGTGCTATGATTGCAGTGAAAGACCTGCCCAAAGGCAGAACATTATAGAATAGAATCATAAGCAAGGAGCTCAATTATACAGTATGGAAAGCAACTCTACTGACAAACTTTCGCAAATTGACAAGGAGTGTTTTGATTACTCTCAGATTACTAATGAGAGAGGAATGTGTTGATGTGTTAGACATAATATAGCGCCAGATTGTGGCCCCTGACTGAGCTATGAAGTATGATCCACTGTATAGCTTTGGATTGTTCAACAATCAACACCTGAGGTAGGTACTGTAAGAATGTTTTCCCTTACTTACATTAGTAATGAGTCACCGGTGACCATGGTCCCTTTATTTTAAAACTTTCAGTCAATATCCCTGAATAATCTGTGAAAGTTTTTCAGTATATGTCTGTTCCACCTTGTACGGTACTTAAAGTTAGTATAATGAACATTGTAAAGTTAGTATAATGAACTTCAGAGATATTTCCTTCAATCAGTTTAAAATAACTTGCTTAGTGTTTAAGAATAGACCTACGGGTTAAAAAAGTATTCCATTATTTTAGTGGGATCTAGCAGTATTACCTTAATATTACATACGATGATTTGCATCAGAAAATAATATATATATATACACACACACACACACACACACACACACACAGGATGAGTTTTAATTAACCGACAAACTGCAGGGACTGATTCCTAACTGTAAATGGAGGAAAAAATGTCCTATGAATAAACGTCCAATGCCACGGCAGATGGCACTGACATTATTCTCTCGACCCTGTTGCATGGCCTGCTAGATCACCGGACTTAAACCCCCTGAATGTTTACCTCTGGGGACATTTAGAAAGCACGTATTGTGTATGCTGGACCAGATTCCTGATGTGCATACCCTTCAACAGCGTGTCCACGTCACCTGTAACGCTTTTCGGAGAGAGGTCGGAACATACGAAAGAGTGAGGCAATCCATGATGCGACGTGTGAACGCGTGTATTGCATTCCAAGGAGGCAAATGAACATCTGTTGTGACGTGGATGCGATTATATATGTACTGAACTAGTTCATGATGTCCACGTCGCCTATAACGCTATTCGGAGAGATGCCGGAACATGCAAAATAATGAGGTAACCCATGATATGATGTGTGAACGCGTGCATTACATCCCATGGAGGCCACACTGAACATATGTTGTGACGTGGATGCGATTATGCTATGAACTGTGTGCCGGGACGATTTGTTGTCGTTCCGCGCACATCCTTCATTTCCGGACACACGTTTATATAACCTTTTCTTTCCTTCATTTCCAGTCAGGAATCAGTCCCTGAAGTTTGTCGGTGTAATTACCGTTCACCCTATATATATATATATATATATCGACAAACTTCAGGGAGTATATTATATATTTCTGTTTTTTAAGCCCAAGTTTCACATCCATACAATATTGTGGGAATTGCAATAATTTTATACATTTTTATTATTTTACTTTAAATTTTATTTTTGAACGTTCTCTATATTGTTCCACATACCCTCTGGAATGTATTTATTTTGGATCATTATCATTGTTTATCTTACTGATATTTTTAGATCATATAATATATATACACACACACACACACACACACACACACACACATATATATATATATATATATACACACACATTATATGATCTAACCAAGTTTTTAAACCATCAAAAATGCAGAGACACACAAGAATGAAAATCTATAAGGTTCTCGCTAGACCCATAATCTTTTATGGCAGTGAAGCTTGGACCATCAGAACTCAGGATGACCGTCATATTACAGCCACGGAGTTGAAATTTCTGCGACGAACTGCAGGTTATAGCCTTCTAGACCACCAAAGAAATTCAACAATAGCCAGAGAGTTAAACATCGTACCTATATCTGAATACCTCCAAGAATACAGAAACAATTGGCTAGTCCATATTCAGCGCATGGATCGTCACAGAATACCAAAACAAATTCTTCACTACATTCCTCGAGGCAGAAGATCTGTGGGTCGACCTTTTCGGAGATTGCGGGAGACCGTAACAGGCCACTGTTCCTAATACTTGAAAGACAGATGATGATATGATCTAAAAAATATCAGTAAGATAAACAATGATCATGTAATGTGT
The DNA here is from genome assembly GCA_030220185.1 of Diploptera punctata. NCBI lineage: Eukaryota > Metazoa > Arthropoda > Insecta > Blattodea > Blaberidae > Diploptera > Diploptera punctata. The sequence continues at coordinate 971,743 of JASPKZ010008023.1, forward strand.
ATATATATATACATTATATATATGTATATATCCTATATGTGTATATATATATACATTATATATATATATATGTATATATCCTATATATGTATATATATATATATATATATATATGTGTGTGTGTGTGTGTGTGTGTACATTATATGATCTAAAAATAAATAAATTCGACTGTGAATCGTCGAGCCTCCGACCAGGAAACAACACCTAGAAGTACTCGCCACTGGAGAAGCCCTCCGCAGTTGAGGGAGAAACATCTGATAGGAACACCAGTAATGGACCACGGCCACAAAGCCCGGAATCACTCAACATTAGAACAGAAAATAATGATAAAACAATACAGTCAAAATTCTACGTCCAAAGACCCAGCAAAATATAGGGAATTGCCTTATGATATTTTTTCAATATAACAATTGAAAATATGTTAATGAAATTACATAATATACTTTCCCTTATTAATATTTTCGTGTTGAATTAATATTTTGAATATTTTAAGAAAATGTTGATAATTAGAGATAGCTTTCATGGAGAGAGTAATAATTAATACGGATAAAAACAAAAATAAACTTTTTTTAAGTACAAGGAATCAGATTCTAAGCTTATCAGAATGACATCATGCAATTATGTAAATAACACAACTTTAGTTTATTTTTCATTTCTCGCTTGCTTATCTTCCAAATAGTCTATAGGGTAATACTTTTTTTCTTGTATTTTATATTAACAAGAGGAGTAGACAAACTGATGAAAACGCCACTTTTTTTTTTGTACGTTTATTTTCTCGCTTCATGGCGCGAAAGGGCTCTTGAGCTAACAGGCGGATATTGGCCTCACATTCAAATGTATTTGGTCGATTTTCTAGCGAGTATAGGGGTGACATGTGGTCATCATGTCGAGTCCTTCGCCGGTTATAGTTTTTTTTTTCTCTCAGCCTGGAACAATTACTTATAATAGCTACCCAAATTCTTCTCGATGCTGAGTAGGCATCGGTCCCATAACTAATTAACTGATTCATTGACACCATCGAACCCGTAGGTTCATGGCCGCGCGGACATATGCTATCCATACAACTCTATCATGAGCTAATGTTTTCCAATATCCCCTGTATAATCCACTTCACTCAAATCATGGATAATGTTATTCTCCCATCTCATTCTTGGTCTAGCAACTGGGCGTTTTCCCACTGGTTTTCCTACCAGAAGCTTCTATACACCTCTTATGTGTCACATGTCCCCCATCGCAGCCTACGAGACTTAACTGCTCTTATAATATCTGGCTCCTATACATATCATGTAGCTCACTATTTTGTAGTTTTCTCCATTCATTTGTCTGTTCATCTCTTAAAAATTTTCCTAAGAACTTTATTCTCAGATAATCGTAGTCTTCTTTCCTCCCTTAAAATAAGAGGACATGTTTCTCATTCACATAATATAACTGGAAAAATAACTGCGGTCCCACAGTGGCCGAAATCCCATGAGAAAATGTATTCCCCAATGGGGAGTCGAACGAACACAAATACCGTAGTTCTACACCAAACTATCATGCCGCTCGACTACAGCATACGACACGTTTATATTCATGTTCTTGATTAACTTTCAGATGCTGTCAGAAATTGATTAGTTTAGGACAAGACCAGCATTCATTCACACTCAAGAAAGCGGTTATGGCATGGTGACTGTGATGGTTAAATGGATTTTTAAAATGCCCTATATTTGTTTCACAGATGAGGTGAAACCCCAAAAATTCACCCAGAAATCTTGTTCCGACCAGGAATCGAGCTCAAGCCCGCTGGGTACAAAGGAACAAAGCAATCCCGAGATCACTGCCCAGTGAACTATTTTTTCTTGAAATTAAAATACATCTTATCCTGTTTTTAATACCCGATTTGATAGAAAATAACTTATTTAATGGAGATATTATTCTTTCAAATGTTTGATAGTTTTAAAAATAAATTTCGCAGTTACAATTCACGACATAAATTGTCAGAATGTAAATTGGAAGTTTCACAAAATGTATTTGCTAAATTAAAAAGTAACAGAGTGGACAGCTCATAATGAAGTAGAGTTTAAAATAATTAAATTGATTTCCACAGATTCCAAATTTAGAGCGCAGTGATTATTTTAAAATATGTAACACGACAGTTTAATTTGTAAACACAATGAATGACAGTCTGCTCCCAAGTCCATGTCCAATTAACAGACCTGTCTAAATCATGGCATTCCATTTTACTCCAACAAACTATTTAAATTAAAACTATTAACATTAATCTGATATTTTACCTGTTCATCTCATTTTCAAAATTTACATTTAAATCTCCAAGTTGGGAATATAATGATTAAACTCCCACGGGAAAATGAAAAATGTCCTGAAAATCTCTCATTTCCTTAGACGAAAATAGTTTGACGTAGGATAATCTGTTGTCTCGCTTTTAGTATCATCATTTATTTATTCTACTAACTGGTTACCCGGCGTTGTCCGGATATTTATTACCCCAATTATTATCCATGCCACTAATCAGTTTATCGATCCCAAAAACTATCATCATCATCATCAACAATCACGGATTAAGCCTATGTGGCTTGTTCCGGTCTCATAGATTCTCATTCAAAAGTTGGATCCATCTCTTCTTCGGTCTACACATTCCTGCGTCCTTTTGGTTTGTATTTAAGTATAATTTTGGGAATGCGATCATCTTCCATTCTTTGAACATGTTCTTTCCATTTTTTTTCTAGATTATTTTATTCTATCTAAGAGTTTAAATATATTTAGCTCATTTCTAATATCTTCATTTCTACTCTTATCTAGAAGTTTGTAACCAGCCACACTTCTCAGAAATCTCATTTCAGCTATGGGTTCGATAATAACCTGGGTCATTTTAGACATATTTTTTAATGCTTATAAATTTGTTTTTGTCCACCGCTGTGGTCTTCAGGTAGCGTGCTGTCTTGTCACGCAGCGGGCCCAGGTTCGATCCCCGGTCGGGGCAGTTTTTCTGGGTGAGGTTTTTATCGGGGTTTTTCCTCACCTGTAAGACAAATATCAGGAAAACTTTAAGGCCCAAACGGTCCCCGAAATCATATGGCCATCATCGTCATCCTTATCATTATCATCATCATCATCATCCTTCACCGGTGTGGAAAGCAACGGGAAGCTACCACACCTACAATTCCCTAGTAAATCTGCAAGCATAGCATGAAAATGCTATGATTGCAGTGAAGGACCTGCCTTCGGGCAGAATTACTATGGATGAATGGAATGTTTTTTATCCCTTTTAATTTTGTTTTTTACCCATTTTCATTTTGTTTTTTTACCCCATATCGATGTAGCCTAAACTGAACTTGGCATCAGATTGTCACTATTCATATAGTGATTCAAAAATCATCGATTAGACAGTTATATCAGTAGTTTTCGATTACTTTTACACGTCACATCTCTCTCATTCCCCTTTGTGGTATTACGAGTCTCTTACTCCTCACAGAGTATTTAATAGATTGTAACTCTTATGTTTAGGGCTCTAGACGTTCCAGAGATATGTTAGAACACACATGTAGGTGTATGTATACACATATATATATATATATATATATATATATATATATATATATGTCATAAAAAGAAAAATTAAAGTCTGAACCGGGATTTGAACCCAGGACTTCTAACTCTATACGTTAGTGTGTTATCCGCTACGCTATCTAGGGACATTCCACTGCAAACATTAATTTTCCTTCCTTATATATATTTCTCAAATCATACGAGCAGAGATAAGCGTCCGCACTGTCAACTTACAGCTTCTATAACAAGAAAGCAAATTAACGAGAATATATTTATTTTATAACAGTAAGATTCTTTTTTTATTTCGATGTTACAATTAAATTTTAACATTAAGCAATGAAAGCCAAATATGTCAAGAAAAGAAAAATGAATGCCTGAACCAGGATTTAAACCCGGGACCTCTAACTCTATACGTTAGTGCGTTATCCGCTACGCTATCCAGGCATCACCGTGCAAACATTAATTTGATGGTTTTTTCGGTTTTTTCCCCCATCTCTAAGACAAATGTCAAGAAAATTAAGGGCGAAACGCTTCCAGAACATCATCTAGCCATCAAAACAATACTATCATATTAGCGATGTTCAGTACGAAAGTGTTGGTAAATGGCGTGTTTCGTTTTAATAGCCTATTATGTTGTCTTGAAGGAGGCCGTAGATTGAGCTGATCACTTATGTCCTCTATGTCATATCGTAAATAAGTAGCATTATCCAAAATTTAAAATCACTTTTCCGATAGGTCATCCACTGTAAGACTCGGGCAGCGTAGGGATGCTAGGTCAAAGATGAGAGAGAGAGAGATCAGAGAGAGAGAGAGAAAAAAGAGAGGGAGAGAGAGAGGGAAAGAGAGAGGGAGGAGAAGAGGGAGGGGAGAGGAGGGAGGAGAGAGGGAGGGAGAGAGAGGAGGGAGAGAGAGAGGGAGAGAGAGAGGGGAGAGAGAGAGAGGGAGAGAGAGGAGAAGAGAGAGAGGGCAGAGAGAGAGAGAGAGAGAGAGAGAGCCAGAGAAGAGAGGAGAGAGGACAGAGAGAGAGAGAGAGGCAGAGAGAGAGAGAGAGAGAGACAGAGAGAGAGAGAGAGAGAGACAGAGAGGGAGAGATGGAGAGAGGTGAAATGAGGTGAGAGGAGAGAGATAATAAAACCGTAAAATAAATAAATAAATATAGCTCTTATATCTTTTGTTTATTTATTTATTTATTTATTTATTTATATTTTTTATTTAGATCAAGAGAGAGACTAAGGTTAGACTTAAAGAGCAATAATGCCAATGACGATTATATATATTTACTTTTTATTAAATTGAATAGCTAATTACTGCTATTAATTAAAAAGAGGCCGGGCAGTTTGAAAGATAGTCACTTGTACCGTTGTTGTAGGGAGAAAATGTCTCATTTCTGTGCGACGCTCTGGCACGGCATCGACCGCTGTAAAACGCTAAAGGAACACACACAAGCTTTCAAATTTAATTTTGTTCCTTCCATCAGCCAGCCCAGGCCGTCAAAGTGAACTTAGCAACAAAAGAGGAAGTGAGTTAGACGAGACGATGCTCAAGGAGTAAGATAAGAATTTGCCCACACTTCATCTTTACTCTTCGTCCATTATGTTTGTAATGTCGGCAAGACTGTCACTAACTCCATCCACTATCTTTAATCACTAAAACAAACAAATGTAATTGTTATTATTCTTTATGGCCCTATACAAAATTCCGTCCGTTGCAAAGATGACATTTTTACGATGCTCGTGATTCGTTATATGTTGTATGGCGTATTTCCCTTCCTTAACCTCCTTAGTTCCGAGTCAAGTTTTGAGAAAACAACGCATTATAATCTTTACTTATGTTTCAAAATCAAGTATTATTTAAAGTTTACTTTTAATAGTTTAAATTTTTTTTCCAGTATAAATAACTCCTGGAGTGCATAAACGCTATGATAAAGGAACACTTCAATTAGACGGAAAAATAATAGTTTTAATAAACTAAAACAACACGCATTATTAGAAAACCAAACTAAAAAAATGATTAATAATTTTAATTTCAAACGCGCTAGGGAAAAAATTAAAGTGGTCAACAAAAAAGCATCTCCAACACATCTACAATAAAACTAGAGTTATCTACAAGAAAAATAATTTTACCATAAAAAGCGTGGGGTGCTTTTTATGCTGTTTACGTTTTCTGCTTAGAGACTTTACTTTTACCAATATAGGCCTATGTTTATTATCAAATATATTAATATTGATATAGAGCACCCCACGCTTTTGATGGTAAAACTATTTTTTTTGTAGATAACTCTAGTTTTATTTTAGATGTGTTGGAGATGATTTTTTTGTTGACCACTTTAATTTTATCCCAAGCGCGTTGGAAATCAATTTTTTTTTTCATTTTTTAGTTAGGTTTTCTAATAAAGCGTGTTGTTTTAGTTTTTTAAACTATTATTTATTTTTTAGTTTAATTGATTGTCATAAACCAGAATACCATGAAAATTTAATTACTTACGATATTTTTAGTGTCTACGCACGAATATAATTATATTTTTTTTAAATTATTATTATCTAACATTATTATAATATTTTTGAATGTTTTAATATAGGCCTAGATAAATATTTACAGTTAATCGTATCCTTCTCATATTTTTTGGATAAATTATAATGCGGTAAGTTTACAAAATTGTCATTAATATTTTACAGAATAAGATAAAAATGTAAATATCTTTAAATTAGATAGGCCTACTATAGTAGTATGAGTTAAAAGTAAAACTCTTCTAAAAATCCTCCTGGCCGAATTTGAACCAGCGATCTACGGATTACTGAAATTATATACAACTACAGTCCACCGCTCTACCAACTGAGCTACCAGAGGATATAATATTAATTTCTTACAACGATGGACGTCCGCAACTTATTATACCGGTCTTTATTTTTTTTAATGTCCTGATGATCCTGGGCAGGATCTTAGAAAAATGTATGAACTTATTGTTTTGTCATTAGTCCTTTACAAGTATACAGAGTTTCTAGTCAATCCAATGTTTTTAAGTGGGTGAAAATCGTGTTGAAAGATTCCGTTATATAGATAGGCAGATACATGTCAAGCTATTATAAAGCGTGTAAAAATGGTTGAAATGTTACATAGGTATATGGAAAGGGTAATCCTACACATTAGACGTAATTTTTCTAGTAGACTGAAAGGCAGGACTGGGAAAGGTGTATTTTTTATACCGTATTTACAACAGTGATAGGCCTATATTGCGTTAAATTTGTGCGATTATGAATGCAATTTATATATAGGCCTATATTTTTTTTCACATGTGTTTTATTGGCTTTTGATATAAGTTGATATTATTGCTCAATTTGAATTGAGCATATATATATATATATATATATATATATATATATATATATATAGGCTATATATATATATACATAAAAAGCTAGCGTACCTTCCCAATGTAAAATGGGGTTGTCTTTAGAGTAACGATAATAATGTATTTTTAAGTAAGTTAATAATTCTTCATCATATTGACGGTAAGTAAAATTTTACTTTTGAACTAGTGATTATGTTCGCCTCTACTTTCAATGTTTCGCGGGTAGAAACAATCGGGTGGATGGATTTTGCAGCGCGTAAAAATTATGAGCATGTGTTTCTTCGGAAGGACATTAAATTCGTGGATCCCAAATCATATATTTAAATATAATTATGAAAGGTTTTTACCTCAAGCCTGAAAAAAAGAACTGTGAAAAAAAAATATCGATATGATAGGTTCTTATCAAACGTCTTAAAAAAGGCATATAAGCAAATTTTGACGATATGATAGATTCTTAGCTCAAGCCTAAAATAAAGAGGCCTAAGAGAAAACTTTGACGATATGGTAGGTTCTTACCTCAAGGCTAAAAGAAGAGGCCTGTGAACAAAATGAATCGGTGTGTTAGGTTCCTACCTCCAGCTTGAAGCCTGAAAAAAGAGGTAGGCTATATGAGCAAACGTAGACGATGAGATAAGTCGTTACCTCAACAAGACTGAAAAAAGGAGGCCTCTGAACAATATTTGTCTACCTTTTGTCGCCCAGATTTATCTTGTGATGCTAATGGTCTTTGGTGTAAAGTAGCGTCTTTAGGCCCAAATAAATTAATTATAGTAACTAACCCTACACAATGGTTTTGTACCTATTTGTAATTCCATCCATAGTAATTCTGCACCGAAGGCAGATCCTTCACTGCAATCATAGCATTTTCATGCTATACTTGCAGTTGTACTAGGGAATTGTGGGTGAGTTAGCTTTCCGTTGCTTTCCACACCGGTGAAGGATGATGATGGTGGTGATGATGATAATGATGATGGTGATAATGATGGCCATATGATTTCTGGGATCGTTTGGGCCTTAACGTTTTCCTGACATTTGTCTTACAGGTGAGGAAAAACCGCAATAAAAACCTCATCCAGAAAAACTGTCCCGACCGGGGATCGAACCTGTGCCTGCTGCGTGACAAGGGAAGAATCTCAAGAAGGAAAAAAAGATTTTTTCGAAAAAAGATCTCCAAATTTAAAAAAAAATCCCAATTTTTTATTAAATTAAAGCACTGGATTTATGCAGCTCGTATTCATACTTTACCTTTATCTACCTCGAGACCACAGCGGTGGACATTATTTGTTATTAATGTTACTAATTTTCCACACAGTTAACGTGTTGATATTCTTTATTAAAGTGAGTGGATTATTTCTTGGTAGATAATTCGCGAATGTTAATAATGTGTTTATTCTTGTCTAGTTCAGATATCTCAACACACCATTGTGTATTTATTTGCTTGTGCCTGGAAATCCTACAATATTCATTTTTGGAACATTTTATAGAGAAAGATCTCATTTTTACTTGCTTGACTGTTTACGTCCTGTGTTTAAGTTTTTTAAGTTCTCAAGATTATTCTAACTTCATTTTCTAATTAAAGCAGGCTATTGCAATAGCCGTATTTCATATTAAACACATGAGAATGTTTAGATGAAAAATGTATCATATATAGACTCTACTTTTACTATGAAATTAAAATAGAAAAGATTGCATATTGATATGGCTAAGTTTAAATGTTGAATTGTGGCCTAAGCCACATAGAATTGGAAAAGCAGCCTCACCGAAGTGCCCATGCGCAGAAGACGACCTAACAGCTATGCACCTTTTACTTCATTGCAAGCTACAAGAAAAGAACAGACCAGCGCACATCAAGAACCCAAACATAGTGCTACGAAAAGTTATCAAAATTCCACGAACAATCAAGTACATAAACGAAATATTCCAGACACTGAAATAAACCCTATTAATTGCAAACTAAATATCCTGCGACATACCCATAGGTTAAAAAGCAGGTTGCAAAATTTGTTCAAATAAAAAAAAAGCGTAGAGAAAAATGTGAATATGGTAATTTATGAATTAGCAGTCACGTATCTCCCATTAAATAGGCCCTAATTCATTAATTGTATTCTTCTTCTACTTATCTCTCTTATAGGCCTATGGGCCTATCTATATGTCCTTCATGGAGACGGTGTTCTCTTTTCAGGGAGCTTCTTGACCAAGCTTGTTTACTTTTCCTTATTTTCTATATATGTCATTGAATGACATGTGGTCAACATCTCGCCTCATTGAGACATCTAGTAAACAACAAAGCTATAACTTGGATGGAGAGAGGTCGGTTAAATTTTGTTCAGTGACCTCTCTTTTTCAGACTTGATGTTCTTATACGGACATGAAAATATTCAGACTTTGGACCCACGATTTAAAGTCCATCCCGGAAGACTTGCTTCTTTGACTTTTCAACCCTAAAATATCCTTCGACCCTGGCCGGAATTAAACCCGCTACGCTCGAGACTAGAGGCAAGGAACATAAAACTAGACCACCGCGGCCGACTATTCACTTTGTTGCGTGAGATTTAAATATACGATTCACAGTTATAAATCTCACTGGCTGTCTCTTGCCTTCAGTGTCCAAAAGTATGTCTTACTACAAGATATGATACAGGGATGTCAACATTCAGTCGGAAGTATCTTGAATCAGGTAACAAAAACATTATTGTTCAGCAATCAAACATGTATAAACTGTCAATTACATACTTAGATCTCATGCACTAAGTTTTATCCTGACAAGACATATGATTTTATAACCATTTACAGAATATTTTTGTAGGTTTAATAATAATTATTATTATTTATTGCAATTCTTCAAAGAGACAAGCGCCAGACTAGATGAAAGAAATTTTTCTTCATCACAACAATTTTGCTCTTCGCAATAAACAGTGAATACGGAGTGTTCTTATACAAATTTGAAGAATTATGAAGGAGACAGAACACAAATTTTAATAGCGAAATTATAATCTGTGAGTTCAAAATTACAAATAAACCATATGAATCTGCTAAATGTTAGCACACCACTGTACAAACTTCCAAGTAATATGATAATACAAGAGATCCGAATAGTATTTTGGAAATGCATACCTTTACTCTTACAAACAAATAAAATGGCCTATATGTCCACACATAGGAACACATTAGGCTGTATAACGGAAATGACAGTAAATGACAAGTGAGGGATATTTTGAAAATGTAGATGAATTCAAATATATAGGAACAATAATTACAAATAGGAATGAAATGCACGAAGACATTAAACATAGGTTCATTTCTGGAAATTCATGCTGTTAACCTATACATTACAGGAATTCTTGTCGTCCCAACTTCTTTCAAAAAACGTTAAACTGAAGATATATAAAACTGTTATTCTCCCAGTTATATTTATGGATGGGAAACATTGATGATTCTTTAAGAAGGAGAGAAGATTACAAGTATTTGAGACTGAAGTACCTACTTAGAAACATTTTTGGACCAAAGAGAGATGAACAACAGGCGAACGGAAAAGACTTCATAAAAGTGAACTGTATGATCTTTATAGAAAACCATATTTAATAAGAACAATTAAGTCTCAAAGGCTGTGATGGGCAGAGCATGTGGCACGAATGCGATTGAAAGATAGTATGGAAACTTCTTGTAGGAAAACCAGAGGGGCGCCCAGACATAAGTTCCTCATACATCCCTATCCTGAGCTACTATTTTCCATTCATCCTCTGTAAAATCTACTTCCCTCATAACATGTTTAATATTATTCTCCCACCTCATTCTTCGTCTACCAACTGGGCGTTTTCCCTCTGATTTTCCTGCAAGAAGCTTCCATGTTCATCTTTCATTCCCACTCGTACCACAAGCTCTGTACATCGCAGTCTACTAGACTTAACTGTTCTTATTATATCTAATTTCGTATAGGATAAAGATCATATAGGTAACTGCTATGAAAAGTCTTCTCCATTCGCCTATGCTAATTTTACTTAATTTGTTTTTTTAACATCTATTTTGAAAAATTGAGAAATGTACATTAAAACAATTAAAATAGTGCTTATCAATTAGCCATGGACTTAACAGTATGTTGATCGCGAGTCAAATGTGGCTCTTTGATAACTGTAGCTCCAAAATGAGTTAATTTTATCTTAATTTATTCTCCCTTATTATTTTATGTTACTTCATTGCTTTACCCGAGTTTTTCTCTCCTTTCTAGGTAGGCCTACTTTACCTGCCTACATCACCCGGGACTTACATAGACACGGAATTTATATTGCTATCATTATGAAAATGTATTGATTATATTTTAATTTTTTATAAGGATTTATATGTTTTTATTAACATATAGCCAAACAATAGCTAATTTAGTGATAGTTAATCTCTTCAAACGGCGTAACAAAATTTTCACCGGGAATTGACGTTATTCTCTTCTCTGTTTAGGCTATTGCCTGTAAGACTCTTCCCTTAATTACGTTTGCCAATCCTCGCTAGAGTCAATAAGAAAGATTAAAAAAATAATATGTTCATTAATTTTCTGACAAAAAATAAAGTCTATATCCAACAAAATGTAATACTTTAGTGTTTAACCCGTAAAGCTATTGAATTAGATTACACTTTTTTAAATACTAGACAAAATAATTTAATAAAGATAGTCTATAACAAAGTTCATCCTACAACTTCCAAATTGAGACTGTATAAACAGCATGCAAAGTACTACTATAATCACTTTTAGAAATACTATCTTGGCTTCCTTATTACAACACGAGCAGAATATTATCTGTTGGTACGGTAGAGCGAGATTCAAAAATGATAGATGAAGGTGCAATCAGATAGGCAAAGTTCATAAGTGGTGGTAGTGTGGGGAATAGCCTAGTGTGGTTTTATAAATCTTATTGTCGGTTGCGGTTATCACAAGGACAGGTCAGCTAGGGATTACCAAGTGCACACACACACACAAAGTCACGCTCTTTCTTATCTGCGTACGTGCAGCCTCCGTACCATCTACAAGTCCTCTTCGTGCAACTAATTGTGGCACAAGAGAATCGCACTAACTTATCGATCCAACAACACGCACCTAGCAATATACTCACAAGGGAATGTTCAACTCTGCAAGGTTGAGGAGTAGGGCCATCAAAGTATGTACAAGTAAGGATAACTCTTACTTAGGTCCTATACAAGTTTTGTGAGAAAATAATGTAAACTTCAAGATATTAAAATATTGCAACAAATATCCCTCCGAATTTTTGCAGATCAAGTAGTTACAAAGCCTGACACATAAACCAGTAAAAAGAATAGTTTTAAAAAAATAATTTGTAATGAGAATAAATTAACAACACTATGTCCTTAAAAAAACTCACATTTCTAGTGGTACAAGTGTAGAGGTATGGCTAGATTACGACATTGTAACCAAACTTTCACATCATTTTCCTTTAGGCAAAGTATCACTTAACAAAGTTTAAGAGTATCTTTACTTTCATCATGATAGCAGAAAGGTGAAATTAGAATCTATTTCTAATGCATGAACAAAACTGGTAGCAGGTGGAAGGAAGTGCAAAAATAATCTTCATAAGTTGCTTCTTTCGGCTCGTGTTCTTCAGAATCAATTATTGGACACAGAATTAGAACTTCCAGATTGTCAAGTTATAAACAAATAGGAATTAGAAGTGCAATTTTACCTCTCTTATACTTTATATACTTTTATACATAGCTACAGGCCTATGACTTTATCATCATACAAATATTAGGGGCCTCACATAAACTTCCAATTTGATCGTTTACTCGTCAATTAGGGTACAAAAAGTTTCACTTAAACTTTATCAATATGTAAATTTCAAGATTCCGATACATTTTCTTAAAATATAATCTAATTGATTATTTTACTAGATCTTTAAAATGATTTGATTTATATAGGCTTGATTATCGTAGCATATTCTGTTCTGTCTTATGTTTAGACGATTCACATGATTCTGAATGGCTCAGCAACTCCCTTTGTAGAAAGGCCTACAATTACGTTCCCAAAGCTTCCTCTCAAGAGATGATTTTAAATTCTGAATCACGTGCCAATAGCACTAAAGTCATCAGGCCTATGATACCTTGAAAAATGTATCCCTCCTAATTAAAACTAATGGTGAAACAAATCTGGTAACGTAAAGCAAGACATGTTTATTATGGTCTAAAAGATGATAGATTGATGTTTTTATTGCTTTATGAACCACTAATTACGAATCAGTGTTGAAATAATTGCCATCCCTATGGGCCATGGACGTAATAATGATTTTACAGAAATCTATGCTGGACTGGGGTGACCATCGTTTCTAATTTATCTTATTACCTTAGAGCAAATAACACACTTCCCATTCTGCGTGCTTCACTAATTATTTCAAGTATCTCATGGTATCAGACTTGGACGGTAATAGACTCGTTCCTTAGTTACCATGTAATAGACTACACTTCATTACATAGATCGGAATCTTATCTCGGATACGAGTTAAACTTGACTTCAATAGTCTATTATCCGTACAGATAGTATCAACATCACAGAATACAAATCTGTTACCAGACTCTTCAACATCTAATAAGATCCTAGAAACTTTGGTACGACTACCTGTTTTATTCGAGGCTAATAAATTTGTCTTCTAGGTTTATTTACTTCCAGATTAGCTGCCTGTTGGCTATAGTTAACAGAATAATTTTCATCTGAATCAGAACTTGACCCCATCTTTTATTACCACTAATCTACTAAAGTAGGCTACGCATCTTTTAAAAAAGTCAATGTTTTCTTTCTCTATTATCCGATCCATATGGAACACGAGTAAATTTACCATTTATCTCAAAAGTTTTACTGCCAAACTAGAAAGTAGATAGGGCCTATGGAGAAACTTTTCGTGTTCAGAATGAATTGTAAACTTTTTCTACCTCTTATAGGCCTGCTATAGGCCTAATGAAAACATTTCCAACCATAGGAGGACGGAGCTTTACGGGCTAGTCATCTGAAATAAATGTAAAATCATCCATGGTATGGATATCTTGCTTTCTTAAAGGAATAGGCCTACTCTTTAGTAAGAGTTTTAATTCTAGTAAATTAATAACTTACAATCTACAATAAAGGCATAGAGAGATAAGGGAAATATGAACTATGTAATAATAATAATAATAATAATAATAATAATAATAATAATAATAATAGCAATAACAGTAATATGTCTTCTAATAATAATAATAATAATAATAATAATAATAATAATAATAATAATAATAATAATAATAATAATAATAATAATAATAATAATAATAAAATAATAATAATAAAATAATAATAATAAAATAATAATAATAACTTAGAAATTGCGGATGATAATTTTGTTATTTAACATTGAGTACGCTTATTTAAAGTAAACTATATAGTTCAGGAGTAGAGTAACAAGTGGATATAACTATGGATTAAACGGTTGGAGTTCCATCCCCAAAAAAAAAGGGAATCTGAAGATTTTTCGTCACTCATTCGTATGGGGGAACACACTTAGCCTCCTATAAACTGTAACCGGTAACTTTACTTACAAAACGTCGCGTAGGAAGGAAGGGCTAGACGTTTATCTCTTCCTCGAATCGAAAATCTTCGCATTCACTCCCACATGGTCCTTCATGGCTTAGTGAAAAATATGATTATATTTATAGGAATATATTAAAAAATTTAACGTTTCGAATGTGACCGAATTTATATAGGCCTATCTCATAAAGAAAAATTAGGTCTACATATATATATAATTATATATATATATATATATTTATTTATTTATTTATTATTAACTATCTAGCACTATCGAACCGTATAGACATAAGCTCTCCGCACATTCATATTCTGAGCTAATATTTTCATTACAGTATAATTCATCTCCTCAAATCATGATTAACAATATTTTTTCAACTCATCCTTAGCCTACCTTCTGGACGCTATGTGATTCTCCTAGACGTTTCAATGACCCTCTTTCATTCCCCGTGTGTTACATGACCTGTCCCTGCAATTTGCAGGACCTAACTTCTTATTACATTCGGTTTCCCATGAATACCATGTAGGCCTAACTTAACTATGTAGTTTTCTTCATTCACGCGTCTCTTCGACATTCTTTGGTCCAAATACTTTCCTAAATATTTTATTCTTAAATACTCTTAATTTTTCTCCTCTTTTAAAATAAGATACCACGTTTTTATTCCATTTACTTGAAAGAATCAATCGTTTTACATACACCTACTTTTAATTGAATATTTTTCTACAGAAATTGGGAATAAAGAGTCCCTGTGATTTATAATTGCACGAATTTCCAGAATTGATTCAATGTTTAATTTATTTTTTGTCCGTTGTAAAAATTGTATGTACAAATGAATTTTGATATAAATGTTTATATTAAAATTAACTTTGTTTTATTCAGTAAACCCAAGATATTTAACAAAGCAATCCTAAATCTAATTCCAATCATGTTATGTTCATGAGTAAAATTAATTTATGTTCTAATAAGCCTGTCCAATTTAACAGCTAATAATAAATTAATTAACAAACTGAATAAAACACTTTTGGAATTCCACATATACACAGACGCGTATTTTAACAAGTCTGTTTCATTCTCTCTCTTTTTTTAAACGAGCCAGACTAAACACGATTTTTTCCCAGACCGCACTGTTGGTCATTCTGGTCCTCCCTCTCGCATGTTTTACATAAGCAACACGACCACTGTGGTTTACCGCCCCTCTTGTACATCGCACACAGGGAAAATACTGTTTTTAGGAAATCTTGTGAAGTAGGAAAACCAGAGGATATGCTTTTAAATATGACGATGATTTGTTTTCAGGATGGGGTTAACTGGCCGGTTGTTGGAGGGTGGCAACGACCAGTGTCAGAACAAATGAGCACAGCGTATCCTACACACCGAGGGAAAAAAGAGGGAGAAAAACGATTCTTTCCTCAGTAAGTGAAATAAAGTAGAACAACATGTTAAACAAATTTATAGACCATTACGTTCTTTACTTGAACATGGTAATCCCAAGGTACGTAATACAAGAAAGTAGTGTTATAATTTAATTCTAAAAGAGTGTTTTATCCGACTTTTAATCAATGAAATAACCATTTAACTAAGTCCATTCATTGACTGATAGAATTCAGTAGTTAAAAGTCACGCACAAAAAAAAATCTCAAATATTTTCTATTATAAGCCTATATATTCAAATCTAGTCCTTACCTTCGATTGTCACTTCCTAACATCAACCTAAATACTATCCTCCTATCACCTAGTTCTTCCTAAGGTTATTTTTCCCAATGGTATCACAAACGAAATTTTGAAATAGTATCCAAGTTCTTAGGAACATATTTGGGCCAAGAACAGATGAACAGACAGGTGAATGGAAAAAAACTACGTAACAGTGGACTACATTATATGTATAGGCAGTCAAATATAATTAGGGCAGTTAAGTCTCGCAGACTGCAATGCGCAGGACATATGGCACGAATGGAGGATGAAAGAGGTGCTTGGAAGATTCTTGTAGGAAAACCAGAGGGAAAACACCCAGTTGGTAGACCAAGAATGAGGTGGGAGAATAAAATTATCCATGATTTGAGGGAAGTAGATTATACAGGGGATGATTGGAAAACATTAGGTTCCTAAAGTGTGCCCTCAGAGTGGGAAAATATGCTCCATCAAGGCAGGCATATGAGCTAGTCAAGGAAACTTTTTACATAGAAGATCTGAGACTCAGCCTACCATCTACCGGAGCCAGCAACAAGCTACTAGAACGGAGAAGAATGAAAAGAGCGGAGATAGATATCGACTTCTATGGGACGACTGCAATGATCGATCGCAACTGGACCAAGGAGAATCAGGAGCAGAGACACACCATTACAAGACTAGCCATTCACGGCTTCCACCACAAATTATGCAAGAACAAGACATTCCACACCCCGAATGACCAATGTGTGTGTGAATTGTGCGGACAGAGATGTAACCAATATCATACCACCGAGTGCCGTGAAAGAACAAAATCAATCTCAGAATATAGCAAAGAATAATACCCATTCGGGTGAACCTTCCATATTTATTGGAAAACATTAACTCAGGATAGGGATTTATGGAAAGCTTATGTCCACGTGGCCATGAGCCTAGGGGTTCGATAGAGCCAGTGAGTTAGTTATCTAATGCCACTCATTCTAGTTGTATCATTGTCAAATTCATCTCCTCAGGTTCAATGACCCTAGCTACACAATGGATAATGGAGGAAGCTTCCCTATGAGAATTCAATAATAAATATCTTATCCTTATATTTTCGGAGTTTTTTTCCTTCCATAGTAATTCTGCTCGAGGGCAAGTCTTTCACTGCAAACATAGTATTTTCATGCTATGCTTTGCAGCTTTACTAGGGAATTATGGGTGTGGTAGCTTCCGTTGCTTTCCACACCGGTGAAGGATGATGATGATAAGGATGATGATGATGATGATGGCCGAATGATTTATGATGACCGAATGACTTTCGGGGACCGTTGGGCCCTAAGCTTAATGACATTTGTCTTACAGATGAGGAAAAACCCCGAAAAAAACCTCACCTAGGAACCTGTCCCGACCGGGAATCGAACCCGGTCCCGCTGCGTGACAAGGCAGCACGCTACCTCGAGATCACAGCGGTGGACACTGAGTTATTGGGTGGATTTCTCAACCGAAGTCTAAACCACGAATCCAGTTTTCCAATTTTTCATTGTTTTCATAATACCTAGGCCTGTAAAAATAACTGAAAATTCAAAGAAATTTTATGAAACAATAGACATAATTCCGGCATTAGTTTTTGTAATTAACAGCAACAAATTTTCAGTTTTTATAGATGTTATGAAAACAATAAAAAATCGGAAAACCGTGGTCATGGTTTAGACATCGGTTGAGAAATCCACCCATTAAGTTACGGAGAATGAAATTGGCAAGACATGTGTTTCAAATGGACGACAGTATAGACTTTTTAAATAAAGAAACTTTATGGAAAATACAGAGACAGAGAGAGAGAGAGAGAGAGAGAGAGAGAGAGAGACAGACAGACAGACAGACAGAGACACACACACAGATACAAAGGGGGAGAGAGAAAGAAAGAGAGAGACAGAGAGAGAAAGAAAGAGAGAGACAGAGAGAGACAGAGAGAGAAAGAAAGAGAGAGACAGAGAGAGACAGAGACAGAGAGAGATACAGAGACAGACAGAGACAGGGAGAGATACAGAGACAGAGAGAGACAGACACAGAGATATAGAGACAGAGAGAGATACTGAGGCAGATACAGAGAGAGAGAGAGAGATACAGAGACAGACAGAGACAGACAGAGGCAGACAGAGACAGGGAGAGATACAGAGACGGAGAGAGATACAGAGACAGAGAGAAAGAGAGAGAGACAGAGAGAGAAACACAGAGAAAGTGAGAGACAGAGAGAGAAACACAGAGAAAGTGAGAGACAGAGAGAGAAACACAGAGAAAGTGAGAGACAGAGAGAGAAACACAGAGAAAGTGAGAGACAGACATATACAGACAGAGAGAGACAGAGAGAGACAGCGACATATACAGACAGAGAGAGACAGAGAGAGACAGAAAGAGACAGATAAATAGACAGAGATAGGGAGAGAGAGAGACAGGGAGAGAGAAAGACAGGGAGAGAGAGAGACAGGGAGATAGACAGAGAGAGGGAGAGAGAGAGAGAGAGAGAGAGACAGAGACACAGAGACACACAGAGACAGAGAGAAACAGAGGCGGAGACAGAGACAGAGAGAAACAGAGGCGGAGACAGAGACAGAGACAGAGACAGGGAGACAGAGACAGACACAGAGAGAGACGGAGAGAGAGACAGAGGGAGAGATACAGAGAGAGACAGAGGGAGAGATACAGAGAGAGACAGAGGGAGAGATACAGAAACAGACAGAGGGAGAGATACAGAAACAGACAGAGGGAGAGATACAGAAACAGACAGAGGGAGAGATACAGAAACAGACAGAGGGAGAGAGACAGAAACAGACAGGGAGATAGAGACAAAGAGGGAGACAAAGACAGTGTGGGAGACAAAGACAGTGTGGGAGACAAAGACAGTGAGGGAGACAAAGACAGTGAGGGAGACAAAGACAGTGAGGGAGACAAAGACAGTGAGGGAGACAGAGACAGAGGCAGAGACAGAGACACAGAGGCATGGACAGAGACAGAGACACAGAGACAGAGACAGACAGACAGAAAGAAAGAGCGACAGAGAGAGGGAGAGAGAGAGATACAGAGACAGAGACAAAGAGACAAAGAGACAGAGACAAAGAGACAGAGACAAAGAGACAGAGACAAAGAGACAGAGACAAAGAGACAGAGACAAAGAGACAGAGACAAAGAGACAGAGACAAAGAGACAGAGACAAAGAGACAGAGACAAAGAGACAGAGACAAAGAGACAGAGACAAAGAGACAGAGACAAAGAGACAGAGACAAAGAGACAGAGACAAAGAGACAGAGACAAAGAGACAGAGACAAAGAGACAGAGACAAAGAGACAGAGACAAAGAGACAGAGACAAAGAGACAGAGACAAAGAGACAGAGACAAAGAGACAGAGACAAAGAGACAGAGACAAAGAGACAGAGACAAAGAGACAGAGACAAAGAGACAGAGACAAAGAGACAGAGACAA
This sequence comes from Diploptera punctata, assembly GCA_030220185.1. NCBI lineage: Eukaryota > Metazoa > Arthropoda > Insecta > Blattodea > Blaberidae > Diploptera > Diploptera punctata. The sequence goes on from JASPKZ010008023.1 coordinate 991,318, forward strand.
AGAGACAGAGACAAAGAGACAGAGACAAAGAGACAAAGACAGTGACAGAGAGAGATACAGAGACAGAGACAAAGAGACAGAGACAGTGACAGAGAGAGATACAGAGACAGAGACAGAGACAGTGACAGAGAGAGATACAGAGACAGAGACAAAGAGACAGAAACAGTGACAGAGACAAAGAGACAGAGAGACAGAGACAGAGACAGAGACAGAGACAAAGAGACAGAGAGACAGAGACAGAGACAAAGAGACAGAGAGACAGAGAGACAGAGACAGAGACAAAGAGACAGAGAGACAGAGAGACAGAGAGACAAAGAGACAGAGACAGAGACAAAGTGGCAGAGAGACAGAGAGACAGAGACAGAGACAGAGACAAAGAGACAGAGACAAAGAGACAGAGACAAAGAGACAGAGACAAAGAGACAGAGACAAAGAGACAGAGACAGTGACAGAGAGAGACAGAGATAGACAGACAGACAGAGATAGACAGACAGACAGAGATAGACAGACAGACAGAGATAGACAGACAGACAGAGATAGACAGACAGACAGAGATAGACAGACAGACAGAGATAGACAGACAGACAGAGATAGACAGACAGACAGAGATAGACAGACAGAGAAAGACAGACAGACAGAGAAAGACAGACAGACAGAGATAGACAGACAGACAGAGATAGACAGACAGACAGACAGACAGAGATAGACAGACAGAGATACAGAGACAGAAAGATATACAGAGACAGAAAGATATACAGAGATAGAAAGGTATACAGAGACAGAAAGATATACAGAGACAGAAAGATATACAGAGACAGAAAGATATACAGAGACAGAAAGATATACAGAGACAGAAAGATATACAGAGACAGAGAGCGATACAGAGACAGAGAGCGATACAGAGACAGAGAGCGATACAGAGACAGAGAGCGATACAGAGACAGAGAGCGATACAGAGACAGAGAGCGATACAGAGACAGAGAGCGAAACAGAGACAGAGGGAGAGACAGAGAGCGATATAGAGACAGAGGGAGAGACAGAAAGAGATACAGCGACAGAGAGAGAGAGAGAGAGAGAGACAGAGAGAGAGAAAGAGATAGACAGACAGACAGACAGAGACAGAAAGAGATACAAACAGACAGACAGACAGAGACAGAAAGAGATACAGAGATAGACAGACAGACAGAGACAGAAAGATATACAGAGACAGAAAGATATACAGAGACAGAAAGATATACAGAGACAGAAAGATATACGGAGACAGAGAGCGATACAGAGACAGAGATATAGACACAGAGAGAGAGAGAGACAAAGTAAGAGAGAGAGACAGTGTAAGAGAGAGAGACAGTGTAAGAGAGAGGGAGACAGTGTAAGAAAGAGAGACAGTGTAAGAAAGAGAGACAGTGTAAGAAAGAGAGACAGTGTAAGAAAGAGAGACAGTGTAAGAAAGAGAGACAGTGTAAGAAAGAGAGACAGTGATAGTGACAGAGAGAGAGAGAGAGAGAGAGAGAGAGACTGTGACAGAGAGACAGTGACAGAGAGAGATAGAGACTGAGAGAGATAGAGACAGAGACATATAGATACAGAAAGAGAGAGAGAGAGACAGAGAAAGAGAGAGACAGAGAAAGATAGAGACGGGGACAGGGAGAGAGACAGGGAGAGAGACAGGGAGAGATACAGGGAGAGAGACAGGGAGAGAGACAGGGAGAGAGACAGGGAGAGAGACAGGGAGAGAGACAGGGAGACAGACAGGGAGACAGACAGGGAGAGAGACAGGGAGAGAGACAGGGAGAGAGACAGGGAGAGAGACAGGGAGAGAGACAGGGAGAGAGACAGGGAGAGAGACAGGGAGAGAGACATGGGGAGAGAGAGGGGGAGAGACAGGGAGAGAGACAGGGAGAGAGACAGAAAGCGAGACAGAAAGCGAGACAGAAAGCGAGACAGAGGAAGAGACAGAGGAAGAGACAGAGGAAGAGACAGAGGAAGAGACAGAGGAAGAGACAGAGGAAGAGACAGAGGAAGAGACAGAGGAAGAGACAGAGGAAGAGACAGAGGAAGAGACAGAGGAAGAGACAGAGGAAGAGACAGAGGAAGAGACAGAGGAAGAGACAGAGGAAGAGACAGAGGAAGAGACAGAGGAAGAGACAGAGGAAGAGACAGAGGAAGAGACAGAGGAAGAGACAGAGGAGGAGACAGAGAAAGAGACAGAGGAAGAGACAGAGAGCGAGACAGAGGAAGCGACAGAGAGAGAGACAGACAGACAGGGAGACAGAGAGAGAGACAGACAGACAGGGAGACAGAGAGAGAGACAGACAGGGAGACAGAGAGAGAGAGACAGACAGGGAGACAGACAGGGAGACAGAAAGCGAGACAGAGAGACAGAGAAACAGAGAGAGAAACAGAGAGACAGAGAGAGAAACAGAGAGACAGAGAGAGAGAGAGACCGAGAGAAACAGAGAGACAGTGAGACAGAGAGAGAGACCGAGAGAAACAGAGAGACAGAGAGAGACCGAGAGAGACCGAGAGAGACCGAGAGAAAGACCGAGAGAGGGACCGAGAGAGGGACCGAGAGAGAGACCGAGAGAGAGACCGAGAGAGAGACCGAGAGAGAGACCGAGAGAGAGACCGAGAGAGAGACCGAGAGAGAGACCGAGAGAGAGACCGAGAGAGAGACCGAGAGAGAGATCGAGAGAGACAGAGAGAGAGAAAGAGAGACAGAGAGAGACAGAGAGAGACAAAGAGAGAGAGAGAGACAGAGAGAGAGACAGAGAGAGAGAGACAGAGAGAGAAAGATGATACTAAATAGTAGCCTACTTGAAATGGACTGGAGAAATCGATCAGAATTGATTTACCTGTACTCTTACGCTACGATACATAGGCCTGTACAAACATATGGTTCAAAGGAACAAACTTGGATGCAGAATATCAAATAGCCTGCACTTCGCTTTTAAGGACGACACAATGGGAAATAGGCCTATATTGGGTAGCCAGAGACGTTCGTCCGAATCAATAGTGAAATATTCTTTATTTATTATTTTATTTCGGTAATTTTTTTCCAGTTTTTCTTTTTTTATCTTTTTTTGTGCTATTTTGCTTTCTTGGGTCAGTGATTTAAATCAAGAATCCCGATGTATGTGACTCTTTTTTTAAACGACATTCGGTAATAAGGAAACTTGCAATAGCTAATCTGGAAATTCAGCAACGTACAAAACAGTTCTACAACTCATAATACCTTCTGAATTGGTGATCGAGAGCCAAATAGGCATAATTAATTCATATCTCATATCAATATAGTGCCATTTAAACTAGGTCTATAAAAATAAGCCTATAATTTCAATATTTTTTCTATAAAGTCTTATAAAATTAGCAATACGGTGGTTACAGTAGCACAAAGATAGAAATGACTGCCGATTAATTAGGGAGTTACACAGTAAAGATGACATAAACCCACAAGTACAGTTTTAGTTTTCTTAACTGGATTTCGTTACTTTTCAATTAAATCAGTTATTTACTGTATTTGCCCTAACAGAGCTGAGTAAACTTAACTCGTTGCAATTACCATACCCAATAAAAAAATAATTACGGGCCTATATATTTTATTGGTATAGGGCCTATTTGCTTATATATTTATACGATACAATAACAATTCGCTGGCACTATAGAACAGTAGGTTCATGGCCGCGCGGCCATAAGCTCTCCATACATCCCTATCGTGTGCTAATGTTTTCCAGTCATCACCTGTATAATCTATTTTTCTCAAATCATGGTTATTGTTATTCTCCCACCTCAATCTTGCCTACCTACTGGGCGCTTTCTCTCTGGTTTTCGTACATGGAGCTTCCGTGACCCTCTCATTCCCCATTCGTGCCACATGTCCTCCTCCTAATAATAATAATCGGCTAAAAGACGATAATGACAATGTTATTCATTTGTTTATTCTATAATATCAAAATGAGGGAATTTCGATTCATTTTAACGAATCCAAGAGAAATTAATGAGGTTGCCGTTAAGTGAAAGCTATATGATAGCACTTGCATAAACAGATCTGGTCCTATGATAAGACAAATGTAGGCCTATAATGAAATAACTAAAACCAGATATAGGCATAGTCTATAAGGAGGACATAATAATATGAAGATAGCTTATACTAATAAGCTTAGGCCTATAGCTAACCTGTTTTTATAATATTCCATATTCTGAAGATGTAGTTTACAGTGGGCTAATATAGGCTACAATAAAGGTAATTTTGAGAATCAGGCATACAAAAATGAAATTTAACAATTAATTAGGGCCTAAGTGAAATAGTGTATATATAGGGGAACAGGGGGCAGAACGGGGTAGTGGGGCAGAATGGGGTACGTGTATTTTTCTCTCAGTATGTGGCACGATATATCGGAATTTCTCAAAAGTATCTCTGTAACGTCTCAGCTGCTTGTACAGATCAGTTTTTCGCCATCGGTGAAGTCTTTGTTACTTTTTTGCTTGTGTGGTCAGTTTTGAAGAGATTTTTGCAATATTACACCTTCTCTTCAGTGCATGCAAATACATCTAAGCTTCATTTGAATAATATCTAACAATTACTGTGTTAAAGATTATTCCATTTTCTTTGTAAACATGTTTACTGCATTAGGTTTTGTTTCAAAATAATCCGGTCATAACGTCATAAATTATAATTGAGTTCGTGGGGCAGAATGGGGTAGGGCAAGACAGGGTACTACCCCGTCTTGCCCCATGCGGTCTTCATATTACTGACTGACTCTTTTCCTCTGTGTAGTTTCAAAATGGTGAGGAATTATAAAAATAAGACACAGAGAGAAGAATTGTCCCTTGTGTCTATGCTAGAAGCCGTTAATGGATCAATGGTGTACAAAACGGCAGCTAGTCAATTCCAAGTGCTTCAAACAACTCTGGACGACACGAGAAGAAAAAGAGAGAAAATGTGGATTACACAGTAAGGAAATCGATGGAAAATTTCTCCTGCGTTTTTAGTGAAGAGCAGGAAACCGAACCTGAATACCTAAAAAAATGGAAGCCCAACTCTTCGGCCTCAGTGTAAATGAATTTCGAGGACTTGCCTTCCAACTGGCGGAACGGGTAGTGCTTACGTACGTGCCTCAACAATGGCTACAGCCGTCAATGATTTTCGAAAAAAACTGGGATATGGCCAGTTAATGTGAATGTTTCTGATGATGCAGATTTCTTGCCTTCTTCAACAACAGATATTCAGATTGCTTCTGATAGTAATAGCAAGGCAACACTTCCAAACCTCAGGAACATCTGACGTCAGAAACATTTTCCTTCCCTGAAAATCTAGGGTCGCCAAACCACAGTCATTTTCAAAGTGCCAGCCAAGAAAATATCACACCCATTCCAAAAGGGTCTCAAAAGAACAAGCAAGTTTAAAAAAATCGAGGCGAAAGTGCAATTTTGACATCATCAACATAGAGAAGTGCACTGCAACATTCTGAAAAGGATAAATTAGAAAAGAGGCCTGTAAAAAGATGATTTGCTTTACCAGAAAGTGACTCGAAACCAGGACCATCCAAAGTTAAGGCAGTCAGGTTAAACCTACCTAGTTCGAAAAATCATTCTGGCTCTGCCAAAAATGACGTTGAGGAAGATGATTGTCTCTACTGTCATGACTCTTCAGAAGAAGGTTGGATTAGATGTCCTTCTTGTCTTCAGTCGGCTCACAACTCTTGTGCTGGAGTCGATAGTAATGATGATGATGCCACTCATGTTTGTGTATTTTGTGAAAAATTAATCATTGTGCTATAGTTTATAAGTTTACTGATAAATATTATTAATTAGTAATGCAAAATACAAATAAAAAATTAGTACCCCATTGTGCCCCATCCATGGGGCACAACGGGGCAAATGTATTGCTCTATTTTTATTGGATGTATATCCCCAAATTTTTTATTAATTTGTAATGTGATTATGTTTTTCTGTTTATTAAATACCAATGAACATATCCATATCAGAGAACAAAATTTTACTTATTTATAATGTAAAATACATTGGATCAAACATTAGATACCCCATTCTGCCCCACGTTCCCCTACATCTAATTAGGCCTATATATTCATTAGGCTAAATAAGCCTCAATTTATGATAAGATTTGTAGCACTAACATTCTACTGGGCGCATCTCCTGCCTCTATTTTTCAAAATATAGATTGCGTTTCATGGGATGATACATCAGAGAATAATTATTTGTAACAGCAAAGTAATATAGGCTACAGCTGAAGGTAGACCATGTGTGTAGAAACTAGTTACGAAGTCTAAACCTGTAGATTTCAAACAGGAGATATTAAGTTTTAATTCAATGTGAGTGATGTATTTTATTGTCACTTTACTTCATGCCTAACTAAATTATATACCGGTTTATCGATTAGTATTTTATTATGTTTTCCTTATTGCTGTACTTTGGTTTAAAAAATTGCAGTATGGTTATAGGTTTGTTTAACTAGGCCTCAACATCAGTTTTTTGTACCTCTAATAATTAGAATTAACTGCACAATTAGTATTGTTATTATAGCGTGTCCCTAAGAATTATTAAAATAGTTATTTGTGTTAATTTCATTTTTAATTTCATAGTTATTTTCATTCCATTTAGCAAAAAAAATAATTTTATATTTACTGGAATATAGTGTACCGGAGCTCAATGGTAGGCAAAAGATCTCAGGGTTATGAACTCTTTATAAGCAAAGAACAACGTATAATGTACACTCAATTTTAACGAATCCAAGAACTCTTTATTTTCGGAGAAATACTCTTTTGTTAATACAGTCACAAGTTTTATCTAAGAGTGGAGTCGATGAAATACTTAGAAGTCCACGTGCTCGAGTCAATATTTTTAAAGTCCAAATGCTTAACGGACTATAACTTTAAATTTACCTATTTCTCGGACGAATCTAATATTAACACTGAATCGGGGATCGCGGTCTGCAGGTGTACGATGTTCCAACACTGAACACAGAGTCACTGAGAGTGATAGAGAGTGAGAGTATTTTGATATAAGTTCTCGCTTATAAAGGCGGTGGCTCCTCCCACTTTTCTCGAATCCACTCCTTACAATTGAATATATATTTATGATTTATAATATTATTTACTAGTATGTATAACATTTCTAAGAACTGGGTAAATTGGTTCTTTGATATTTAGTAGAAAAATGTTTATCAGTTTCTTTGTAGACTGTCAATGTTAAGAGATTATCTTTTCTAGAGGTGAATGAATGTCTTCTGTTGTCTGTACTAGGCAGGTAGTAATTCTTTATCATCATTTCTTGGAATTCCTTAGTAGCGTTAATTGGTTTCTAAGAATTGGTCAATAGATTTTTAATATTTTTAATAGCTAACTAATGTTATCTTTCTTATTAGTTGTATAGACTGCTAATTAGAATTCTTTTGACAATACCCTTTTTGTGTTCCTATATTAATTGTAAGTTGTGTAGTAGGTAGATTTCTGACAATACCTCTTTATTTGTCATTTGTATAGCAGGTAGCGTTTTACAGTATTTTATTCTAGACAAATGTAGGTGGAATTTTTACCTGGATATTTTTACTTTTCCACATACATATTTTATAGCGATATTAGTAATATATTCTATTTTCATTTTTTTGTAGATTTATTTAATTTTAATAACAATTTAATATATTTCGGAACATTTTAGTTTCAGCTCCATGCATATTAGAGTTGTTTCTTAGTCCTTACATATTAATCGCTACAATAGTCAAAATTCAAATTCCAAAACTAATAAATTACGCACGTATTATTCGGTATTGGGTCAGTTTCAGAACTCAATATATCCAGGTTAAGAGAAATTAAGCAAACTAACACAATTAACTATCTCGGATACCAAGTTACATACGAAGAGGAAAAAGATTTTAGTCAAAAAATTATAACGGAGGAACAGAAATTATAAATACCGTAGGCCTAATATTTTCAAGCCAAACACAGTACAGCAACACACATGAACTATAATTTACAAAAAACTGGCCAGACCCATATTATGTTACGGCAGTGAGGACTGGACAATTCGCAGTGTAGATGAACAAAGACTAACTGCGGCTAAAATGAAATTTATGAGACATACTGCGGGTTACTCAAGAACAGCCATAAAAGGAATTCTTATATTCTCAAAGAATTACAAACAGAATCAGTCATGGAATATGTCCAAAAATACAGAAACAACAGGATATCTCACTTAAGAAGAATGTACAGAACAAGAATACCAAGGCAAATCTTAAATTACCAGCCACCAGGCATGAGACCCTTCAAACGTTGGATTGAGACCGTAACATACCACTAGGTCTACCACATGAAAGGAAGAAGAAAAAAGAAGAAGAAGAGAAATTAAGAAAAACGAGAATACGGAGCCTATTAAACAAATTACCTTGTACGCAATTCCTTCATTTTACAAATATTACAACATTGTTATACTATTTCAAATTACAGTATATTATAAAAATAAATCAATTAACTTTTTTGACACGGGTTTTGGTCCGGTCTCTTAGGAACGCATTATGTTTTTTGAATGGAAATTACGAGACGAATATTGTAGGCTCTAAATAGCAGTAATAAACTAGGAAACCAATTACTGTTCGAAATAAAATTTCCATTGTTCAGACTATTGTGTAACCTACTAATTTTAAAGGTTTTATTTGTAGTTTGATATTAGATATTTAGATATTTAGATATTTTAATTTTATGAGGATATAGCCTACTTGATTTTTTTAAGTGATGCAGGATGTAGAGGAACTTCGGGTAATTGGACCCCTATTTTAAAATTGTTGTTTTTTCTTCATTTAATTAAGGGATTTGAATTTTGTTTAATGACAGTGATTATCATTAATGTTGTAACTATGAAATAGCATTGTTATTTTAAGTCAAATATGGAATCATCTTCATACTTTATAAACTTCTTTACAATACAAGAAAGCTTCACTTTAACCTCCATATTCGGATAAAGTGGACCCCAGAGTCCATCCTAGCCTTTAGACTATTTTAAGTTTACTTACTCTATCAATTTATACAGACAGGCACAAATTCATCAGAAAGCATTTATGGCTGATCGTAATTAAAATGCGTTGATATTTGTTTAATGTTTTGAAAAATTATCGTTAATTATAATATTCACACGTCATTCATCTGCAGACAGCGACGGTCTTTGGGTTTAGGTAAAATTACAAGAATATTAAATAAAATTAATTAAGTGTAGGCCTATGGCTTTTACATATAGCACCCTCGTTGATAAAATATACCTATTCGTGTAAAGTGCACCCAAGTCCACTTTAACCGCCTCTTGGAGGGTCTACGTACACTAACTAATTCCTTTGTTATCTTTACTTATTTTGTACTGCAGCTGTCACATAATATCAAACCAAACCTGTCAGTATATTAAAACAGCATCTACATAATATATTTAGGATTTTTTCAACAATTGTAATAGGCCTATTCAATAGCAGAAATTAATAATTAATTCTTAGCTTGAAAAACTTTTAAATGGTCGTTTTCATAAATATCACAAATAAATCCTACTTCACACAAAGAATAAGTGAAACGGCCTTGAACACGTCAAAATTGATGAAAAGAAGAAATCAAAATATTCTCTGTTCCAGCGCAGCACCAATTAAAAGGAATATTAACAGGGTCCACTCAAACCGAAGTATCCACATTACCCGAAGTTATGTTTAATTTTGAGACAGAACAGAATTCAGCGTTGAATGTACCCTATATGAGGGACATACATATCATGTTGAATAATGCTGAAAACATATTTTCATTACAATCATATATATATATATATATATATATATATATATATATGAATAACAGAGAACGAGTATTAACTATATATATATATATATATATATATATATTCCATTCATGTACAGGTTCACAATGTATTATCACATTTTCCTGTGACCAATTTTGTACACACTTATTCTTTTTGTCCAGATATACCTTCCCAATCCCGGTCTTGTAATCATTTTTATTAATCGCTTATTTTATGACCTGCCCTGTAGAGTTTTTTTACCTCATTTTCCCGCTGGAATTAAATCCAAAACTCTTATTCAGAACCTTTCATCATCCATTCGTTTTACATGTCCTTGCCATTATAGTTGTCTGAATTTTACAAAATCTATAATCGAATGTTTTTACTTACTTCTTACCTAATCACTTCATTTCTTATATGTATATATATATATATATATATATATATATATATATATATATATAGCTTTATTATATGCCTGTACTATTTTGCGGACATATATCTTCAATTTTTTTTTCTCAAATGTCTTTTCGACATTCCTGGTTTCTCTCCTGGCATGGCGTACTTGTAACTCACTTCTGAGGTTGGGGCGCCTGGAAGGCGGGTTACGTTGCCCCGATGCTATGATGGGTGATGATGATGATAATGATGCGCCAGGAGAGTCCCTAATCCTAAGCTTAACCTAAGATGAATATGAATGATGATGATTGCGATGGGCATATGATTTCGGGGACCGTTTGGGCCTTAAAGTTTTCCTGATATTTGTCTTACAGGTGAGTAAAAACCCCGATAAAAACCTCACCCAGAAAAATTGTCCCGACCGGGGATCGAACCCGGGCCCGCTGCGTGACAAGGCAGCACGCTACCCCGAGACCACAGCGGTGGACATATCTTCAACTAAATGCATTAAAAAATAATTGAACTTATTACTTCTTACATTCAATTTAAGCGCTTCAGCCATAACACTGGTCAACATGATATTTGTCTCATGAGTACCAATAGTTGTACTTTTTTTATGAAGTAATTCTGCCCGAAGGCAGGTCCTTCACTACAATCATAGCAGTTTCATGCTATGCTTGCAGCTTTACTAGGGAATTGTAGATGTGGTAGCTTCCCGTTGTTTTCCACACCGGTGAAGTATGATGATGATGATGATAAGAATGATGATGATGATAAGGATGATGACGATGATGCCATATGATTTCGGGGACCGTTTGGGCCTTAAAGTTTTATTGACATTTGTCTTACAGGTGAGGTAAAACCCCGATAAAAACCTCACCACCCAGAAAAACTGCCCCGACCGGGGATCAAACCCGGGCCCGCTGCGTGACTAATTCAGTTTTTTATCGTGTTTTCAAATATGAATTCAGAATTTCTCCATCACCCACAAAAAATTATTTATTTCAATTTCAATTAATGAATTTAAATAATTATTTTTTAATAAACGTTTTTTCGTCCATTTGTCCATTGTAAAATAAAACCAAATGAGCTAACTCAGGAGATTTCAGCTATGGAAAAGAGATACCAAGGCAAATGGAATCCTAATATGCTGCCGATTATTGTTGGACCATCAAGAGGTATCGAAATATAGCAGAAAATAGTCATTTGTTACTTCCTAGGCGAGTCCGAATGTTCGAATATTGTGTAGTTACGAATTTAGAAAATATTAAAGTGTTTGAAATTATAAATTCCTGTCTCTCGGAAACCTTGCGTGATGGAGACCTATATCATATTTGAATTCAGGAGAAAAAATACTATCAGAATCACATATTTTTCTTTCTTAGACAAAAAAAAAATTATTTTTTGTTGTTCGGTAATAATCGAAAATATTAGACCTAAGACTGTATGAAATAGTAGGCTAAGTTTTAAATTTTAAATAAGCCTACATATATTAGGCTACATACGTTTAAAATTTGCTTCAACTGTATACTTATTCCATTCGTCCACAAATTCTTTTTTTTTTTTTTTAATTTACAGGTCTATCTAACACAAAATAAAATGTTTAATTATTTTTTTTAAATGTCCACTGTTACGTTGGTTGGGCACTGCAACAATTCTGATGACGTGAAACTGAAGTGGAAACATTAAGATAAATATGTTAGTAGCATGTCTCATTAAAGACATTTTTTCATTTCTACTTGTGATAATGAAGGAAGATTTAGTGGCGAGGGAGACAGAGCTGACCACGAGGGCAGTTAGTCCTGTTTTTTCACCTTTTAATAAAGTTGCGGCTCCAGTACTAAGTGGACAAGAGCTGTGAGTACAAGACCGGTATAAGTGTTAACTAGCCCTTTACAGCTTACTCTGTCTGATATTTGTGTTTCATCATCAGTGTAACTTTATAAACATTTATCCCAAATAACGCGCTTCACAAAATGTCGTGGATACGAATTCCAAATCAAGGCTACAATATGAATTTTTAAATCTCTTTCTACCTTCCTTAGTTCTGGAGAGTAATGAATTAAGCCTAATCTAACGTTTTATATATTTTTTTGTTTAGTTGGGAAGAAAGGAGATTCTAAGAACATTTTTGGATCAAAGAAAAATTAATAGGCAAGTGAATGGAGAAGACTTCATAACAGTGAACTACATGGTCTTTATAGGAAGCCGGATATAATAAGAAAAGTTAACTCTTGTAGATTATTATTATTATCATTATTATTATTATTATTATTATTATTATTATTATTATTACAAGGACATGTGGCACGAATGGGGAATTAAAGACATGCAGGGAAGCTTGTTGTAGGAAAACCAGATGGAAAACACCCAGTTGGTAGACCAAGAATGAGTTGAGAGAATAATATTAACAATCATTTGAGGAAGTAGATTTTACAGGAATGATTGAAAATCATTAGCTCAGGATAGGGATGTATGGAGAGCTTATGCCCGCGCGGCCATGAACCTACGGGTTCGATAGTGCCAGTGAGCAAGTAAGTCTAATTTAAACTCATATTTACGAAACTGACTCGTATTCAAAAACTAACAATCTCGGTACTATTAAGTTCAAATTGCATGGTTGGGAAACTATCGGTTCTCGATGAAAGCCACTTGATGTTTCAATTGATCCCATCACTTAACACATTACACTCCCAAAGTATTTATAGAAACCAATAGTGCAATTGTAACCTCACTACTTGCAGACGTCAATTACCGAGTTAATTATTCACTCGTTATTCTGTAAACAAGAATTCTTAAAACAAATGACCACACATATTTATTGACTCAACTACCGAATTATACTGCATTTTGGGTTATAAAATGAGTCTTTGACTAAAATGATACTAGAATACAATAATATATTTTTTTCGTCATCATCATCATCATCATGAACAACAAGGATTAAGCCCAATGGCCTGTTCCGATCTCATTTTAGCTTGAATTGGTCCTTCCATCTCTTCAATGGTCTTCCCAACAATCTTCTCCCTTTTGGCTTATAATTATACATTCTTCTTGGTATGCGCTGTTCATTCATTCGGAATACGTGCTGAAGATAAGCATTTTGATAGTATTTTATTCTTTCACAGAAATTAAATATATTAAGTTCTGTTCTTATACCTTCGTGTTTCTTTTTATCGGTCCTTTGGTATCCTGCTAATGCTCTCAACATCTTCATTTCAGCAGCCTCTATTTGTTTACTATCTGCCTTTGTTAATGTCCAGGTTTCACATCCATAGATAAGAGATGGAACTGCCAATACTTCGTAAAATTTTAAAATAGTTTCTTTTCTAGTTTTATTCAATAAAGTACGTTTAATTGTACCACTTAGATAATTGAATCGTTGTATTTTAATGTGTTTATCTAAATTTCTGTCATTACCTAAATGACATCCCAAATAATTAAAATGCTGAACTTGGTCTTATAATTACATTGTTTATCACTATTTTTAAAAGGCAAATATAATCTGGAACAATGCTTAAAGAAGTAGCCTAGTCTGATGCCTGGCGAGGTATAATATGAGATGAAGCTTCTATTACTGAAGATCAGTGCTACACAGGATGTAAATTATACGCCCTATCAGTCCTACATTATAAAATCAGATGGGGGGAAAATATAGATTATTTTACTATTACAATATCCTGAAAAAAAAGTACTTTTGTGAAAGAGTTGATTTTTATATCGTGTTGTTCAAGAACATCTGAAATAGATGCATACAACATCTTGTGGTAAAATTCGAAACTAGAAGCTTGTAGATCGGCTACAACAAGAGTAGGCCTATTTAAAAAAAAATGAAGTACACACTGCCATAAATTACAGCTTTTTTTTAATTTACCTTTTTTTTTGTTTATACTGGTTTTCCTTCTTGTTTTACCTTTTTCTTTTTGTTTTACCTGTTTGTTAACTTTCTGTAGTTCTCACATAGACACAAGGACAAGACGCACACACCCAGACCCAAGGTGGGGATTTTAAAATCACCTACCCCGTCAGGAATCGAACCCGGGTCGCCGGAGTGGAAGGTAGGGACTCTACCGACTACGCCACGGCGACGGACAGCTTTAAGTAGGTTCATTGTATTGTTTGGGAACTACATTGGGAATGAAACGGATAAGGTGTCATATTTATATGGTTGGTATGTATATCTCAACAATAACTCTTTTTTTTTTTTTTCATACTTTACTTTTATTTGAACCTCGCTATGTATCTCTTACATCCATTTGGAAATAAGCTCTTGGGTTAGATCACGTAGAGTGAAATGTTAGAGAGATGATGTAAGATTTGGTTATTTGAAGGTCCACTGTTTCACATAGGTCAGAAATAAATATTTTGCAGTACGCTGAAAGAGATATATGACTGCGTCGTAAGTAGGCCTACAGTAAAAACAATATTAGTGCAGTTGGGCATCGTGAGAAATTTGGGTAGCTAAAATAAGTAGCGGCTATAACGGCTGGGGATCCGACATACTGACCACATGTCACCCCTACACTGGCTCTATATTTGTCTCTGATCAGCACATGTGAATGTGAGGCCAGCAACCAGCCTGTCGCGCCATGGAGTTTGTTTTATTTTTTTTGTGTTATCACGGTATTGAAGTGAAAAATGATTTCCCTTAAAAAAATGACCGAAAATAAACTTATAGGCTATTTCTGAGAAAACCTATGTAGGCTTAAGAAGAAACTATATAGGTATTTTAATTATAATTTACTTTTTTGTTAGTTATTTGTGCTCTTGTAGTCCACCGCTGTGGTCTCGAGGTAGCGTGCTGCCTTGTGACGCAGCGGGCCCGGGTTCGATCCCCGGTCGGGGCAGTTTTTCTGGGTGAGGTTTTTATCGGGATTTTTCCTCACCTGTAAGACAAATGTCAGGAAAACTTTAAGGCCCAAACGGTCCCCGAAATCATATGGCCATCATCATCATCGTTATCATTATTATCTCTTCATCATCATCCTTCACCGGCGTGGAAAGCAACGGGAAGCTACCACACCTACAATTCGCTAGTAAAGCTGCAAAGCATAGCATGAAAATGCTATGATTGCAGTGAAAGACCTGCCCACGGGCAGAATTACTATGGATGGATGTGCTCTTGTGGAATGCAGGGTTTCACGCCCGGTAAACATGATATTAAAAGGTTCCGGGCTATGTGGCCGTGATCTATAATTGGGATTTCTACCAGATGTTTCTCCTTCAACTGCGGATGGCATCTTCAGTGGTGCGTGCTTCTAGGTGGGGTTACCTTGTCGTAGACTCGACTGTGAATGGTTGAGTCTACGACAAGGAACATCGCCTCTGAAGATGCCCTCCGCAGTTGAGGGAGTAACGTCTGGAAGAAACATCATTTACAGATCACGGCCACACAGCCCGGAATCTTTTAATATTTTAGCCTATTATTTGTGCTCTAATCACAAAATAATTGTTGTAACTTATATCATTAAAATCTTGTGTACAAGGATGCCAACTGACCAGGTATGTCGTATCATCAAAGGAGAAGATCAAATAAAATATAACGGAATGAATGACATGAGTATAGGAAAGTTAAGGAATGGAGATTTTGGCAGAGGAAAACGGGAGAAACTCGGAGAAAAATAGCACCAGCTCCGATTCGTCCACCAATAAACTCACATGGATTAACCGAGACGCGAACTGGTAACACAATCTGGAACATTGTAAACGTAAAAAATAGCCTACATTAAAAATATTTCATCAAGGATTAAATCTTGTCATGTTTGTACAAAATTCTTCATTTAGGCCTATGGATACAAGACTGTCTGCGTAGTCTTGATGTTATAGTGCGGCTTACTTTTCCGATAACTGGATGTAACTATTTATAAGGGCCTTGGTGAATTTACTATAAACATTCAGTAGAATAAATTTTTAAAATGACTTCCCTATATTATGAAAAATGTCTCAAACACAAATGATTAATAAGAAGATAAGATGATGTTAGACTACTTATAATCTCGTTAAGAAAGAAAACCTGAAACGGATATCGAATAGAAATAGGCAACGAACAATTATGGGGTTTCATTTTGCTAAGAAGACAGCACAAACATTTATTATACTTGTAAACTGAAATTTAAAAACTATTACAGTCCTACAATAATTAAAACGTATAGATTTGTACTTCATGTTTATTAAAAACAATGGAATGCAAATTGAAACTTTTCCCCTGGGGTTACTATTATAATATGTT
Source organism: Diploptera punctata (assembly GCA_030220185.1). Lineage (NCBI taxonomy): Eukaryota > Metazoa > Arthropoda > Insecta > Blattodea > Blaberidae > Diploptera > Diploptera punctata. Next base: position 1,007,726 of record JASPKZ010008023.1, read on the forward strand.
GATCAGCTTAATTCAACCATGCTGAATTTAGATATGAACTCATTTTTCTTCCATCACGTACAATTTTTTCACAATATGAGAAATGATAAAATACACTTTTTACTCTCAGTCAAATCAAATTTTTACTTTTATAACAATATTAATTAATCAATAATTATATCAATATCAATTAATGTTATCTATAACACAGTTAAAAATTAACATGTAATCACTGTTCTTAATTCACTACTTACATCTGAATATTAGCCCAGTTATATCTGCTATCTAGAAATGAATTAACAGCCAGGTTAGCCTTATCTGTAAAATTAGTAATTGTAAAAAATGGGCACGCAATAGAAAAAAATTGTGTTCAGTTTTGAGATCAGCATAACAGAATTAGTTCATCAAATATATTTGCTGGAAATCACAGAATCATGCATACCAATATGATCTATGCAAATAACATTTTCAAACGGTGAAATTTATTTCAACTATTGTAGAGCAATATAATTAAGGCGGAAAGTTAAAACGAGACTAATACCAGAAGCATTTACTTGAATAAGAAGCAAAATCAATATATACTACCAAATACACCCTTAAGCAACTTAAAAAAATATAGGCCTAATAAGATTTGTACTTAACTGTAGGCCTATATGTTAACACAAAAAACATATTTTAATTGGAGATAATTTTGGGACTACTAGCATCATATATGCACTTTTAATACAACTAAAGAGAAAAATTCCCGTCTGAACCGGTATTTTAATCCAGGATCTCCAGCTTTACGCGCTGAGAGTGAGTTCAAATCCCGGTTCAGGAAGATTTCTTTCTCTTCGGTTGTAGTAAGTACTGTATGCAGATGGTTTGCCGGGTGTAGGTCCTATTCATTTCAATATTACATTCCTATGCAAATTTGTATAAATAATATCGATTTTATGTAAAGATCTCAAGACTATTTACAGAAACAAAAAAGTTTCAATAAAAAAATGAATAAAAGACATAGTCAGCTGTTGCTCTCACCCACATACATGGAAAGCCACTACCTCCCTCACTGGACCAGATTTGCACAACATGACCATGTAATTTAGCTGCGCGAGACACTGTGATGTCGAGAAAAAATATATACAAACAAGGGAAGAACCACAACAACAAAAAAGTTGACTAGTGATCTTTATACAGCGAGTTTTGTACTAGCAAAACCACGACCTACTTCTCTAACTTCTTAATTACTCTTCCTTTATTAAAAAAAGTTTAAAAATAGGACACAACTCGAAATCAATTTTAATTATAGTGAGTTAATTTACTTTATTATCTTTCCCTCTTGACTTTTCTTTAATCTCTTCCTTTGAATATACTTTCACATATCCCATGCCATCCGCGCCTTATAAGAATACACATGTTAATTTTTATCAAATAAGGGAAAGTGACTAGCGATCAGCTCAAAGCCAGGGCCACCTACGAGACACAAAAAAATTCAAGATATGATACATCATTCATCATATATTCGTAATAGACTCTGTTAATATGCCTATGGTATTGATGACTACGATGGCCAGAATATTTCCGGGAACTATTTAGGCCTTAAATTTTCCTATCATTTGCCTTTACATGTGAGGAAAATCCCCGAAAAAATCTTACCCAGGAAAGTTGTCCCTACCGGAGTATCGAACCCGTGCCGCTGTGTCCGTGTCAACTATATTATCACTAGACCAGAGCGATTTATCCATGTTTTAGTAAGGACTATGCTATATAATGTTTTGGAATTCCATAATTTTAAATAATATGGTAGAAGCTCATAATTTTAACATAGCCTAATAAGAAAAACAAGTATTCATGCTATGCATTAGCACTTTTTTATATGACTAATACAACGCCCTCTACAGAGCGAAGAGTTTTGAATTATTCTCTCCCAAAATCGACATCTCATACACACTCTGTGACTTACTGGCAATTAAACAACGATTATTGTTTATGTTAATTAATAATTTGCCCATTTATCTGTTCTCAATGTTGGCAAATTGTTTATTTTTTTACAGCATAGACTAACACAATTAATTCCACTTCTTGGTGCGATATGGAAATAAGTACTTGCCGCTGTTGGATTTATCCTTATTTAAAACATTTGCATAAGAACAGAACTTACAGGCCTATACAAAAAACTTACATTATGCTATAAGAAGTCTATATGTTTATTAGTTTGTATTACATTTATTTAACGTTCTTATGTTAGGAGTGTTGTTTTATACGGCTTTTGATTTACGTTTAGCAGCTTAAGCAAAAGACTAGGTAAATTTATATAAAATTAATAAGCCTACCCATTTATTTAAATTTACAAATTTTATCTCCACTCTTATACTGTAAAAGAGATTGAAGAAATCCAAATAAGGTGCTATGGGCATATAATGAGAAGAATGGACACAGAAACAAACAAAGAAGTAGGCCTATGTCTTATATAAATGGATACCTCCTGGAAAAGGGAAACATGATAGACCAAAGCCAACGTAGGCCTATATAAAGGCAATTCAAGACAACATGAAGAAGAGAATATGACAGATGCAGGCACAAAAGACCAGGAAGTGTGGAGAAAAAAAAAATATATTTTGGTTGAGAATACCTGTTTATAGGCCAATATCAGAAACAATCCTGAAATAAATAAATCTCTACTTACGCACGGTTCGGCTAAGCCTAGAGTAATATTTTAAACATTTAATTAGCTGCAAGCTGGTGAAACTAATTCAGTTTAGGATTAAGACTTTGTTTTGAGTGCATATTAAACGTAAAAAATTGTAAAACATAAGCAACATTATGTGTAAAAAATGAATTTACATATTACCTAATAGAACTAGTTAATAAATCAAGTAATGATGAATATGTCAGTCTCTTACTTCAAGAAAGGAAAATATATTACGAGTAGGTCTCTTTCAGAATAAAATTCTCCGATACATTTTTGGACCAAAGAGAGACGAACAGAGAGGAGAATGGAGAAGGCCAGGCCTATATAACAGTGAGTTACAGGATCTTTATGGGATACAAGATGTAATAAGAACAGTTAAGCCACATAGACTATGGTGGGCATGTGGCAAGAATTGGGAGTTAAAGAGGGGAATGGAAAATCTGTGTAGGAAAACCAGAAGGAGAGCGCCCAATAGGTAGATCAAGAATGAGGTGGAAAAATAACAGTAACCGTGATTCGAGGGAGTTAACTAGGTCTATATAGGGAATGATTGGAAAATATTAGCTCAGGATAGGGATACCCGTGTGGTCGTGGACCTATGTGTTCGATAGTGACATAGCACCAGTCAGTGAATGATAAAGAATGAATCACGTACAATGGAACCCAATATAAAAAAAAATAAAATAAGTCAGTCCTGTGTTTTCCGATAATCTTCACAGTTTCATTCCTCGATATGCATTTATTCCATATTATATCTGTGTTCATATTAGTCCCTTTACTGTTTCCTCCCCTTTCATACTCATACTCACCCTCTGCTCACCCTCCTTCAACCAACAACATTGAGATCGACCGAAGCTAAGAGGAAGCAAAGACAAAATGGCGACTACTGCAACGTAGACAAATTATTGCACAATCTAAGAATTCTTTAAATTTCCTGTGTTAATATCTTGTTTTCATCATTACTTGCTTCACGTCTCTGCAGTTCTTAAGGTAAAGCTACAATGTAAAAATTTTCTTAAAATTCAAAAGGATTTACTTGATATAATGCAATGTATCATAGATGAATTGGAGAAATGCTTATGCATTATTTGCACAACTGATCTATATAATTAAGAGTGATATCTCACTGTGAAACGTCTCCAAGTATCTCCATTTTAAAATGAATACGTGTCTCAAAGTATCCCCATATTTTTAACATTTTGCACGCATGCGCATTGTTATCAGAGTCTTTTATTGGGTGAAAACGTAAGAATAACCCTTGACATCTTCACGCTCTTGCAGAACAACCAATAACTCTTACATTGTTTTTTTTTTCTTTTTCTTTTTTTTTCAAACAATGAAATGAATATTAAAGTACTTCTTACCTTATATCTAGTAAACCTTTCAATTTTTTCTGAAAATACGACACGTTTGATAAAATGTAAAATTGTCAAATTTAGCATAAGGCCTATCATATTTCCAATTAGGTATATGCTTGTTTAAAAAATAAAATAAAAATACATTTCTAAGGCTAAATAATACATATTTTCATGATAATTTTATAATAAAACAGTTTTCATTATTTTATTTGTAGATTGTTTAAAGGGAAGAAAATTATATTGGATGTAGTTCAATTTAATTTCTATGTCAATTTATTATTTTGCTTAGAGATACCCAACACTCGGAATGTTTTAAAAGAAATGTTTTAGCAAATGTATTTTAATTCATAGAGCTATAAAAAGTAGGCCTAATAAATTTGGTGTTTTGAAAACATGGACGTACAGTGCTTCTTGTTCTTGTCTTGTTTTTTAATGTTTTTCATGATCTAGGCATGTATACATATTAGGGACTATATTATTTTGTGAAAAATATAGTTTATCCTTTTCATTAACGTAATTTTATATGATTTAAAATACTGCATTGAATAGCTGTAGACCTAAGTATATAGGCCTACATATATACTACCTAAATCACCTAGAATTTTATTTACTAATTAAGTAGTCAAATATTTTTAATTGTTTTAATTAGTGCAAAAAGTTTTAAATTTAAATTGATAACTCCATATAATTTTACATAAATTAACAATTTAGGTGTTAATGACTTTATTTTCATTATTTTTCATTTTAATATTTGATCTACGGAGACTATAGCTTAGACATCTTACGAAAAACATAATCTTCATTTATCTCTAAAGTAGGCCTATCCATAAGGTATTGAAACACAAATTAAATTAGACCTACTGTGTTCATAAATGTCAATACAAATCTGAACATATGCCTTTATGTTTTATACGTCAAGATACCAATGCCTTCTATGATATGATTGCCAAATCAAAAAGTTTTGTTTAAATAAAAACTATATTAATTATTTTCTAACTTATAGTCTTCTTTGAAAGTGTAAATATTTTCCCGTGAAAGTTAGGTTAAAATATGTATAAGCAGATGTGCTTAACTAAACCTTATATGATTATTTTTTATAACTTCCCATTTAATCATAGGGTCTATCATTAATAGAGATGCTACAATAGATATGAAGATTAGACCAACAATAAAAATTTAAAAAGATTTTTTGTGCTACTAATGGTGAACCAGTAACCTAAAGTAAAAATATAGCTTACAGAGATTCTAAGTTGCCAAACTGGTTCAAGTCATATGGAAAATGTAGACCTGTTCCCCACTCTCTTTTTTTTTCTTAGGTGCATACCATTGAAAATCAAATATACAAAGGAAAATATTATTCTTAATTCAATGACCTCTAGATTTTCTTAATTTTTAAAGTTTCCAATACATTTTTACTTTATGCCTACTTATAAACTACTATGAAGAGTATGCATATGGAGAAATTCCAATGTTTAAAAAAAAAGTAAAATTTAATTAAATTTAATACAACCATTATGTAGCCTATGCCTATATCATCTGACAGTAAAATAGCAAAGAGTTATTTTTATTAGGTAGGCCTATTTGGTCAGACACACGTTTTAAAACAATTTTATGGATGAACATAGACCTAAACCCAGAGTATTTTAGCCTTACTTATTATTCTTTGGTTACATTGTATTTTTAAGTTCCTTATTTAAATATCGATTTCAAATTTATTATTTTAAGACAATACTTTAGGTAGGACTAATACAATTTTATTTGATTTGAAAGCGAATGAATGTAATTTTAACCCTTAATTTGGCGGAAAAATTAATTTCTCGAATCAGTTAATTATTAATATTTTAGCATTCATAAAAGTGTCCAACAGCAGTGAAAACAGAATCATATGTCACTGTAAGTTATTATTACTTTATATATTGTGTAATTCAGTACATTTTAAGGTAATTCATATTCTTGGATTTGCTGTTGTTTTACTAAAAAAATTAAATTAATTAAACTAATGTATGTTATAGAACAGGGGTCACCAATTGGCGGACCGCGGTCCGGATCCGGATCCGGACCCTGGTGCTTTTGTTTCAAGACCAGTTAAATATCGAATTAATACACATTTTTTAAAACCGGTTAAACATCGAATACGACCAGTTGTACGAAATGTCATGATAGTATTATTGTTGGCTCGGTTGGCAGTACTGATTATGGTCGGAGATTTGACTGAAGATGAAAGGGATTCCGTATGCAACCTGGTATCGTGAGAAATAGGAAATTTGTGAAATGAGATATTAAATTTTACTCTGACGATATGTTGAGTTTATTATAAACTTATTAATAATTAACATTAGAATTAATAACTGTGTACTATTGTGCTGTATCCTTTTAGTATTTACCATGTGTTTTTATTTTTAATTTCTGCAATTCATACCCATAACAAAATTTAAATAATTTCCATATAATATTAATTACTTAATAAAAGCTTCGTACGTTTAATCAACTGTGGTTCTGAACCTCGACTTAATTTACTACTTTGATAATGAACCTCAATGAAATCTAATTGGTGACCCCTGTTATAGGATATATCGCCAACTTAAAGATTAAAACAAATTATAGTAACATATACTAGTTCCCTATAATGTTTCAATTGGTTTCCTATAATGTTTCAATTGGTTTAATCAAAATTTGCTTATTATGCAATACTTCTGAAAATGATTTTACCATTTTTTACTAGTTTAGGGCAGTACTAACCGATATTTCATCTAGGCCTATAAGTAGGCTACGCGAAGCAGTTAATCTCACATATATCTAAATATTTTTATGTAATAACTACTAGCTAAGACACGAAGCCGCTACTCATTGTAAATACCGAAATTCCTCACAATGCTAAGTAGGTACCGTCCCTTACTGGCCGAAATTCCATGAAAAAATGTATTTCCTTATGAGGATTCGAAACACAGCAAGACTTCAAAACCCAATTTCCGCACCTATAAGTATATATTTTTTATAGAATTGTATTATAGGAAAAATTAATATGAATTACACAAATCACATTTTATGGATTACTATCTTGAAAGTCAATGAAACTAAAATATAATAATGTAACCTTTATGTTGGATCACAAAGATCAAAGGATCTGGGTTTGAATCGTATGTTTTAATTGTGCCTGTTGATTATTACTGTAATAGTCAAACAGAAATGAATATTTGACGAAACTTTAATTTACATCAATAGGCTATCATATGCCTAATAATGAATTAAATTATTATTATTATTATTATTATTATTATTATTCATTCGTATGAATGATAAGTTAATTATAAAGGAGTATAGCTCTGCTTTTTACAAATGAATTAGGTATAAGAATCTATTTGAACCATGCAATTATTTGGGCTTAAATAACTAACCATCCTAATATTTCCATAAGTCCTCTTACAAGTACCTTATGTCAATGAAATCATAATAAAGTTATAAGTAAAAGTAAAATAATTATAGCTTTACACTTTATGAAATTGTTTTTCAAATTCTGCACGTGGTCAATATCCCACGTAGTTCCGGATATTTAAATTATTAATGAAAACAATAACTGAAATTTGAATTTGATATCATATTGTAATTATAGACTTAGATGTCATATGAATAAGGAAACAGTGAAATGATTTTTATATTATGAAAACAAAAGTGTCGTATATCGTGAGTGGAAATCGGACTTCATGTCTCCATTAGCTTAGAGCAGGGAAAACAAAATAATTAGGGAAGATGTACAGAATAATACAATGTTAATATTGTCTCCAAACTAATAATTATGTACTTGATGTGCGTGACATGCGTCAGACGTCAGAAAAATGACTGCTTCATCTTATTCTGAAAGAACATAATACTTCACATGGTCTGTAATTACGCTACACCGCGTTACACACTATTTCATTCATAATTTTTAAGATGCGATACACATAGCACAAGCTATTGCATTTTTCAACAATCCTGCAACTGAATTTAACAACACTTATCATGCTTCATTCTGTTCTTCCATCTGTTTAATTCAGTTCTTTAAACCTGCCTTACGAATTTGTCTATTTAAAATTTTATAAATTCTGACCTATTCATTAAATATACCCTTGTTTGATGATATCGTAGCCGAGTGGTCAAGGCAAGATGCCTTAGCGCAGGGCTACGGAACTTGAGCTGGTTCGAAACTCCACGGGGAAGTACATTTTCTCATGGAATTTCAGCCAGTATGAGACCGGTACCCATCCAGCATCATGAAGAATTTGGGTAGCTACAATAAGTAGCGGCTCCAGGTTGAAAAAACAGCTATAACGGCTGGAGGGCCCAACATGCTGACCACATGTCACATCTACGCGATTTATCGTCTACCTTTGTGATTAACATGTGTGGATGTGAAGCCAGCAGCCGAATGATAGGCCAAGGACCTTCTAGGCCTGCGTGTCATAGAATTTATTTGTTTGTTTATTTGATGTTATATCCAATCTGTAAGTCATCTAACCTATGCCTCATATCATTGTAATGTAATTTGCTCTAGCTGTAAAGAAATATATAAAATAATAATTATTATTATTATAAGAAAAAACTTTCAACCAACCATTCTATTGAATAATTTAATTTCATCAAATCGATTAATTGAAGTAGGGATCATTAGCCTAACCCTGAAGGCCTATAAGAAATCGATTATTTATTTTATAGGATTTTTTTATAAACAAGCCCATGGACATAGTAAGAATGATATAAGACAAACAGATTTCTCCATTGCGATGAATTTATTTCTTGTGTAAGGAATATTTTGAAGCGAATTACGTTAAAGATAACAAATATGGCAAAAAAAAAAAAAAAACTTTAAACTTGTGTCTAAAGTTATGATAGGATTATAGTAAGACTAGTAGTCTATACACTCTTACAAATCAAATGTTTGTCGTAATATTAATTGGCTGTCTGAAAATAAAGTCTTTAAGCTTCTCAGTCTCTTTTTACCCTGCATAATGTTTTTTTTCACTCTATAAACAAATCAAGTCAGCTGTTACTGGTTTTATAATGATGTTACATACTGTGATTCATGCTCATATTTTTAATTTTATTTATATCTGTTAAGGTTAGTTGGCAGCACTATATAAATTTAAGAAACTAATAGAAACATACTGCATCATAAATGATAAACACTCAATCTATCTCTCTGATCACACTGTCTAACATGAAATGCTAAGATATGCTCTTCTCGGAGCACAAATTTTAATCAGACTTTGGGTATAAGGTGTTTCAAAATAAAAACTACAGCAGCGCTCTTACTTGAAATCATCTACTGTATGGGATTCATGAAAAGACATTCCATATTTTAAGGCATTACTGTATAATAATAGAGTAGTATTCTTACTAGAAGCACAGGATTCTATAAAAGAGATGACAATTATGTAATTAATTAAAAATGGTTTATTTTGTTAACCTCTTATGAACATCACAATACACAACAAATTAATAATATCTTGTAGACTACTTGAGCAAATCTAGACTTCCCTAGTATATTTTACGTACGATAGATTGATTCACACTTTTAGGTTATATAGTCTATTATAGAACTAACTAACTAAATGGCACTATCGAACCCGTAGGTTCATGGCCGCGCGGACATAAGCTCTCCATATATCCCTATCCTAAGCCAATGTTTTGCAGTCATCCCCTGTATAATCTACTTCCCTCAACTCATAGCTAATGTTATTCTCCCACCTCATTCTTGGTATACCAACTGGGCATTTTCCCTCTGGTTTTCCTACAAGAAGCTTCCATGCACATCTCATTATATCTGGCTTCCTATAAAGACCATGCAATTCACTGTTTGCATCTTTTCCATTCGCCCGTCTGTTCATCTCTCTTTGGTCCAAACATTTTCCTAAGAACTTTATTATCAAATACTCGTAATCTCCTTTCCTGCCTTAAAGTAAGAGTCCATGTTTCGCATCCATATAATATAACTGGTAGAATATTAGTTTTATATATTTTCAGTTTAACGTTTTTTGAATGGAGTTGGGAAGTCAAGAGTCTCTGTAATGTACAATAGCACACATTTGCAGAATTGAACCTATGTTTAATTTCCTTGTGCATCTCATTCCTGTTTGTGATTATTGTTCCTAGGTATTTGAATTCAGCCACTTCCTCACGTGGGGTGCTCTTTATCAATTAATATATTTGATGATAAACAGATATTGGTAAAAGTAAAGTCTCTAAGAAGAAAACGTAAAAACCATAAAAAGATCCAATGTTTTTGATGGTAATTTTTTTTTTGTAGATAACTCTAGTTTTATTCCAGATGTGTTGGAGATGATTTTTTTGTCGAACACTTTAGTTTTATCACAAGCGTGTTGGAAATTAGAATTATTTTTCATTTTTTAGTTCGGTTTTCTAATAAAGCGTGTTGTTTTAGTTTTTTAAAACTTTTATTTATTTTTTATTTTATAGTTTGGTTTTCTAACAAAGCGTGTTGTTTTAGTTTTTTAAACTATTATTCATTTTTTCAATTTCTAGTTTAACTGGTTGTCATAAACCAGAATCCTATGAAAATTTAATTGCTTAAGATATTTTTAGTGTCTAGGCACGAATATAATTATATTATTTTAAATTATTATTATTATTATTATTATCTAATATTATTGTAACATTTTTGAATATTTCAATATAGATAAATACTTATACAGTTAATAGTACCCTTCTCATATTTTTTGGATAAATTACAATGCAGCAAGTTTAAAAAATTGTCGTTAATATTTTACAGAATAAGATAAAAATGTAAATATCTTTAAATTCGATACTATTGTAGTATGAGCTAAAAGTAATACTCTTCTAAAAAAATCCTCCGGGCCGAATTTGAACCAGTGACCTATGGAATACTGAAATTATATACTACTACAGCCCACCGCTCTACCAACTGAGCTACCAGAAGATATAATATTAATATCTTACAACGATGGACTAAAAAGTCGATACGTCCGCAACTTATTATACCGGTCTTTATTTTTTTTATGTCCTGTTGATCCTGGCCAGGATCTTAGGAAAAAATTATGAAATTATTGTATTTTCATTGGTCCTTTACAAGTATACAAAGTTTCAAGTCGATCCAAGGTTTTTAAGTGGATGAAAATCGTGTTGAAAGATTCTGTTACATAGATAGACAGATACAGGTCAAGCTAATATAAAGCGTGTAAAAAATTTTACCATCAAAAGCGTTGGGCGCTTTTCATGGATTTTACGTTTTCTTCTTAGAGACTTTACTTTTACCAATATCTGTTTATCATCAAATATATTAATTGATATAGAGCACCCCACGCTTTTGATGGTAAAATAATTTTTTTAATAGATAACTCTAGTTTTATTCTAGATGTGTTGGAGATGATTTTTTTGTTGACCACTTTAATTTTATCCCACGCGTGTTGGAAAATAATATTATTTTTCATTTTTTAGTTCGCTTTTCTAATAAAGCGTGTTGTTTTTAGTTTTTTAAAACTATTATTTATTGATTACTATTTTTGCTCTGAAATTTGTTCTCCCTTGTGAACTCAAATCTGCGCAAGTTCTGTACTTAAATTACGTTAGGTTAGCTTTTAGGTTCGTTAAATATCGTGTATATTATGGCTACATCCCGCATATTCCACAGTGTAAAACATTTTGCGTTTGTTGGCTCATGCGCATGGTGTATTATTGGAACTTACAATTTTCTTTTTCGCACCACATGTTGTAAATTATCCTCAAATTTCTTCATGGAATTTCGGCCAATATGGGACCAGTGCCCACCCACATCGTGAGAAATTTGGTACTAAAATAAGCAATGGGCCAACCTTGACAAACCAGCATAACGATTGAAGGATCTGACATGCTAACCATATGTCACTCCTATACTGTCTTGATGATCGTCCACCTTAGAGATTTACAAATTTGGATATGAGGCCAGCAGTCCGCTAGTATACCATGACATTTCTATGAAGAGGGGAGTTACGGTTAAGCATGATTTACAGAAACTTGCTTGCCTTTCCGCAGTTGTGCTTCCAAGTTTTCCAGTAAAATAAATGTTCGCTACCGTTACTTAACAACAAATATATTCAAGTGCAAATTATTTGTGTTATGCATTAAACTCACTATTAAAATCCCAAATAATGTACATTAATAATTTGTGGAGTACGTTTGGTATCTTGTGAACAGGGCTTTTATTCTCTGTGAGGATAACTTAAAATGTTATTAATTTACTTGATAAATTGAATATTTCCTTTGATGCCAGTCTTGTTATGTAATTAAATAATACTAGTATTCCACGTTTACTTACATTCCCAAACCAACAGTAGAGCTGTCACGTTATAGAAAAAAGAAAGAGCACAACTCTGGATAAATGACTGACAGAACTGAAATCTTAAATTAAAAACCATAGTTGTACTAAGCAATTGCTTGCAATCATCATAAGTAATGCCACGAGTGATTTCCAAATTATCGACAAATTCATGTCTCATGAAGTGAGAGTGAATTTATCTAGAGAATTTGGAAATCAAGAGTGACATTTGTTAGGACTATTTAACGAATAAAATTAAGCTGTTTACTCACAAATCATTATTTAAATATAGTTATTTTAAAATATTTATATATTTAATCTAAACGGCGATGTTTGAATACGAATGAGAAACGTTTATTATGCTTCATTTGTTCATCACTACAACCGGATCATATTACTCGTATTTATTGCCAAAGGTTCGCAATACTGTAAGAATGCACCGTAATGTAGAAAAAATGAATCATCAAACTGTTTATAACCAACATTATAGGTAATTAATAAAGCTATTAGTATTATTAGTATTATTATTATTATTATTATTATTATTATTATTATTATTATTATTATTATTATAAGTAATTAATTAATTAATTTCTGATGTCCTATGATGTAAATTATATTTTTCTGGAACGTAAATTCCTGGGAAATAATACGTTTCAGAAAGTGCAAACAGTTGTTTCTTTTTATTGTGGTATAATAAATTACTACGATTTCCTTTCTATTATATCCCGCAAGCAATATCTGTTTAAATTCATGCACTATATATACAATCTTGTAGCCGTATTTCTTAGAGAGTCAGTCACTGCAAAATAATGCAATGACCTGTTCAGATTATTAAAAAGGAAGAGCTTTCTTTAATATGATAAACTTAATTGATAAATATCGAGTGAAACATGACTGTGATTGGTTCCAAAATAAGATACATTGAAAAGTGGTTGGTCATTGACTCCCATTTGGGGCACGAGTTAATTATTATTATTATTATTATTATTATTATTGTTATTATTATTATTATTATTATTATTATTATTATTATTATTATTTCTGCTGTTTCTTCAATAGGCCCTGTGCCTAATTTCCACATAGTAGGGTTCTATGCTTCGAACAATGCGCTTCATATGGAAGTTGATGAATGCAGACTATTGGTCAACTATTGAGCCACAAGATTCAACACCAATTCCTAAAAGCGCTCGTTTATAGCTATGGTCATTAGTGTCGGAATTAAAGTCTGGACTTGAAATTTTGCTCAGAGATTACTTTTATCAGGCCTGAGATTCTTTCACATGGCGTAAATCTACGACACCGGATCCATAGCTTAGTTCCCTTCCGAAAGAACTCTTAGTCAGGATTTTTACGCCCCGAAAAACTTAATCTAGACCTAACCCGACCGAGTTAAAACCCGGTAACTTTGAAACCATAGGCGAGAATAGTAATTGGTATCAGGACCGATTCCTAAACCCGGGTTTGCGAAGATTTCCTTATTTAGTAACTCTATCGGATCTCTAGTTTTAACGATTAGTCTGAAGTAAGTTCAAAATATCTTGGTGTCTGAAATATGAACTTCCGAAGATTATTCTCAATCTGAAAATACCCTCTATCGTCTGTATAGCTTAATTGTGACAATATAATATTTGAGATACTCCATAGGCTTATGAAACGCAAGGCTGAGAACCCGGCTGCCGATCGTCTAGAAAAAGTGGGAGTCAATCTCCTATTATCCAGGGGTCTTCTATGGCCAGCAGTGGGATCAGTTTTCCTTTTATAGGTCTATGAATTGAAATATGAAGGCAAGCAAGTAAGATAATTTTTCCCAAAATCAGTTTTTCATATTTTCTACATAGGACTACTTAACGTAATTTTATTCAGTTTATCTAGGGATTTCAATTCAAATAGGCCTATATCATTGGATTTTCTTAATGTAATTTTATGTATTTTTTGTAATTTTATGCAGTACATGATAAAATAGGATCTATATTATTTTTGGTATAATGAGTTTAACATAGCTTTTTCTTCTGCTGCTCTAGCTCAAATGCTTACTTCTGGACTAGCGGATCCGAATTCTATACCCAACTGGGTTGGAAATTTAATTGTAAAATTTTCAACCTCAGGAGTAGGAGATATGATGGTGCATAATTAGTCGCAAGATTGTGCACCAGATGCTTGCATTAAATTGCAAACCCCTTAGCAATAAACTAGACAAACACAGGAAATGTTGAAAGAGTATGTGGTGCTGTTGATAGCGTTTCGTCCTTCTTGGTATTTTTCAACAAGAGTAACTTGCCGGCACCGGGTATCACCTTCTACCTTCTCTATATCATCAGCCCTTGCATAACACATGTATAAGCTCTATTACACAAACATTTAAACATATACTCGTCCCACACTACTCTCTGAACACAAATGATATATAATTTAGGTAAATTGATCTGCTGAAATGGGGCATAAATTGAATAGAGAAAACATTAACGCCGAATCCGCTTAGCACAATACGTGCAGCAGTTGGCATTGACACATACACACACATAAACACGTGCCACAATTTTCTGCAATATGGCTTTTTACTTTCTCTCCAAACAGAGCCGCGTCCTCAAATTTCTGATTCGAAAATATTCTCCATCCTGGCTCGAATAAAATGACTAGCGCTCAGGTTCTAAAATAAATGTGCTTCCGAAGATCACCACGGGCGTTATAATTATCATATAGTCTATTTTACTGATTGTAGAAATTATCAAAGTCATCAATTATCCAACTTCAAACGTTTTAATAAAGGAATCTAAGCCAGAAAATGGATGTAAGCTCTACATAATTGCATTTAGACTAACTATTCGGCCGCGGTGGACTAGTGGTTATGCTCCTTGCCTCTAGTCCCCAGGGTCGCGGGTTCAAACCCGGCAGGGGTCGATGGATTTTTTAGGATGGAAAAATCCAAGGAGCAAGTCCTCCGGGAGGGACTTTAAGCCGTGGGTCCCGAGTCTGAAGATTTTCAGGCTCGTAAAAGATCCTTAAGCCTGAATGAAAAGGCCTCTAAGCAAAATTTACCGAATTTTCCTGTCCTAGTACTACCTTGGTTTCCTAGATGTCAGTATGAGGCGGAACGCTGACCACGGACAACTCAAGTAACATCTATACGAAAACAAGTGTAACTAAATTAGTATGGTTCAAATCCATCCATGTAGGCAGAGAGCGCCTAAATCTCTGTTAAGGGAAACATGGGCTTACAAGATAGTCCTACAAGAAGACTATTTGCATGGATATGAACAATGTAGATCAATAATAATTTAGTTGATTTTAGATTTTGAAAACTTTGATTTGGTTTAAAGGATTTTTTTCTCGTTGTCCATAAAATTCCTGGCTCTAAGCAAAATTTAACCAACCTTCCCCAGCCCAGTAATACCTGAGTTGCCAACTATATGTCTCATTGAGGTGATGCCACTCACTGACATCTGTAGTTAAATAAGCTTAACTAAATTGGCTCAGTCAAGAAAGTTAGGGAAGCACCCATGTATCCATGAGGTATATATGGGATATATATATATATATAAGTTTACGAAAATAGTTGTTTTATATTCCATATATATATATATATATATATATATATGTGTATTTTTATATTAAAATCTAATTATTATCTTCCAACTTAATAAGCAATTAGGAGTTGTTAGTCTGCAAAACACACCTTCGAAACTACAGCCAACAGCTAGTTTCATTATGAAGAAGCCATTTCCTTAATGAAGCTTTTAATAAGTATTTTACGCCTTCGTTTGTTATTAATTAATAGAGAGTAGCGTGAAGGTTGGTGCAAGTCTGATCATATAAATAGCAGAAAACAAGAGTTCCAACAAAAACAACCCGGTGAATATAGTCCTTCTAACTATCAAGTCAAGTGGACAAAAGAGATGAAAATGAAAATGTAGGTGGAGTATTTCAAGTTAAAACATTAGATAAGAAGATAACAGCAACAAACGGTGAAGCAAAACACGAAAGGAGCAGTGTCTGTTTGGGGCAAGAGATAGCAGTGTTATAGTAGACTACATCCATCATATTTGTATAGATATAATTTAATTAATATTTTAAGAGAACTTCAGATTTTTATTAAATATGAAAAGTTCATTTAAAACTCACAATCCATTATTTCATTATAAAACATTATAAGTTTACATTGACTATTTAACTCATGTCCCAAATGGGAATCAATGACCAATCATGTTTCAATGAATTTTGTTTTACAACCAATGGCGTCGTGTTTCACCTCGATATTTATCGAATTCTGTTTACCAAAATAAATAAAGCTCCTCCTTCTTGATATTCTGAAAAGGTTCCGATTGAGGGTCTTTCCACTTTTCGGCGGTTGCCCTTTTACCAGCCTGCTGCTTGGCCCTTCACATCCACATGTGTCACTCACAGAGGTAGATGATCAACAGCCTGTGTAGGGGTGACATGTGGTTAGCATGTCGAGTCTCCCAGCCGTTATAGCTGGTTCCTTAACCTGGAGCCGCTACTTATTGTAGCTACCCAATTGCCTCACGATGCTGGGTGGGCACCGGTCCCATACTGGCCGAAATACCATGAGAAAATTTCTTCCCCCATGGAGACTCGAACCAGCGTAAGCTCTGCGCCAAGGCTTCCTACCTTAACCGCTCGGCTACGGCGCGGGACCTGAAAAGGTCAGAACATTATTTTGCAGTGACTACTCTCAACAAGTACGTTGAATACAGCAAATAATGAACATATTCCTTCGAACTACACATTTGATAATTGTGTGTTCAATAATTGTGTTTTTAAATAATGATTTTACCGAGTTGTTTTCTAAAAAAATAATAACCCTATAATGTTCGTTATAATATACAGTTTGACGTGTTTCATTTTTTCTCCACTAGAGTGCATTTTACAATATTGCGATCCTTTTGGCAATATGATCGAGTTGCAGTGGATGAACAAATGAAACATAACCAAACATTTTTCATTTGTTTTCAAACATCGCCGTTAACATTAAATATATAACTATTTCAAAATAACTATATTTCAATAATGATTTGTGAGTAAACAGTTTAATTTTATTCGTTAAATAGTCCTAACAATTCTCTAGATAATTTGGAAATCACTCGTGGCATTACTTATGATAAAATCCATGATATAATTCTGTTGAGATATTAGTCATAACATGAAAATTATAATATTGTTACGTTATAGGTCCGTCTCCTCAACTTTGTAAAGTATTAGTTCTCTGTAGGCCTTTTGGGTCTAGTCCCACCATCAACAGAAGGATGCAGGAGGTAGGTCCGCATTTATTGCATTCAGGATCAGTAAATATAGACCTATCTCCTGCTCCATTTGCTGATGATGGGACTGGTCCTGAAAGTTCTACAGGTAATTAATACTTTAAAAAGTTGACGAGATGGACCTATAAGGTAACAATTTTAGAATTTAAATTTAATTTGAATTATTGTAAGGTTTACTGGAAATGGAAATAAATTATATGTACCATTCAGCCACCTTATCAGGATCAATTCCTACCATAAATACAAACGTGTATGTGTTCCAATGGGTCATGTCGTAGCATAGTTGGTTAAGGCAATACGCTACATGCCGAAAGATCAAAGGTTCGAATCCCGGTGAGGTCAGAATTTTTAAATTGACCCAACATTTCTGGCGCCCAGACTTTCTGGCATTTGACTCAGCCTCTAACAGAAATGATTACCATGTGCTTGTTCTGGGGGTAAAGTCGGCTGTGACGCATGGCTAACAATCCGGTTGACATGAAGTCTAGGAAAGTTGGAGCCTTAACTTTGGATACCCCAAAGGTCTCCTAAGGCCTGTAGTGGGATCACTTTACTTTATTTTCCAAAACTACCCACTGCACTTTTAGTGCTTTGGACACCGAACTTAACGGATAGATGACATTAATGTGGTCTATTTTCATTTTTATGCACTACTTGAGCACACCACGTTATGTAGATACATGTTCTGTGTAAAGAGAAGAGTGTAGGATGAGTATTTGTGTAGGTAAGTCTGTGTCAATGATGAGGAAAATTCTCAAAATGAATGAATGTAAGTCTGTGTGAGAAATGTGATGAAGAGAGGGGATTAAGTGAAACCGATGTCGACATAATAACTTATGGCCTACTCTCAAAATAAAGAAACTCTATGGCATAGCAGTTCTTGAAGTACATTGACTCATCAGCCGGCTGCTGGCCTCATATCCACATGTGCCAGCCGGTATAGGGTGATATGTGGTCAACATGTCGAGTCTATCCGCCGTTATAGCTGGTTTTATCAATCTGGAGCAACTATTTATTGTAGCTACCCAAATTCCTCATGATATTAGGTGGGCATCTATTTCCATAATGACCGAAATTTTAGGCTTAATAAATTTCAGAAATGAATAGAAAACTCATTAATGTGAAACTGTATAACATCACATAAATGAATTGTTGGCAAATCTGCTACGACAGGTAGGCCTATGACAAACGCCTGAAGAAGAAATCAAAACAATTTTAATAAAACGTATCCTACTAACTAACCAACTCGCTGGCACTATCGAAACCGTAAATTCACGCCCGCTCTCCATATATCCCAATCCTATGCTAATGTTTACCAATCGTCCCTGTTTAATCTACTTCCCTCAAATCATAGTTAATTTTTGGTCTACCAACTCGGCATTTTCCCTCTGGTTTTCCTACAAGAAACTTCCATACCCCTCTTTCATTCCGCATTCGTGCCATGTGTCCTACCATCACATTCTATGAGACATAACTGTTCTTATTATGTCTGCTTTCCTATAAAGCTCACCGTTTATGTAGTCTTCTCCATTCGCCTGTTTGTTCATTTCTCTTTCGTCCAAAAATGTTACTAAGAACTTTATTCTCAAATAAGTTATTTTTAATATTTTCTCTTCTCTTAATGTAAGACTGATAGAATAATAGTTTTATGGTATCCTACACAAGTGAAAAATGCAAAAATATTTTTAACAGATGATTTTATGTGGGTAAGAAATACAGAAAATATTAAGTGTTCAAAGAAAACTATACACTAGGGAAATACTGTTCATTCCCTCCATCAATTTACAATTCCACATAAGATATACGGCTGGGGCCGATAAAGTACGTAAAAGGGATCCGCTGGATTTTCGCAGTGGAAATATATAAAGGGGGCCTAATGTAACACAATAAATTTTCATACATAACTAAATTCCTGTAAGGGCCTTTAAACCTATGGAGTCTAAATAGGCTAGGCCTATAAACACATTACCTTCCGCGCCCTTCTTTCGTTCCCCATTCGTGCCACATGGATTGATATAATGATTTATGTTTCAAAATTGATTTGAAGTAAAAAAAATTGAAAACCTATTTATTGTTACTAGGTATTTTAGAAAACCGTTTTATAAAAATTAGCAATTTATAATGAAAATTTACATTTTGGAGACACCACTTAGATGGTTTTCATAATATATATATATATATATATATATATATAATTATATTTTTAATTTCTTACGTGGAATTTCTATCCTATTTTACTACTAATTTCTAATTGCAAAATCTTAAATAATATTAAAACTAATTGTCTAAAAAGTGTAATGAAAATTTTGCAGAAATGAATTTAAAATTTAACAATGTGACTAACACAGTCTAACATTCCTAAAATATCAGAATATTTTGAGATGATGATACATTTAAATAATTTACACTCGTATTTTCTGGCGGAAAGAATGAATGTGCGGTGAAAAAAGAAGGTATAGACCTATAGCGCAGCGTAAAAAGAATAGATCATAAGTATACACGAAGAGAAAAACAAACTAAAGATGAGCGGGAAATATTGAGTTTGCATCGAAGTACCTGCAATTATAGACAAAAATTTGAATATTAGTCGGTCTACCTCTACGTCACTTACGTTATTTTGAATATTGCTGAGGTGTTATGTTTTGTTCAATGTGTTTTTGGGTTCTGTAGATCTACAAAAATTAAAATGGTGTTCCATTTCTCTAGGCTGGGTTCTATGCCTGGCGGAGTTGGATATATTAATTGTAAAGTTTTCAATCCTTGTGAAAGAAGAAGTGGTGATGTACAATTTTTAATTAATAGATTGTGTACCAGATGCTAGGGGTAAATTTTGAATCCGTCTGCAGTACGCAGGCCATACTAGCTGTACCAGTGTATGTACCGGTATTTTCCTTCTCTTCGTTCTGAACTTCATTCTTGCTGCCATCTAGACAAGGTGCGTCCAACCCTCGGCCCTCGATTCCATCGCATGCAGACCGCAGTGATATTTGCTCTATCATATCGGATTCGGCCCGCAGTGATAATTGCAAGTTACAGCCTAATATAATTTAAGAAATAAGTAATTCTATTTGGAATAAGATAAACTTGAAAGAGCAAGACGTTTTCCGTTTCCAACACATGTGTTTGCAAAAGTCCATCCTACTCATCCTCTTACTCAAAACATGGACAAATCACATCCCTTTTAAGAAACACTCAGCCCACATTTTTATTTATGATCCTACCTATCGCGCATCGCTTTGAAATATCCATATGTTGTTCACCGCGCGGTTATTACTATCAAAGCCGAATGTGTGCCAAATGTCTTATTATCGTTACATTTTTGCAGTTGTTCGCTCACATTGAAGTGTCAGTATAGTATGTTAATAGTTAATATTTTAATAAAATTTTAATTATTAATATTTTAATATAAATAAAAATATATTAGCTATTTTACATTTAAATTAATTGGTTCATCTTAGATCATATTTAATACGGTAAAAAATTGGATCATGTGGCCCGCCGCAAACCAATTCACCTTAACGACAGTGGCCCTTTTTCAAAAAAAAAAAAAAAAAAAGTTGGACACGCCTGATCTAGACGGTAAGAAATATTAATTCAATTGCATTTATGCCTATTTCAAATGCTACAACTATTCCAATTATCATTATTATCTCTAAGTCGAAATTATCCTTACGCTACATATTTGTAAAAAAATGTTTGTATAAGCAACAAGCTATTAATTTAAATAAATTAGTCCTACAAACTAAATTCAAAGATAAAAAATCTCAGCTTTCATTATTAATATAATAATTTTAAAATGCAGTAGGCCTATATTACGTCAATGAATGGTTGGATAAAATATAGATTAAAATATCAGGCTCTCTACTTGTGTTTTCCAATATCTGTATTCGAGAGAGATAGCAAAAGGAGGAAAGAGGAAGCAGGAGGGGATATTTAATCTGCTCAAGTTATTCAGGAAAGCAGTGACGGTGGTATCAGAAGGGCTAGGCTAGGCAAGGCTAGGCTAGGGGTACATCATAAGCTTTTGCTGTGTGTTCACAAAATGGCGGGCGGACGTAAGAACAACATTAAGTTTTAATTGAACCGCATACATACACACATACCCGGAGAACCTCCGGGGTACAGGGCCTACCAACATGCTTCAGATTATTAGAAAATCTCTAACCCTTAGGAGGGAAATTTTGCTAACTTCACATCTGTTTATAGACTCTTTTCGACCATTGAGATGTTAGGTTCGCAGATACAGTATTTACTGGGAACCGAGATATCATCTTGACTTGAGATTGATACTCTGGCGATTTTCCATTTTACTCCCCGTGAGAGATATGAAAACATGGGTATCATTATCCGTAGTAAGGATCAAGAGACATTTAAATTCATTAATATTATCATGATTTATTACAAGAGACATTTACAATAGTTTACCAAAATATATATTTAGTCTTATCATCTGTCTTATAGATATATAATGTTATTTAGACGTGTCTAAATTTTTATTTTAATTTGCGAGATTAAACATTTATTTTTGACTTAAGTAATTTTTAATGATATGCATATTCCAAAAATTTGATTCTAACTTAGAACTTAACAAATTTCATCTATTAAAAGATTTTTGTGTTTTATGAATATGTTGAAAAATATCAGTAACCCACTGGAAAAACATTTAAAAGCAGAGTTCCGGAAAAGACAACTGACTTTCTTATTCATTATCACATTTATGGCTCAATTATAGCCACATAAACCTAAGCAGTTCAAGGATGTAACAAAACAGCTTCATCGATATTTAACCTAGATGCTTATAAAAAAACTCTTAACTGATTAATTTCCGGGTCCATGTTTACTGGAATTTTTCTTCATGTTTAGTTTTCATCCAAACATCTTTGGTCATCACTTTTAAGAACTCTGTGTTTAAACATTGGTGTCTGTACAGTGAATTTAAGAAAGAATGAGACAACCATACTAATTTACGTAAGTGCACATGCTCTTCTCGTCATTAATGCTATTACAGTTTAATTACTTTAAATTAAATCACATTAACTGAGACAAAAAGTCTCAAACTTCGCGCAATGTCAGCAGATTCATTACCTCCTCATGCTTCTTTTCAATTATTTGGTACTGATAATTACGGTTATCTTTATATAACGAACAAGGGTTGGTCCAATATCACCATTCTGCATTTTAAAACTTATTTCAATCTGATGGGTGATTCTAAACGGATTTTTTGTGCTGAATTCGAACATGATCTCCATTTTCTCCCATCGCACCAGGTTTTCAAAATATTCATCAATAACTCTAAATAAAATTATAGCTTTGTGAAACGTAATAAATATAACTTTCAACAAGAATTTTGTGTGAAAACTAGGACATAATTTACTATTTGCCACTAATTAATAATTACTTAATAATTATTATTAATAGTTATAAGCACATTCGTGACCTTACCTCAATATTTTATTTCAAATTTTCTCCTCTTTGATCTTCTCGCCAGTTGTTCAGAGAAGTCCCTTTTTAACATCCAGCAATAATTAGCCCTATTGTTAACACTCCATTTCCCTTGATACTTCATTACCATATATTTTCTTTTATATCCTGGTGAAATCTCTCACCCTGTTCTCACTAAAATCTCCTAAATTATCAGGGAAATAATTTTGATAGGAATGAAGGAAGTGTACTTTGACACTCATGTTGCAACCAATCTGTTTGAAATTTTGTAGCATTTTTTACTATGTTAACATAATTTGGGTTTTTTTTCAAAGAAATTAAAAACAACATTTCTGAAAGCATTACAGGCATACTTCACCTCTTGACTCACAGTATTCTCGAACTGACTGTCCGTCATAAGTTTTTCGAATTTGTTGGCCAACCGTTTAATTTTTCGTAGGATAATGAAGGAAATGTAGCACAAAGATGTTTAAAGCACTCACTGTCTTTATCTGGAGTTTTCACAAATTGTTTCATTAAACCTAATTTTATACGGAGAGTTGGCAACAATACTTTCAGGGATCAATAAGAGATTCACTTTTTTTTTCGCCAGGTATTAAATTAGTCCTATGTTGCCACTGTTCCCTTTCCAAGTGTTCTGACCTAGTTCTGCTTTCCCCATTCACATAAGAAACAAGGATATCTTGTGAAACCAGCTTGTTGACCAAGTAATAGTCCAATAATCTTTAAATCTCCACAGACTAGCCATAGGTGGTATTCATACTACAATTTTTGTAACAAAAACTTTACATTTTCATGTGTCTCCTTTAAAACAAAATAGTGTGCCGCAGGAATGGAAAAATAAATGTTTCCATTGTGAAGCAAAACTCCTTTAAGACTTTTTTTAGAAAAATCTATGAAGAACCTCCACTATTACAGTTTATGTTATAAAAGTTTAAGACAGCAGGGATGTTTTGGCAATACACTAAATTTCCTTCTTCAGAAAAGAAAAAAAAAGACACGCTCCTTCTCACGTTTCCTGTACCAAGGAAAATATGTACCCTCAGCCAATACTTTCTTTTCTTTTAACCTATAACCTAACAGTTCTGATGAATCTTTAGGAAAATTTAAATCCGTCACTAAATCATTAGCTCACTTTCATTAAAACATCTATCATGATTAGAACTACATGGTTCATCATCCACTGGAGGCTCAGTTTCAGTACTACTGGATGTAGACAGCATTGTGTCTGATTCAAGATGCAAAGGAACCGGAATGTCAGGACCATGAGGTGTGGGCCGAATGGCAGAGGGAATGTTAGGATATACAATAGCTTTCTTGTTTTTAGGAATATATCCTGCTATCTTAACTATGCAAAAATAACGATCTTCTCCATGATTTGTAGGTTCCCTCTAAATCATAGGAATACCAAAGGGCGATGACTTCTTTTTCCATTTTTCCAACTCCTTAACTCTGCACCACAACTACGACACACTTTGTGAGGGCACCACGATTTATCCTGGTCTCCTAACGTAATGCCAAAACATTGAAAGTAAGTTTTCTTTACAAAAACTGTTATATTCTGTCTTTGTTTTACTAACGTATATGACCCGAATATAGATCAAAACTGATTTGGGTCATTTTCACAACCACGTTTCGTCATTTCTAAAAAAACAAAACTATTGAGTTGTACTCTCGCAGAAAAATGAGAATTCGCACACCTCACGTTTACACGACAACGAACAGCGCAAGACTCATCTCCAATTTGGAAATAACTTTTAAAATGGGATAGGTTTATTATCTCAGAAAGGTTTTCTTTAGCCTGATAAGCTGGACTGCACTTCGATATATACAGGGACTCTCTGTTAGTTCTCTAATGCATTATTTGTTTTAATAGCAATCTCTAAGATTAAATATTTTTTTCAATAAATTTTTATGGCCTGAGGCAGCAAACATTTCAAATTCTTGTTTAGAGATAATAAGAATGCAGATAGATAAACATTTCCAAGAATAACAACGGATATCTTAACCCCTGTTCATTTTAAGGGGAAGACAATTTTTTTGTACGGAACGAGGGCGGATATAGTTAGTATATTTTAATAAATATAAACGTAATAATAGTTATATTATTTCACATTTTAAGTAATAAAGTTGACATTATAAACTGTTGGGCCTTTCTAACAAACGATAAGCACGCTGTAATATTACTACACTACATACATTACGAAAAATATTCAAAAAATAAAATTTTGAATTGTAAAATATAATGACGTGGTATGCGAAAACGGATTTTAGTTTTACAATCAGTGTGAAATTGTGTTTCAGAAACGCTTATTTATTTAAAAAAAAGAAAAAGTCCATGGAGAACGGTGTATTTTTTTAAAAACTTATTGTACAAATTCTTCTTACTAACGTAGATTTTTTTTCTAGATAACTTATATATGATAGTCTTTCTATAAATGGCGTTGTCCAATGTTGAGCCTTAGCCTCTCATTTTTGTTAGTTACGCTTATTTGCCCACAGATATCATGAATAGATGCGATTGTGGTAACGTACCGACCCAATAAGATATATAGTAGGCAACTAAGCTATTACTAGGGTGATGAGATAGGTAAATTTTGCTTAGAAACCTTTTTATTTAGGCTTAAGGAACTTTTACGATCCTGAAAAATCTTCCGTCTCAAGACCCATAGCTTAAAGTCCCTCCCGGAGGACTTGCTCCTTGGATTTTTTCATCCTAAAAATCTATCGACCACGAACCCGCGACCCTCGGGACCAGAGGCAAGCAGCATAACCACTAGTCCACACCGACTATAGAGTCTATAGACTATAAGTAATAGTAATCAGATTTTTTTCTTTTGGGACACATTATCCTGCACTGTTTTAAAGCTTTGATTTCCTTGATTTGAAATTATTTATCTGGTTAATTTTATCTAGAAATGAATTTAATTGATTAAATTTCTGCTAATAGGACTATTATAATAAATTAACTACACTCTTAGTTGATGCGAAGTATTTAATTACCATGATATAATAATGAATCATTAGACTGCACCTTTCTTAATATCATTATGGAACTTAATGCGAGAACCGAGTCCTGGAAGTGAGAATCAGAAATGTCAAATTAATATTAAAATAGGCCGGGCAAAATCCGGACAGAGGCAAGTTTCTCTCTATGCATGTCCATGGTATTTGAGATAGTGGGCAGAGAAACAGAATAAATTATAATGTTTAAATATTTGAGGCAGCTTTAGCGTTGTATTATGATCTCCAGGGAGAAGGTTCAGGCAGGTTGTAATATGTAATGGGTTGATAGTACGTTCAAATTGTGACGTTACGTCCATTGAAGAGAAGTCACTTCACTTGGGCGCTGAATTCGTTTTCTGACATCTCATAGTAAAGTGGCTAGGGAGGTGTGTAACCTTGTTCTCAACAGGGAGACATAATTATTCAAACTTTGTCTATCAATGAAATCAACATATGGATATACAACATTTATAAATTTAATAGAAAATATAACATTAAATTAGTATCCAACCATAGTAATTCTGTCCGAAGGCAGGTCCTTCACTGCAATTATAGCATTTTTCATGCTGTGCTTGCAGCTTTACTAGGGAATTGTAGGTGTGGTAGCTTCCCGTTGCTTTCCACACCAGTGAAGGATGATGCTGCTGATGAAGATGATAATGATAAGGATGATGACGATGGTCATGATTTCGGGGACCGTTTGGGCCTTAAAGTTTTCCTGACATTTGTCTTACAGGTGAGGAAAGACCCCACCCAGAAAAACTGCCCCTACCGGGGATCGAACCCGGGTCCGCTGCGTGACAAGGCAGCACGCTCCCTTGAGACCACAGCGGTGGGCAGTACTGTATATGTCTCAACATCTCCTGCTACAAAAATTTTTCATTAATTAATTTTCTTCAATATCCTTAGGTTTATTCATTAAATATCATCAGAATACAGGATGTTCGAAAATTCTAATAACATTTTCTAGGGCTTGTAGAGGGGACAAAGTAGATAACGTTTCGAACAAGAAGCTTTTTTCCGGAAACGCAACGCTTTCGTGCTGCAGATAAAACAATTTCGCATTAAGCGTTAAATATCCCGTTTCTGCCTGGGTAAATCTATAGTAAATTTAATGATTTATATCCCAATTAATTACATAAACACAACCCAACATTCACTGATTTCGTGACAGTGTCCAATGTCAATATCTATAATGGCGTAGCCCATTGCTGAGCCATGGCCTCTCCTTTGTAAGGAGTTATAGACAAAGTTAATTTTTAATTACCTTATTTGTTCAGAGATGTCATGGATAGCATTGAGGTCAACACCCAATGAGACATCTAACAGGTAACTAAAATATTACTAGGGTGTTGAGGTCGTAAATTTCGCTTAGAGGCGAAAGGAAGGACCTTTTACGAGCCTGAAAATATTCAGACTCGGATCCACGACTTAACGTCCGTCCCGGAGGACTTTTCCGACCTAAAAATTCATCCGGGTTTGAGCCCGCGACCCTCGGAACCAGAGGCAAGGAGCATAACCACTAGTCTACCGCGGTCGACTGTGCAATGTGAAGGGGGTGGGGGGGAAATAATAAATTTCAGTTTTCACTGAAACAATAAGTTGGAGTGAGTGTATTAGAACATGATTTGCAGGTACAATGTGTGTAACGAGCTTGGTGGATGTTGTGCAAACGTAATTTAGTCATAAATCATTAAATTACTATCAATTTATCCCCAGCAGACGCGGGAGTTTTAAACGCTTTATGCAAACGTGTTGTAGGCCTACCTGAAGTACGAAAACGGTAAGTTTCCGGAAAAGGGTTCCTTTTATAAACGTTATCTAAGCCTCCTGAGTCCCCTCTACAAGCCTAAAAGTTTGTTATGGGAATTTCCAAACACTCTGTATAACAGCAATTAGAATTTTATTTATTAGAAAAGCATTAGAGTCTGAACATAAAGTAAGGCTATAGTTTATTTGAAAAAATAGCCCGGGGTTTTTAAATAACTAATCCATTTTTTTTATTTCTTGTAAATATTACAGGCAATGAAAATGGAACGTATTTTTTTGTTGAAGTTGAAGTCACATTTTGTTTTATATTATTGTTTTGGCTATATATAGGTTACTTGGGATAATGGCCGTTTAATTGTCACTCTTTTCGTTTGGGGTTTCTATTAGAACTACGGATGGCGATTGCCTTCAATTGTGTCATCCCTGAACTAAGAGGATAATTTTAGAATCATTTGATATGCTGAGCCCTTAAAATATTCATGCTTACTGAAATGGAATCCATTATACGCATAGGTCTAAATATTTTTATTCATTGTTAGTAATTGTAATGTAATAAATATTTTATTCATTATTAATCATAATATTCATTATTAACAATTGTATAATTATTAATAATTACAAGTAAGTTTTTAGGATAAAATGTATATAATAACGTATTACCATTGTAGTAGGCTTATAAAATTAATGGTTTTAGCAAAAATATGTCAGGGATAACAATTTTTTAACCAGGTTATCTGCATGACGTTTCTGGTATCCTCTCATGATATTCTCTCTTCTTTAATTTGGGGCCCCTGAAAGACGAAGTTAACTTTACCCCGATGCTATGATAGGTGATGAATGATGATAAAGTACCAGAAGAGTCTTTAAACCTAAACTTAGTCAAGAATAATTCCTTAAAAAAAAAAAAAAAAAAGCATTCCTGTGGTCTGACTGGAATTCAAATCCGGAACCCATGTAGTGAAGTCAGAAGCTCTAACCACTGGTCAATGAGGCTGGAAAATTACTTAGAAAAAATGTGCAAGTGAAAAATAACAAGTGGGTTAAATAGTTAGGGAAAATAACTATATTGAAAAACATCCGTATAAGCCGCTGGAGGGTTCACAACAACAACGAGTTAGACGAAACCATAGATCCTAGATGCCACCTAGATCCTAGATGCCACCTAGATGTGTTTAAATTTGTTATTATGGAGCTATTTTATCCAAATCATAACGACGAGACTGTGCATCTGCATATAATTAATTCTCAAAGTATAACTTTAAACCGTTGTCGCTCTAACTTCTTCGTATGATAAGGTAAAGGTAAAGTGATCCCACTACAGGCCTCAGGAGGCCCTTGGGTAGTAGGAGGTTAAGGCTCCCACTTTTTCTTGACAATCGGCACTTGATGTCAACCGGGTTGTCAGCCCTGCGTGACGGCCGCCTTTACCCCAGAACAAGCGTCTGGTACTCATTTCAGTTAGAGGCTGAGTCGACCCCAGGGCCATAGTGCCGCCAGAAGGTTTGGGTCAGTTTAAAAATCCTGACCCCACCGGGACTCGAACCCTCGACCTTCCGGCTTGTAGCGCAGTGCCTTAACCACTACGCTACGGCGTGCCCCTTCTTCGTATGATAACTAGGCCCTACACTAAAATTGTAATTTCAAAGAATATCAAACATAGTAATATGTGGGCCTAGATACATAAACAATATATTAAACAGCGCCGTGTTAGGATACTTAAGTGTTTTCTATATTGTCACTTCAATTTCGAACTTGAGTCAAGTAAATCGGAGCAGCAGCAGCATCTTTCAAAACAAACTCTAAGTTATTTTAAGGTAGGGCCTTTCCCTCGCTTCTCCACCCTCTTGATCATCACTCGTTGGGGAAAGAGGAGGTTTATCACAGGCTGCTTGCAGTACACATAAAGTGTAGTTCTTACTGAACAAATATTATTCCATAGTCTGTACTACTTCTCTTCCAAGTAAAGATAAAAGCTGGTATAAGCTTATATACCCTGGAAACGTTAAAGGCGGCTACAGCCGTAGGAATATGTTAATTATTTTGAGCATCAGTACTGTAGAAACTTTTGCTAACAGCAGAAGTAAGTATAGCGGTAGCAACCATCTTCCTTTTCTTATTTCTTGTCTCCTAGGAACAGAAAATTCCCTCCTTCTAGATCAAAAAGGGCTTAAGTTGGAGACATGAACATTTCACATTAAAAACAAAATCACATAAGTTGGAAAACAACATTAATAGATAACAATGAGGGATATTCGTAGAACATATTCCCCCACAAAATACAAGATAATCTATTAATAAAAAATCTCTGTACTCGTTTCTTAGATCGAGAGTTGTGGAGAAGCCGTTGTTACTGTAGACCTATGATATATAGAATGCTGACTGACCAGACCTGTCACGCCATCTGAAAGACAGATTATATTAAATAGGGCGAAATCGATGACAGGAGTAGTGGAATTAAGATTTTTGGCAGAGAAAACGAGAGAATTCCTGTGAAAAACTTGCCCTGACATCGATTCATCAAAAATTTAACCCTATATCACCGCGACACATGAGGCTAGTGTCTAACAACTTGCTCCATGGAAAAATCATAAACGTATAATAAAATACAGTGTTAATATTCAATGGTCTATGAAACCATGAAAGCGATATTTATTACTTTAAAAAACAAATTTTTACTTTTGAACAAGGATAGGTCTAAGCATACTACAATGTGGAACTTATGAAAAAATCACTTGATGAATAGTTTAAGCGATGACATTATAATTACCCATTTTTAGTTGATCCTTTGTATAAAATTTATAACGAAACGGAAATTTGGAAAAAATAAATTAAAAAAATAAAATTCATGGATGAAGTTTCATAATGCTTGTTCCGGTCTCGTTTCTTTTAAAACTTTGAGTCCATCTCATATTCTGTATTCCATGTCTTCTACCTTTTGGGCGGTAGTTCATCATCAGTTTTTGTTATGCGGTCGCCTTTCTGTCTCTGTATATGTCGTTTTATTTTTTTTCTATCTTGTTTTATTCTGTCTATTAATTTAAATGTTTTGTTCCCTCCTTACATTTTCGCTTCTTTTTTACACGCTTTATATTAGCTTGACCTGTATCTATCTATGTAACTGAATCTTTTAACGCGATTTTCACTCACTTAAAATCATTGGATCGACTTGAAACTTTGTATACTTATAGAGGACCCGTGACAATACAATAATTTCATATTTATTTTCTAAAATCCTGGCCATAATCATCAGAAAATCAAAAAAAAAAGTGTTTTTGTATCAATGTAACGGAATATTTCAACGCGATTTTCACCCACTTAGAAACATTGGATCGACTTGAAACTTTGTATACTTGTAGAGGACCCGTGACAATACAATAATTTCATATTTATTTTCTAAAATCCTGGCCAGAATCATCCGAAAATCAAAAAAATGAAAACTGGTATAATAGGTTGCGGACTTGTCGAGTTTTTAGTCAATCGTTGTAAGAGCTCAGTTGGTAGAGCAGTGAACTCGTAGTGGTATATAATTTCAGTAATCCATAGGTCGCTGGTTCAAATCTGGCTGGGAGGGTTTTTTTTTATAGAAGAATATTACTTCTAGCTCATACTACAATAGTATCGAATTTAAAGATATTTACATTTTTATCTTATTCTGTAAAATATTAAAACTAAAAAATAAGAAACAAATAATAGTTTTAAAAAACTAAAACATCACGCTTTATTAGAAAACCGAACTAAAAAAATGAAAAATAATTTTAATTTCCAACATGCTTGGGATAAATAATTTTACCATCTAAAGCGTGGGGTGCTTTTTATGATTTTTATATTTTCTTCCTAGAGACTTTACTTTTACCAATATCTGTTTATTATCATATATATTGATTGATAAAGAGCACCCCACACTTTTGATGGTAAAATTATTTATCCCAAGCATGTTGGAAATTAAAATTATTTTTCATTTTTTTAGTTCGGTTTTCTAATAAAGCGTGTTGTTTTAGTTTTTTAAAACTATTATTTATTTATCTAATAAAGCATATTCCGCAACATATATAAAAAATCTCATTTCCATTTTTCAATTCTCCTTTCCTCTTTTCTTGTCAATATCCAAAACTCGGAACCATGATAGTAATAATAATAATACCTTAAGGGAAGGGAAAAAGTTGCAAGTAGGCTATATGAGAATAAAGTTCTAAGGAACATTTTTTTATCAAAGAGAGACATACTGACAGGTGAATGGAGAATACTTCATAACAGTGAGCTACATGATCTTTATGGGAAGCCAGATGTAATAAGAGCAGTTAAATCTCGTAGACTGCGATCGGCAGGACATATGGCACCAATGGGAAATTAAAGATGGGCATGGAAACTCCTTGTATGAAAACGAGAGGGAAAGAGCTCAGTAGAGAAACCAAGAATGAGGTGGGAGAATAACATTAATCAGGATTTCATGGACATAAATTATACAAGGGATGATTGGAAAACGTTGACTCAGGATAGGGATGTATGGAGAGCTTATGTCCTTATGGCATTGAACCTACGGGTTCGATAATAATAATAATAATAATAATAATAATAATAATAATAATAATAATAATAATTTATTCTTTTGAAAGATTTTTATTGACAACGTTAATAATAATATAATGATGTAACTTATTCAACTTATCGTTTAAAATTATCACCATCGTGTTATGGATATTAGAATTTATATTAACGAAATGGAAACAAAGCTGCAAAGGAATGGGGATCCCAATAGGCAACAGATTTTTGCTGACATTACAATTTGCTGATGATCAACTGGTTTTAGCGCAAGACAAATTTGATATGGAATTCATGATAAAAAGGTTGAAAAACACTTATGAATCATGGGGTCTCACAGTAAATTTACAAAAAACAGAATATCTGGCAATAAATAGCAATGAAAGAGAAAATTTAATATTGGAAGAAGGAATCAAAATAAAGCAAGTGAAACAAACTAAATATTTGGGAATGATTATGGATAACATCGAAGGTACAGGCAAAGAGAACATAAAACATAGAATATTGAATTGAGTAGCAAAATAATATCATTGTTAAATTCCATATGGTGGGATAAGCACATTTGGAAAGACACAAAAAAATATATTGGTAAAACATTGGTGGAATCTGTTGCAATGTACGGAAGTGAGGTATGGACAATCAATAAGTACTACAAGAATATACCAATACCTCTATAAATGGATTATTTACGAAGAAGTGCCAGAAAGTCTAAATTAGAACATGTCACAAATAAGAAAATTAGAAACATAATGGAAGCAGAAGAAAGCATAATTGAAAGAATTGAGGAGAAGGAATTAAAGTGGTTAGGACATGTTTTAAGAATGGAAGATGAGCGATGGCCGAAGCAACTATATGAATGGCATCCGAACAGAAAGAAGAAAAGAGGAAGACCAAGGTTAACATGGAAGGAAAACATGAAGACAGTAATGCAAGCTAGAGGGCTAAGCAACGAAGATGCCATAGGCTTTGGAGGTTTGGCACGGGAAGACGGCAGCAGCTGTAAAAACCCAAAGATAGATAGACAGTGTTATGGATATTAGTCTACTAGTGTAAGTCAATGATACCCCGTGAGATCGTTCTGATTACAAGAATAAGTCAGTTTGCTAATAGCAGAAAATTTTAAATTAAAATCTAAACAAATTTTATTCATACATTTATTTAATTTCCCTCCACCACCAGTCTCCCTGTATGTGTTTACTTTCAGTGAACAGTTTTCTAACCTAATTTCATATCGAGACATGATTTTTTATTTCAGTGAATTTATCATATTACATTTAAACTTACTGGTACCTTAAAATGATATTTAACATTTGAGCACTTTACATTATTTACATACTTGTGCCCTTAATTGTTGTAATTTGTTGGCCCTGAGTCACAAGTTGGATCTCGTCCAAGGTTTATGGAATTTTTAGGGGAACAAAATTCTAGGACGCCTCCTATTGTGAGGGAGTTATAAACCATCAGCCCAATGTCACAGCTTGCAGACATTTGTGGCAGTCCATGAAGAAAAACCATACAAAATAAATTGATTTCCTTAACAAAATTCTTACATAGGGTCTCTTTTTCTATCTCTCTTTCTCTCTCTCTCTCTCTCTCTCTCTCTCTCTCTCTTGCATTTTATTACCTGTTAGTACAAAAAAAAGTCCATAATGATTCATATAGGGTCTATCATGGGTCTATCATAACAGACAACGTTAAATCCGAAAAATAAAAGTTGAAATATTAAAAAGACACGTGCACTTATCCGATTATAATTAGGACAAGAATTATAGTAAATATTTGTTTCTTACTTCTTACATTCCCAAAGTGGTGATAATATTGTTTTTGAATGTGAAGTACTATAGGCCTAGACTGTCTACATTTCATAAAATGCCTAAAACTTAATGCGCTTTGAGCCATTGTTGAATTTACAGGAAATCTCCCTTGTTGAGTCTACGTGCGTTTTCTCTTCCTTTATATACTTTGGTGAGCGCCTTGAAGAAGAAAGAGCCTTAATTAGCAAGTTTTAGTTTTGCTTGTGTAAAGACGTGTTACAGCGCCCCCTCCCCCCAAATAGCTAACAACATCCCGACGGGTATAACCGTGACCAAACAAACACTTTATTGCTCTCTTAAAACAATAGAATATTTTTCATAAAGTAATTTCTCTTTATTTAGAGAAAACATTAAAAACTGCATAGAATAAATTTATGTTGCCCTTAATGACCTTTATTTTTTCAAAATTTGTTTATTATAAAAAAGTAGAACAGTGTCATAGCAGAACATATTTTAGTTTAGTCTATGTGTATTATATAGCCTAAGAACTATTGAGTAATTTATTTGGAAAAAATGCACTTAAACTAGAGTGAAATATTTTCAAAGTCCTATAGAACAACAGTGCGCATGTGCCAGAGTTTATAGAGCCAGAGATAACCCACAATCGAACCACATATCGATTATCATCCTCGATTACTATCCGTCGCTATGAAATTTAAATTACCAATATTTGCAATAACCCCAAATCTATGTTAAAAAATATAGCTATTAATAATATTAAAATTACAAAACGTTTTTTAAATATATCTTATCACTCCCTAACGCTAATCCAACCCGCGATAATCCGAAACACTGAAAGAAAAATCATAGACTAAGTAATATACTCTGTGGAGAAAATAGCAGTTAGCATCACAATATTGTCTAATAGTGTCATAATATTGTGATTTTCATATTTAAATAAATACTTCAAAATTGCCTAATAATGTTATAAAAATTGTTTTAAAAAGTTTAAAATATTAATGTTAGTAAATACATAAGAAGAACCATAGTTTACAACAATATAACCGAAAAATCAAGCGCTAGTAGAAGTGCAGTTGAGCCATTTATTTTTTGTTTCAACGTTTTTATTTGTATCACAAAGGTTTCTTCCTTTATGCTATTATTTTTCAATTTTCAGGTTTAACTCTTAATATATTAAAACAATTTTACAGTATAATACCGGTAGACAATATCAGAATTATAGTCTAGACCTGTATGTAAACATTTGGGCCAACTGGTCATCTTGCTACAGGCACTGTCTCTTAAGGAATGTTTTTTTTAAACAAAATGTTATTTGGAATGATCTCAGACAAGAAATTAAACTACTCTTCAAAGTATTTAATACTCAAGCGATCTCTTTGGTGATAAAATATTAAAATTTAAGTCAATATGCTCAATTCACCAATTAATGATCAAAATGGTCAACATGTTTCTACAGCTAAGCTGTCATCCTCAAGACCAGATATTGACTTAAGACAAAAATAGTAATAAATAAACAAAATCAGTTAAAAACAAACTACGTCATATGACGTAATCAATCACAAGTAAACAGTATGACATAACAAAACCAATCCTCTGTTCTTTCAATTAAAGAAGAGGGGGCGCTGTACGGAATAAGGTCTTCGTGTTTATTCATAATTCTATCCTGATTTTTATAGATTTCTAAACTTTCAAGAACGTCAAGGAATTTGAAATTAATGACCGAACGAATCAACCTATGGTTATTCTTATTGATGGCATGACCGTAATCAGAAATATGCTGAAAAACTCCAGATTTTTCAATTCTATTAAATCTAAAATAAGCAATACGTTCGTTGAATCTAGTTAAAGTAGATCTGCGAGAAATATATATCCGTTTACGATTAATAGAACCCAATTTTTGAATGGAGAAATAATTTTTATGTTAAACGTGATGAAAAGAAATTTGGCTCAACTGCACTTCTACTAGCGCTTGATTTTTCAGTTATATTGTTGTAAACTTTATATCTTCTTCTGTATTTACTAACATTATTTAATATTTTAAACGTTTTAAACAATTTTTATAACGTTATTAGACAATGTTGCAGTATTTATTTAAATATCCAAATCACAATATTATGACACTGTTAGACAATATTGTGATGCTAACTGCTATTTTCTCCACAGAGTGGGCTATGTTACTTAGTCTATGATTTTTATATCGCTGTTTTGGGTTGATAAATAAGTGTACACCTATTTTTAATAAACGTTCGGTAATTTTAATATTATTAATATATGTTTTTAACATAGATTTGGGGATTTATTGCAAATATTGGTAATTTAAATTTCATAGGTACGGATAGTAATCGAGAATGATAATCGATGTGTTTCGATTGTGGGTTATCGCTGGCCCTGTGAAATCTGGTGCATACGCCCTGTTGTTTTATAGGACTTTGAAAATATTTCACACTAGTTTAAGTGCAGTTGTTCCGGAAATTTTATATAGACCCTAATATAGTAATGCGAGTGTCCCTATTTTGAAGAACACTATTTCTAAGTAGGCCCTATACAGTCACAATGCCGTGTATATCTACCCAGATGGACCACACAATTAAATAAACTTACATAGTTAAAAACTGTAGGGGAAGAGCGCCTAAATCTCTGTAAAGGGAAAACGTAGGCTTACAATACAAAAATACGTAGTTAAATAGAATCCTGGCTTCAATAATAATTAAGCTAATTCTGGATATAAATGCAGTAAACTTGAGTAACAATCAGAAATGGCAGAACAATTGTTTAAATAAACATTAAGTGCATTCATAACGATTTATGTAACATAATACTGGGATCTAGACTGTAGACTAAGCTAATATTGAACGGGTTCTTAGATTACACAAAACATTGAATGCCATATTTGTAACTAAAAAAATCTGTTTAATTCAATAAATATAATGAAATTTAGAACTAAATATAAACAGATCCTACAATAAGTTTCCGTGATAAAGAACAATAATAATGAAAATATAAACTCCTGAACAAATACATGGAAACAAAATGAAATAATATAAACATGAATACGCATCCTTACATGCATCTAGATGTTCACTCATAATAATAAACGTGGATGGTGAAAAGAGTTAACTAGGCTCTTTCACCCGAACAAAACAAAATAAAACTAAATTGTTACGGACTGTTGCTCGTATAAGCGTTGCTCAACCTTATGTATTATAGGTAAAGTACGATGACGCACGCGGTGACTTAAGGATGAGGTAATAAGCAGAAGATTGGAAAACGGGATGGAGCTCTTCAGAGGACTTAGAGAATAATTTTTAGAACGCACAATTCAGTGACATGGCATCGAAGTGCCATAAATGGAGTTGTTAATAATTGATGCTGGATTTCGTGAACCTGTTTCTATATTCAAATAAAAGAAAATTAAATAATATGATATACATCACATCAAACTTTTTCGGCTCAACTGCACTTCTACTAGCGCTTGATTTTCAGTTATATTGTTGTAAACTTTATCTCTTCTTCTGTATTTACTAACATTATTTAATATTTTAAACTTTTTAAAGCAATTTCTTCTTCTTCTTTTTATTCTTCTTCCGAATGCAGTATTGGGTGATGACGCCCGTTCTTCGACTACAAAAACTGATCTTTCCATCGGTTGAAGGGTCTTCCGAGGTCTTTCCTGCAGTCTTTCGAGTATTTAAAGTTTTCCCCATTATAGGTTACCAGCTATTTTTATAACATTATTAGACAATTTTGAAGTATTTATTTAAATATGCATATTGCAATATTATGACACTGTTAGACAATATTGTGATGCTAACTGCTATTTGTTCCACAGAGTACGAGTACTTTATGTATGATTTTTCTATCGCTTTTGGGTTATCGCTGTTTGGATCAGCGTAAGGGAGTGATAAGTAAGTGTACACCCATTTTTAATAATTTGGTAATTATAATATTATTAATATATTTTTAACATAGATTTGGGGATTTATTGTAAATATTGGTAATTTAAATTGCATAGCGACGGATAGTAATCGAGGATGATAATCGATATGTGGTTCGATTGTGGGTTATCGTTGGCTCTATAAACTCTGGCACATGTGCACTGTTGTTCTATAGGACTTCGAAAATATTTCACGCAAGTTTAAGTGCAGTTTTTCCACTTTTTCTAATAAGAGTTGAATTAAATCCTATTCCTTGTACATATGCTCCTCACAGGTGACACTAGCCAACATAGTGATTATAACTCCTGCAGATTTTCAATGGATCGAAATATCATAATTAGTTGAATCTAAGACACTGTAGGTTAATTAAACGTATGGGCCTATAAATGCTTTTGAAATATGGCACTTAAGATGGTCAACAAGATGGCCTTTCATGTTTTAAACCTTAATTGAAAACAGTTTGTTAGCAAAATCTAGTGAGCTCTTATATTTGGTTTATATAACATGACAGAAATTTAAATTCGGTAATTTCCTATACATTTGATTGTGTACAATGCTCTTACTTCTCAGCTTTAACTGAGATCTAAGACGAAAAATATCCGAGATATATGTTGTTAAAAGTTATGCGAATACGATATTCAGTCCACCGCTGTGTCTATAATAGTACATATTTTGTTGACAAGTTTCAAAGGAAGATATTTTTCGGGGTTTCACCTTGCCTGTAGGAAGACAAATGTCAGGAAACTTTAAGGCCCAAATAGTCCCCGTAAACTATCTGGTCATTACAATCATTCACATCATATTCGCCTTGTTTAGTGTGAACGTAGCCTGTGAGTAAAAATATTTGTCTTAAGTATTCGTATTGTTTCGGAGATGGCCCTGGCATTGAGCTGATTACACAACCAGGTAGGCTTTCATGGTCTTTGAGTGGTCAAAATGTATGTGTGTGATCAATAGTTTAAAATCCGATTCTCTCGACTGTAGTCTCCCTTCAAGGCCCGGGTGGCGTGAGGCAGGTAAAACGCAGGTCCTACCTACAAAGGGAGATGTTAAACTAAGACAAGGGAAGAAATAAACATATGATAGACCTACTCATAATCCGGCGGCTTCGTGGGGAAGAGGTTGGACACTACCTCTGAATCTTCAGTTCGAGTCTCGGTCATTTCCGTGTGGGGTTCATGTGGACGATTCAGTGCCAAGGCAGGTCTTCTCGAGGTTTCTCCCGTTTTCCATTGCCAAAAACTTCATTTAACCACTTTTTCATACTGAAGTCATCCTTTTCATTTAATTATCATTTGTCCTTGTGATGGTGCGAACGCCTTGTCAGCCACCATCATTATATATCACAGATCTTCATTAATAGGCGTTCACCTCATCTCATCCCTCAACCTGGATGGATATGAGTAGAGGTTTACTTTACTTGCATTGTAAGGGTATACAGACCTACTTCCATTACAACATATTCTCCCAAAGTAGACTACAGGAAATCAATATGTGCAATACCAAGTGTATAACATTACAAAGGAATGTAGATTTTTTATTAGGATTTTTTGCTGAATCAACAATTCTTAACAACTTCGTTTATTTTACTTCCAAAGCATGTAACGTATAATATAATTGTTCTTCTTTGGGTTTTTACTTCAACCTAAAGTAATTTCATTTTTTCCAAAAATTCCTCTCATGCGCATTTTCTCCATTCTATTCTTACTTCTCCTGATCCCATCCATCCATTCAATTTCTTCTTCTCCTTCTGCCCTCAGCATTCCATTCCAAAATCATTTTCGGAATTCTCTCTTTTTCCTTTATTCTAACGTGTCCAGATCACATGAAGTTTCGTTCTGCGATTACTTCGAGAACATTCTCACCCACTTTCATCATCTATGTTGTAAATTATAAAAACAAATATTGGTTCAAAGTGGAATATTCCATGAGGTTGAAACTTAGACATTAGACTGACCATTTGCATGTAAATTATTGGCTGCAGGAATTGACTATCGGCGTAGAATGACCAAAGTAGGTAAAAAGTTAAATAAAGTTATGTGAATTGCAGATTAACTGTGTCTAGGCCTACTTAGACTATATTCTTGGAATTGTACAAGGTTTAGAACTCGTGAGTTTAGATGATAGCCTTAGTATAAAACTGCAGTGAAACTTTTGAAATATGATGCTGAAATATTCACTATCATGTCCTATTCATTAATAAGCCTTAAAGTTAGTAAATGCTTCAAGTTAAGTTTGTTGAAAGTTTCTAGTTATACTGCTCCCCCGTTCTTGTAAACATACATATCAAAACCTTTAAGGACAAGAACGTCCTAACTTTATCCCCCATGATGCAACTTTCACACATCAACATAAACCAGCGGTTTCACTTTAATAATAAATGTTAACTTTATCTACATTTTAATTTGTAAAAAAAATTAAAAAATCAGTTATTGTCTTACTTGTAATATAATTTACAACGTGTATTCTTCTTAGACCTATATCTCCTAATTGTATTGGATGTTATAAATATTAATAAGAAATAATGTAAATGGTTATTTAAAACATTATTTTACTTTTTATTTAAGGTAATTTATTTATCATATGTTACAAATAGTATTCCCTAAATAACACCAATAAACTGGCTCTAATATATAAAAATGTTTGTTTGTATGTTTGTTTGTTCGTACTTTATGCGCGGCCATACCGTTGATACGATTGTGATGGGTCTTTTTGCAAAATGTTCAGGAGATTCCCGGGATGAACATAGACTATAAGAGGGAAGTTATACTCAACTCCTAAACCGTTAAAAATTACCCTTTGTAGTGAAAAACCTTAAAAAAATAATTTTGACGCTTAAATTGCTTACGCTGCCTAAGTCATAACAAATACACAAAATGAATTTACACAAAATGAATTTACACAGAATTGAATATCTCAAAAAACTCTACAAATAAATCCGTGACAGCATATGTTTATCTTTTACGGATAATTCACAATAACAACTTATGTCTTTCATTGATGCCAAGAAGATCAGGATAAGTAGATTCCCGGACAAGCGTACACTGCCGTACCGTTCATCCGATTGTGATGGGGATTTTTGCAAAATGTTCAGCATTTTCCCGGGAGTTATAGGCTATAAGAGATTTTTTAATGTTGAAGCCCTTAAAAATCACCCTTTGTAGTGAAAAAGTAAAATGGGTGGCTTTTTGTACGTTTAAATGGCTTACGCATAAAACATAACATATACGCCAAATTAATGTAGGCCTACGCAGAATTGAATATCTCAAAAAACTCTGCAAAAAAGCCCACGGCAGCATATGTTTATCTTTTATGGATTACTCACAATAACCATTTTTGTCTTTCATTGATGCCAAGAAGATCGGGATAAGTAGATTCCCGGGCAAGTACAGCAGCAGCACGCATATCTCAAATAACGAATTTTGTCTTTCAACTCATTTATGCCAAATACATCGGGATGCGTAGATTCCCGGGCAATGCCGGGTAATCAGTGCGGGGTATCTAAAAATAATAAGTATATACATTTATAATTATTTTTCCTTTTACTTAATCAACTAAACGTAAAAACAAATTATAATTTATTTAGGCGTAGCAGCGCACACCGGGTGTTAGCTAGTTATAAATATGCCCACATACAGAAATGCATTATTAAATGAGAAAGGGCAGCTAATGACAAATGAGAGAAATTTTGAAAAAGAGCGAAATTCAAAAACCTAGAAACAATAATTACAAGCAGAAATGAGGTGCAGAAGGAAATTAAATACACGTTAAATTCTGTAAATGCATGCTATTACTTATTATAGGGACTCCTGTCATCCCAATACTTCCAAAAATATTTTTAATAAAAACTTTATAAAACGTCTATTCTTTAAATTATACGGTTGCCAAACATGGTCCGTTACTTTACGAGAGGCCTATTTGAGAATAAAATGCTTAAGAGACGAACAGAAAGATGAATAGAGAAAACTACATAATAGTTCTACATAATTTTAAGGGGAATCTGATGTAATAAGAACAATTAAGTCTCTTAGATTGGAATGGGCAGGACATGTAGTGCGAATGGACAATGAAAGGACACAGGAAAAAAAACAGTAAAAAGGTCATAATAAGGTGGGAGAGCAATATCAATCATGGTTTGAGGACTATAGCTTTATTTACTTGAAACCAATTAGGTATCATATGTTGAAAATGTTATTCCTTATTTGCTTCAAATAGACAAATATTTGTAATTGTTTTAAAAATAACAATAACACACAAATTTCTTCAATCATTAGTCACTACCTCGAGGCATTAATAAGCTACCCCATCATTAGCAAACAAGTTAATTAAAAATAACAATTTACAAAAATTAAAGAATTACAGAAAAACTAAAATAATAAAACATGTATCTTAGATCTCCGTCCACTTCAACAAAGTAAAAATCAGTAGGCCTACCAATATACAAGAAGGGCGATAGAAGAGACGCAAAAAACTACAGAGGACTAAGTATAAATAACACATTATATAGAATATTTACGAAGTTATTAAAAACAAAGTTACAAAAAGATGTTAAAGACAAATTAGGAGAAGATCAAAATGGATTCAGACCAGGAAGGTCATGTGTTGACAATATATTTGCAATACAACAATTAATTGAAAAACGGACTGCAGTTGGAGAAGAAACCCATTTGACAATGATAGATTTAGAGAAAGCTTATGACTCAATTCCGAGGAACAAATTATGGGAAGTATTGGAGAAATACAATATTGACAGAAACCTAATAGAAATTATTAAACAAACCTATAAAGATAACTCCGCTTATGTTAAAATGGGAAATATAATGTCTAATCCTATAAACACCTCAAAGGGATTGAAACAAGGGTGCAGTCTATCACCAATTTTATTTAATATTTATGTAGAATTTATATTAACGAAATGGAAACAAAGCTGCAAAGGTATGGGAATCCCAATAGGCAATAGATTTTTGCTGACATTACAATTTGCCGATGATCAACTGGTTTTAGCGCAAGACAATTTTGATATGGAATTCATGATAAAAAGGTTGAAAAGCACATATGAATCATGGGGTCTCACAGTAAATTTACAAAAACAGAATATCTGGCAATAAATAGCAATGAAAGAGATAACTTAGTATTGGAAGATGGAATCCAAATAAAGCAAGTGAAACAAACTAAATATTTGGGAATGATTATGGATAACATCGAAGGTATAGGCAAAGAGACATAAAACATAGAATTGAATTGAGTAGCAAAATAATATCATCATTAAATTCCATATGGTGGAATAAGCATATTTGGAAAGACACAAAAAAATATATTGGTAAAACATTGGTGGAATCTGTTGCAATGTATGGAAGTGAGGTATGGACAATCGATAAGTACTACAAGAATAGACTAATAGCTCTAGAAATGGATTATTTACGCAGAACTACCAGGAAATCAAAATTAGAACATGTCACAAATAAGGAAATTAGAAACAAAATGGAAGCAGAAGAAAGCATAATTGAAAGAATTGAGGAGAAGGAATTAAAGTGGTTAGGACATGTTTTAAGAATGGAAGATGAGCGATGGCCGAAGCAACTATATGAATGGCATCCGAACAGAAAGAAGAAAAGAGGGAGACCAAGGTTAACATGGAAGGAAAACATGAAGACAGTAATGCAAGCTAGAGGGCTAAGCATCGAAGATGCCCAAGACCGTAGGCTTTGGAGGTTTGGCACGGGAAGACGGCAGCAGCTGTAAAAACCCGAAGATAGATAGATAGAAAAATCAGTTAAAATGTTGTAGGCCTTTAGGAACCTGTTGTTCCATCATCAGCAGCTGATTAGATCCCATTCTGTATAGAGGGTTTAGATCATTGAGTATTCCCTCATTAAGTAGGTTTTCATTGTTCGCCTATTTTAAGATTTACGTTTCTTATTATATAGATGTTACCTGTTTATGTACTGTAGAGTGTACCGGTAGGTTTCCAATTGTGTTAAACTAATGACCGTATCTATGAAGTGTTTGGAAAACATGATTTCCCTCGTTGTGTTTGAAATATAGAAAATTCTCTTTGAATCTTGTATTAACCCAACATATCTGGTAGTACTGCCGATAAAAACTGATCACATCTACTGCAATACGTTTGTAATCTCGTTTGTTGTCATATAGGTCTGTATTGGTGTTTTATATTTTGTTTGAGATAATACTGTTCAATTTGTTGACTTTGTAAGCTACTTTTTGTCGTGCTGCACAATTGTTTTGACCAGTTTTTTTAAATTTTATTTCCCTTATACCTAAGGATAATTAAATTATTTTTATTTTCATTAACTTCTCTATCAAATTTGGTTGTATTTGTTATTTCGTATTGTCTTTTTTGTTTTATTACTAATTTATTATTTATTGATTGCAGCTATTTTTGAATCCAGTTTCTTGTGTAGTTTAGTTTCTTACTTTAATTTGCTTTCTTTAACGGTAACTTTATCATTCTATATGTTTTATTATCTTAACTTTTTATACAATAATTTGTACGGTGGTTCAGAATGAATTTTAGAAATAAACCTATTGAATACAGAAAAATAATACACATTTCAACTTCTCTCTGCTAATAAATATAGGCCCTAAGTGTTCCATTAAACAGAATAATGGTATAATATTAACGGCAAATTTTGTACCGTTACATCAATTAATACTGTTATTTAGTTACTTCTTGCATACAGATTACAAATTATACTGTACTGAG
The DNA here is from genome assembly GCA_030220185.1 of Diploptera punctata. Classification (NCBI taxonomy): domain Eukaryota; kingdom Metazoa; phylum Arthropoda; class Insecta; order Blattodea; family Blaberidae; genus Diploptera; species Diploptera punctata. The sequence continues at coordinate 1,052,515 of JASPKZ010008023.1, forward strand.
GCAAAGGAACCTTCCTAGAAGAGATGGTTGTTAGTTTATTAATTGAAGTTAAACTTTGCTACCATCTTACGCTTCTGGAGATTTCTTATGTACTTTATAATTTATCTCTGTAGAGGGGAAGGCGTCTATATCGTTTTAATTTTATGAGCTGTTACGACTAGCTCCTCAAATTTTCTCTCATATGTCTCTACATTTAAGTTACAAAGCTACAAATTTTAATAACTGCATTGTTAGTTCCTTTGAAAATCTTTCCACACTAATGAAATAATTTATGTCTATATATCAAATTTCTCCATTTTCTGTTTGGGCGTACATTTTCAGTCTAAAAGTATGTTAAGTTTGAAATTATTATTAAAAGTTATAAATATTTAATTTTTTGTAATTTATAAATAACTGTTTTTTTTAATTTTGTTACATAATTACGTTTGTTAAACTAGCTTTTCGAGGTTATTTGTTACTGTAACTTCAACTCTCACTCTCTCTCTCTCTCTCACTCTCTCTCTCTCTCTCTCTCTCTCCTCTCTCTCTCTCTCTCTCTCTCTCTCTCTCTCTCTCTCTCTCTCTCTCTCTCTCTCTCTCTCTCTCTCTCTCTGTACACATTCGAGAAAGATAATGTTTGGAAAGAAAATCATAATAGGAGAAAATTAAAACAAAGATATTGTATAACATTTAAAAATATATACTTGTGATTATGAGAACATCCACTTATCGCCATCGCAGCTAAGAATTATTTACCTGTAAAATAATTAATTCCTTAAAATGAATTTTTAAGCAGAATTAAATTGTGTAAAATACAAAAAATCGTTGATTTAGGCCTACTGGTAATAGAGAATACATATTGTTTTCCTCAGTAAGTTTCCGTTTGTGAATCTAAATTTCTTGATACGTAACAAGTTTAGTGCTCGCCATGCCGAATATGTGTCTATGAAGTTCAAGCCGCATTGCAGCGAAAGAATAGAATCATTATATCGTGGACTAATTTGTGATTCAAGAATCACATTGGATGATAAACAAAAGCGAGATAATGCCCTACAACACATTTATACTTTGAAACATCACAATTTAGTATTGGTATAGAATTTTCTTTCTTTCTTCCTTTCTTTCTTTTCTTATCTTAGTTTAAACTCTCCCTTGGTATGTATATTTGTGTTCACACGCCACCCGGACCTTTGAGGGATACAATGTGTCAAGGGAGGATTTTAAACTCTTGATCAAACACATACTTTTGATTACACCGCACAAGGACACGGTGGGTCTCTCTGGATGTGTGATTAGCGTAATGTCAGGGCAACTCTCAGACAACACAAACATTTAAAACAAATATACGGCATTCACTTATAAATTATAACAAACAAGGTGAACATGATATGAAGATCATGATGGCCAGATGATGTTTGGGGACAATTTGGCCTTAATGTCATCTGACATTTTTATTATAGGAGAGGAAAAAACTTAAACATTTCAAACAGAAAACTTGTACCAACGAGGGATAGAACCTTGGTCCGCTGCATCTAAATCAATGCTACCATTTTAGCATAGGAGTGGACTAAAATAATTTTTTTTGCTTTACAATTACTAGACTTTATTTGTACAGATTATATTTTTTTAAATAATTAACACTTATGGGCTATGAAATAAAGAGGAACTTTATTTCACCTTTTGTGGCTTTTTTTTCCTTCCTTTTTTGTCATATTACAATATTATGTTCATATTGCGAAAAAATTGTAATATGATCCATTATTGGAACTGTGTTAAAATAACAATTTTAGAAAGAGTTAAATAACCTTTTTGTCATGAAAACTGCGCCAAAAAATTCCAAGCTTAATTACTGTATGAGTGTATGAGAATAAAATTCTTAGGAAAATATTGGTTCCAAAGAGAGACGTGGAATCAGGATAATAGAGAAGACTTCATAACAGTGAACTATATGATATTGAAGAGAAACCAAATGTACGAATAATAATGTTTTACGTCTAGTAGGCTGTGTTAGACAGGACACACAGTACGAATGGGGAATGAAAATGAGATATAGGCCAATAAACTTTTTGCATGAAAGCTAGAGCGAAAGCGCTAAAGGTAGACCAATGAGATCAGAAAATAATTTTAACCCTGAGGTAACTTATACAGGTAATGATTGGAAACATTAGCTCTGTATAAGGACGTATGGAGAGCATATTATGTCCATGCGCCATGCATCCCTTTGTTTGATGGTGTCAGTAAGTTAGGTAGGCTATAAGCAAACATATAGGCCTATAGATCTTTTTAATATTCTATATATAATTTCATAAAATATAATACCTTATGGCGGATACTGATTGATGATGATGATGATAATGATAACAATAATGATAATAATAATAATAACAATAATAATAATACTTCTTCCTTCCAAGTATTAGGCCAAGGCCTGTTAAGATCCTATAGAAAATTTTCCCTCCAGCGTTTCATAGGACGGCCCAGATATCTTCGTCCTCGTTTACTTTTACTTTACGATCTTGCCTCACTTGGTTAACTCTTATTTTTTCGACCCCGACGCTATTAGGGCATCCGAGGGCTAGGGAGTCTTTCCTTTCTTCCATTTCTTCTTTCCTTTATTTTCATTATTTTATTTTCTTCTCCAGAAAAGCCTGACCAGAGGCTATAAGATGGCAGCCCCATCACTGGTCTTGCCTTCCTTTGGCCAGCAACCAATCGAAGGAACTATTATTATGCTTTAAGGTCTTATACGAGAATTTCCCGATCAAACTAATGACGACCAAAGCATGAAAAGGACAATTCTTGGGGGGAAAGAAAAGAATAATAATACATTGGAATCAATTCGTATGCCTGTATTAATTCTGCACAGTTGTAGGAAACATCCCTTGTCTGCTGACCACTATGAAGCCTCTTGCCTACGAGAACAGAGAAACTCGAGCTCGCTCCCTACAGCAACAAAATGATTACGTCTGGTTTCATTCGTAAAAAAATAATATAAATATACTATATGATAAATGACAAACACTTAACCACATCAAATTTAAATTCCGTGGTGGGACACATCTAGAAAGCTCTTGGCCTGCCACTCGTTGCAGAGGAGGAATATCATTAGTCACTATAGGATTGACATGACGTATGCAAATACATTACTCTCTACTCAAATTACTTCCAATCACTGGTGAGCTGAGATCGAATTAACGGCCGCCTTAACCGGTCATGCATGAATGTTGACGTTTTCATAATATTGGCAACGAATTACCCAGAATTCTCAGCGATAAAACCACTTCCGTTATTTTCGTCTGCTATAGAGGAATGCATTTATGCTTGCATCCCGCAAATAATACCGTATACAAACACGTCTGCGACGCGCAATATTACACCGATTCTCCTGTTCTTCCAGTTGAATTCTTTGGTAGACTCTACCAAATTCCTCTTCACCGCGTATACCGAAAACATGATCGAAGTCTTCAAGGTCCGACATCTTGGATAAGTTTCAAACTACATCGGTTACCATCGGTTCCCTTCGGGATTTTCACATAAGTTTATATCTTGAGCTACGATCTTAAGGTACCTTGTCAGGTAGCTTTACAATTATTACCACGTGAATAGATTTCTGAGTAAGAAAAATGTGTTTGAATAAAACTTTATCAGCAGAGAACGCCTTTTACTGTCTAATGCGTTCAAACATTCGACCCAGTCACCAAATCGGGTCCCCAAGATGTTATAGCTGTTTACTCAAACTGGATTCGCTGCCTATTGTAGGTACTCCAATACATCACGATGCTGAGTAGGCATTGATCCCATATTGACCGAAATTCCATTAGGGTATTTCTTTCCCTATGTCGACTCGAACTAAAGCAAGTCTGTAGGTCGCGCAGATCATCAAATTTGTAATGACGTGAATCAATATGTTACGTGAAACTCATGAAATAAATCCAAATTCTAACTCTCCAAACCAGTTAAGAGCTCACATAAGATAGACCTACCTCAAATACCGAGCTCAAAAACAACTTCTGAATTCAAAAAGACCTCAGAGACCCGTGAGGTAGTAGGAGGTTAAGACTCCCATTTTTCTACACAAATTACACTTTACGATGGTCGGGTTATTTAGCCCTGCGTAACGGCCGCCTTTACTCCCAGAACAAGCGTCTGGTATTCATTTGTATTAGAGGTTGAGTCGATCTCAGGGCAATGCTGCAACCAGAGGGTTTTGGTCAGTTTAAAGTTCCGGACCCACTGGGACTCGAACCTCTCGACCTTGAGATTTGTAGTGTGTTGTTTTAACCAATATATTTTTCTTTTAAAAATTCATCATCATAATCACGATCATCACCATCATGATCATCATTATCATGAACTTAGGTTTAGGTCGTTTGAGCCAGTTCCTTTGAGATCTCAAGATGTGGTCGGTCCAGTCCACTTTAATTTTGGTCTTCCATTATCAGGATGTCTTTTAGGTTGATACTGTAATGCCAAATTAGGAAAGTAAGGTGAGTCCAATCTTTTGGATATATTGTAACTAATTGTTTTCTGAACTTATTCAACTATAGGCCTATTTTTAATTTATCGTTTATCTTTGGTTCTACATTTTTTTCAAACCTAGCAGTAGACGTAGAAATTTCATCTGTGTCGCTTATAATGTTGATTTTATTTTAGAATTTACTATCCAATTTTCGCTGCTTTATTTCAGTCATGATTTTGCAGTTACGTTGTGCAAACTCAATTTGATTGCGGTTGACATTTATCAAAATTTATTTTTTATGACACCATTTATTGCATTGTACTCCTGCAACTTTATATTTGTGTCATTACTTATATCAGATATTAGGTACTGAGGTAATTAAATACATAAACTTGTTTTATGATTTTTTATATATAATTCTGTTTTAACACTTTGTAAGTCATTAAACGCAAAAAATAAAATTCTCCTTCAGAACTGAAAAGGTTATAGTAGAACTCAGTATACACTTTAAGTAATTCGATAGCTACTTAGAACGAGTTTTAGATGATTAAAGGTACTTAATGAGACCTTAATTTTTATATTTAAGTGAAAAAAGGGGGGAAATAATTTGAGTTTTTTTTTTGTAGGTTATGTAGAAAAGAAGGAAAAATAGTTGTTGGTCTATCTGGCGCTACAGCACTTAGCTTGTATCATTTTGAAATTGCTACAGCAATTTTATTTGGCTTACGAGCCTACGAATTGGCTGTAAAACGTTTTAACGCCTAATGGGTGAGAATTTAATTTTTAAACACAGCTGTGGGGAAATGGTGGCAAATTCTTTCACACACACATACACTCGTACGGTTAGCTTGTGTATAGGATGGAGTTGGGGGTGAGATAAAACACACAAGAGGGGTTGTGGTGTGAGCGCGAGTGAGACAGCTCAACGGATTGCGTATACGATTAACATAGGCATCGTCACATAGTCCACGTCCAACCAGGTAGAAATACATCCAAATTGTCTACCTATTTTATCGGTAAAAGCGTATAAATCTCGGAATTCATCATCCTTCAATGATTTCCCCTATTTTCATCAGAGAATGGCAATGATATAACTTAATGAAGATATCGATTTCTATGAGTTTATGTAGAGCTGTAAATTGGCGGCACCACGGTAGACACTGTTAGACGCCCTCCACTTCTGAGTCCCTACTTGGAATCTCTGTCACTCCATGTGGGACATGTGGTGGACGAATCGGAGCCTAGGAAGATTTTATTCGGTTTTTTTTTTCCATTTAGGCCTACTCATGTCCAAAACTTCACTCTACCACTTCTACATACTCACGTCACCATTTCGTTTCATTTCATTTCAACTGCCCCTTTGAGAATGTGACAATGGCCAGCCTGCATCACTGTAGACCTATATTAACTAACTGGTACTATCTAATCCATAGGTTCATGACCGCGAGAAAATAAGCTCTCCATATACCCCTATCCCGAGCTAATGTTTTCTAATCAACCCTTCTATAATCTACTTCCCTCAAATCATGGTTAATATTATTCTTCCACCTCATTTTTGGTCTACCAACTGAGCGCTTTCCCTCTGGTTTTTCTACAAGAAGCTACCATGCTCCTCTTTACATGGTAGAAACTTTTATTTCATCTCACCTCTCCATCTTCCATTTCGCCAGATAAGAGTAGAATAGACTGAGTAGTAAATTATTTAGGTCTAACGTATATAATTTAGGGCTACATTTTAGTAGGTCTAATCTAAGAGTCATTTAAGATCAAATGTAATCTACAATAATATATTTTGTTCGTGCTCTTATTTTTGGTGGTATGTTCACATATCAATAAGCAACTTAGGGCCTATAATATAGGCCTATTATTAAATAGGGGCCTATTAAAAATGCACCTCTACTCCATTGATTTTTAATTTTTAAAACACAATTAGAGATTTATATACGATTCAATTAAGAGGTAGAAGTTCAATAGTATCCTGGTGGAGTTCGAAATTCCTAAAATGTTAGTTAAACTTGTACAAAGTGTAGGCAAACATAGGCCTATTTCGGATACTTTTGAAATCTACAATAGGTTCAAGAAAGGAGATGCGCAATCTCCTCTATTATTTAATTTTGTACTAGAGCATGCCATCAAGTAATTAGACGATGAAGAAGGCCTAAAACTCAATGGTATTAATAAGCTGTTAGTTTATGCTGATGATGTAGTAGGGCCTACTATTGGCCCAGCTCTTCAAGCTTTTGAGTACCTTGAGGCCCCATTTACAATTGCAGACTCAGTTTATGGCTCAACATTTTTTATAGCGAGGAGATACTAAATGCCAACACACACACACACACACACACACACACACACACACACTATTGAATAATACTAAGAATTTGGGACTGGAAGTAAATATCTATAAAACTAAATATGTGGTCACACATATAAATAAAATTATATAGCGCAATGTATATGGACAGCTAATGAAAAATTAGGGGAATTTTGAGGAAGTGGCTGAATTCAAACACCGAGGAACAATAATCACAAATAGGAATGAGATGCACAAAGAAATTAAAAATAGGCCTAGACTCAATTCTGGAAATGCGTGTTATTATATATTAGGCCTACAGGGACTCTTGACGTCTCAATTCCTTTCAAAAAACGTTAAACTGATAATATATAAAACTGTTATTCTATCAGTTAGGCCTGTATTATATGGATGCGAAACATGGACACTTAGGCCTACTTTAAGGGAGGAAAAGAGATTATGAGTATTTTAGAATAAAGTTCTTAGGAAAATTTTTGGACCAATGAGAGATGAACAGACAGGTGAATGGAGAAGACTAAATAACAATGAACTACTTGGTCTTTATAGGGAGCCAGATATAATGAGAACAGTTAAGTCTTATAGAGTGTGATGGACAGGACCTGTGGCACGAATGAGGAATGAAAGACGTGCATGGAAGCTTCTTGTAGGAAAACCAGAGGGTAAACGCTCAGTTGGTAGACCAAGAATGAGGTGAGAGAATAATATGTACCATGCTTTAAAGGAAGTAGATTATACAGGGAATGATTGGAAATAATTAGCCCAGGATAGGTATCTATGGAGAGTTATGTCCGCGCTGCCAATGACCTACGATTTCGATAGTGTCTTTGAGTTAGAGTTAGAGTTACAATTAGAGATACAAAGTACAATAAATCAGCTCTTCGGTTAATATTTATCTAAATAATCCGTTTTTAATAATAGAAAACCCTCCATGGTATCTTTACCTTGTCGTGGTGGAGTGGCTTGCGTGCTTAAATGATCCTGAGAGCTATGCCGGCGGTAGCAGTGCTGCCGATAGGGTTACCCATGCCGGACTGGTCGAAGGTGATAAGCCAGACGAAAAAAGTACATTGGTAGAAAGAGAGACGATCTTTCACCGTAAAAATACAACCATCAAGAAATGCGGACATGGGTTCAACTGGGGTAAAATTATCCGGAGGTCAAATAGTCACCGATTCGGTTCTCCGGGCGGGGCTACTTCAGGGAACCCATGCCAAAGGCTCAAACACAGGGACATGTTCCTAGGAACATGGAATGTTAGGACTTTAAACAATAGCGGGGCACTACAGATATTAATGCGGGAATTAGATAAATCGCCCTTGCATATAGTTGCTTTACAGGAAGTTAGGTGGCCAGAAGAAGGTAGTCAGGAATCAGGAAGCTTTGCATTATACTACGGGGGTGCAGAAAGACCTACATTTGGAACGGGTTTTTTAGTCAGAAGGAGGATCCTATCCGCTATCCGAGATATTAAGTTTGTTAGTGATAGGATATCATACATTATTCTAAAGGGCAAACAACATGATTTTATAATTGTAAATGTACATGCTCCCACAGAAGATAAAGATGACAAGATCAAGGATGAGTTCTATGAAGAATTATAATGCTTATTTGAAAGCCTTTCACGATATCATATGAAAATTGTCTTAGGAGATTTTAATGCAAAAGTGGGGCGGGAAGATATATTCAAACCAACAATAGACAAATTCAGTCTTCATGAAGATAGTAACGACAACGGGGTTAGATTAGTCACATTTGCCACATCGAAGAATCTCATTGTTAAGAGCACAACATTTCAGCATAAGGATATTCATAAACTCGGAACCAGATAGATCATGTATTAGTGGATAAACGCTGGCAGAGTAGCATCATCGATGTTAGATCTGTTAGACGGATAGACTGCAATTCGGATCATAATCTTGTCAGAGTGAAAATCAGACAACGGCTATCGCTTATGAGAAGAACAAACGCTAAAGATGATTCTGTAAAAATTTGAATTAAAAAAACTTTAAAAATGATGAAATGCGGCAAGAATACCAAATCAAAATTGCTAATAATTTTGAAGTACTGGATCTTCAGATAACAATGTGGCAAACGAAGAAGAAACTGATATAAATAAAGAATGGGAGGCTATAAGAGATACTATTAAATTGTCAGCATCAGAAAGCATTGGTTGTTTAAAAAAGAGCAAAACAAGAAATGGTTTGATGAGTAATGTGCCGACATTGTAAAGAAAAGAAAACTAGCAAAAATTAAATGGTTACATGAACCAAATGAAGTAAATTTAGAGCAATAGGGTAGTATTAGACGGGAAACCACCAAGTTACTAAAGAGTAAAAGAGGGAATACTTGAGACAGAAGATTAATGATCTTGAAATGAACGCAAAAAATAGGAACATTAGAGAATTATATCAGGGTATTAGTATAGAGAAGAAAGGGTTTCAGGCTAGAGCAATCATAATTCGGAATGAAAATGGGGAAATGATTGCAGATACCAGGAGTATATTAAATAGATGGAAAAGTTACTTTAATCAGCTATTAAATGTACATACAGAACAGGACATTGAGGAGGATAATTTACAGACAGCAGAAATGCTAGTCGCAGAGCCAAGTGCATTAGAGGTTGAAATGGCGATTGAAAAATTGAAGATGTATAAAGCATCAGGTTCAGATGAGATCCCAGCAGAACTGATAAAATCAGGGGGAGAAAAATTGATAGACAAGTTACGCTGGTTGCTTAGTATGATTTGGGAAAAAGAAGCTCTTCCAGATGAATGGAAGGAATCAATTATCGTACCAATTTATAAGAAAGGAGATAAAACTGATTGCAACAAATACAGGGGCATCTCATCACTTTCAACTTCGTACAAAATTCTTACAAATATATTAGTAAGCAGACTTAGTCCCTATATTGATGACATTCTAGGAGATCATTAATGTGCATTTAGAAGAAACAGGTCTACAACAGATCAGATTTTTAGTATAAGACAGATTTTAGAAAAGAAATGGGAATATAATGGTACTGTACATCAGCTATATGTAGACTTCAAAAAATCGTATGATTCAATTAAGAGGGAGAAGTTACATAGTATCCTGCTGGAGTTTGGAAATCCTAAAAAGTTAGTTAGACTTATACGAATGTGTCTAAATGGCACAAAGAGTAGGGTGCGTTTAGGCAAACAGTTTTTGGACACTTTTGAAATTCAGAATGGGTTGAAGCAAGGAGATGCACTATCTCCTCTACTACTTAATTTTGTACTAGAGCATGCCATTAAATCTTTAGAGAATGAGGAAGACTTACAACTCAATGGTGTTAATAAGCTGTTAGTTTATGCTGACGATGTAGTATTATTGGCTGATAGCGAGGAGGTACTAAATAATAACACGCACACACTATTGAGTAACACTAAGAAATTATGACTGGAAGTAAATATCAATAAAACTAAATATATGGTCACACGTAGAAATTCATTATATAATGGAAATGGACAGCTAATGACAAATGAGGGAAATTTTGAGGAAGTTGCTGGATTCAAATACCTAGGAACAATAATCACAAATAGGAATGAGATGCACAAAGAAATTAAACATAGGCTCAATACTGGAAATTCGTGTTATTATGCATTGCAGAGACTCTTGATATCCCAACTCCTTTCAAAAAACGTTAAACTGAAAATATATAAAATCATTATTCTACCAGTTATATTATATGCGTGCGAAACATGGACTCTTACTTTAAGGGAGGAAAGGAGATTACAAGTAGGCCCTATTTGAGAATAAAGTACTTAGGAAAATTTTTGGACCAAAGAGAGATGAACAGACAGGCGAATGGAGAAGACTACATAACAATGAACTGAATGGTCTTTATAGGAAGCCAGATATAATAAGAACAGTTAAGTCTCGTACACTGCGATGGGCAGGACTTGTTGCACGTATGGGGAATGAAAGACTTGCATGGAAGCTTCTTGTAGGAAAGCGAGAGGGAAAACGCCCAGTTTGTAGACCAAGAATGAGGTGGGAGAATAACATTAACTGTGATTTGAGGGAAGTAGATGATGCAGGGAATGATTGGAAAGCATTAGCTCAGGATAGGGATGTATGGAGAGCTTATGTCCGCGCGGCCATGAATCTACGGGTTCGATAGTGCCAGTGAGTGAGTAAGTAAGTAAGTAAGTATAATAATAGGAAAGGATTTTCAGAGTTATCTCTCAAGGAGTTAACTTGTTAAATTAGAACGTCTTATTATAATTGTTGTGAGTAGAGCCCGGATTTGTATGCAAGATAAGGTACTAAATATGCATGCAAATATGCTTGAAAATGTAGAAAATATACACCCTAAATTTGCAAAAACTGATAGTAATGAATTCAAATAAATTATTTGCTTAGTGGGTAATCTTGGCTGTTACAGTAGATAAGGAAGGTTTTCTTGAGTGAAGCTCCTTCGTCTGTAAGTCAAGAAGGGATTATACAAGGAAAACTGTCCTTTCCTCATCACATGATGTTACAGGTGCATGTGAATAACACCACTGTTCTTCTTCAGTGAATTCCTCTTCGGTTATAGCTTTTTTCACTCTCATCAGAGAGCATTTTGCTAATTTTACAAATTCTATTGTTGCCAGGATTTTTATTTAATACTTTGCTAAGACTATCCTGGTCAACATGATTTTTGTCTCATATGTACCAATAGTTGAACTTAATGCAGTTTTTATCGTGTTTTCAAATATGTATTCGGAATTTCTCCATCGCCTACAGCTTTTTTTATTTCAATTTCAATTATTGGATTTAAATACAGTAATTATTTTTTAATAAACGTTTTTTAGTTCATTTGTCTATTGTAAAACAAAACCAAATGAGCTAACTTAGGAGATATCATCAATGAAAAAGAGATAACAAGGCAAATGGAATCCTAATATGCTGGCCGATTATTGTTGGGCCATCAAGAGGGATGTTCCAAAGGCGCAATATAGCAGAAAATCGTCATTTCTTCCTTTCTAGGTGAGTCCGAATGTTGCAGGGGGAGGAGACCCTATTTTATACCAACATTTATTTTGATTTTTTGGTCATATTGTGAAGTTTTACAAATGTAGAAAATATTAAAATGTTTGAAATTATAAAAGCCTGTCTCTCGGAAACCTTGTGTGATGGAGAAACCCCGATATCATATTTGAATTCAGGAGAAAAATACTATCAGAATCACATATTTTTCTTTCTGACACAAAAAAAAATTATTTTTTGTTGCTCAGGGCTATCAAATGCGATCTTAGCAATACGGTAATATTATTTCTCAATGCCCTTTGGTATTCCCCTCTTACACAAATGTAAATGTACGCGTTGCGCTTATATTCAGTGGATTGCAGAAACTTTGTTAATTTAAAAAATATTAATCCATAATTAATTTTTTACTAGTAATTAGCTGAAGGGAAAATTATAATTTAATACCAACTTTTGGAGTATAATGTGCATTTATTCAATAAAAATCTAAAATAAGCATTTTCCCCCGGAATATGCATTCTTATGCATTATGAAATACCGCTCAAATTGTCTGTAAATCATTTCCGCAAATGTTTTAATGTGTAAAACAAAACATGCATTTCGCAAACAAATCCGTGCTCTAGTTATATGTAATAGTAAGTATCTATAGGTAGGCTAAGAAAGAGATGGAATAACTTTAACCATTATTTGAGAGAGGTGAATTAGAGGAACTTCGGGTATTTTGGACCCCCGTTTTGAATTTGTTATTCTTCTGTTAGTTAAGGGATTAGAATTGTGTTTAATTACTGTGATTATCGTTAGTGTTGTGAAATAGCATTGTTATTCTATTCATCTTCATAATTTATAAACTTTTTTACATTACAAGAAAAAGCCCAATTTAACTTCCATATTCGGATAAAGTGGACCCCAGAGTCCATCTTAACTTTTAGTCATTTTTAAGTATATTTACTCTATTAATTTATACAGACAGATTAATCTGAAAATATTTATGACTGATAATAATTAAAAAGCGTTGAATTTATTTAATGTTTTGAAAAAGTATTGTTGATTGTAACATTCACACGTCATTCAACTGCAGAAAGCTACGGTGTTTGGGTTTAGTAAAATTACAAGAATATTAAATAAAATTAATTAAGTGAATGTTTTTTACACATAGCATCTTCATTGATAAAAATATACGTATTCGTGTAATTATTTTATACAGCCACCATGTCACATAATATCAACCCAAACCCGTGAGTATATTAAAACTGCATCTACATAATATATTTAGGAGATTTTTTAACATCTGTAATATTCAATAGCAGAAATTAAAAATTTATTCTTAGCTTGAAAAGCTTTTAAAGTGGTAATTTTCATAAATATCACAAATAAACCCTTCTTCGCACAAATAATAACAGAATCTGGCCTAAAACCCGTCAAAGTTGATGAGGCAAAAAAGAAGTTAAACTATTTTCTGTTCGAGAGCAGCACCAATTAAAGAAGATATTAACAGGGTCAATTTAAACAGAAGGGTTCACTTTACCCGAACTTTCATATATATATACATACATATAACGTTTACACTAAATAACTAACTAACTCAATGGCTCTATCGATCTCGTTGGTTCATGACCGCGCGGATATAAGCTATCCATACATCCCTATCCTGAGCTAATATTTTCCAATCATTCCCTGTATAATCTACTTTCTCAAATCATAGATAATGTTATTCTCCCACCTCATTCTTGGTCTACCAATTAGGCGTTTTCCTTCTGGTTTTCCTACCAGAAGCTTTCATGTACCTCTTGCATCCCTCATAAGTACCACAAGTGCTGCCGGTCGCAGCCTACGAGACTTAACTGAATTCTTATTTATCAATCTATCTTCGGGTTTTTACAGCTGCTGCCGTCTTCCCGTGCCAATCCTCCAAAGCCTACGATCTTGGGCATCTTCAATGTTTAGCCCTCTTGCTTGCATTACTATCCTCATTTTCTCCTTCCATGTTAACTTTGGTCTCCCTCTTTTCTTCTTATTTATAATGTCATTAATTATAAACGGGGGGCACGCCGTAGCGTAGTGGTTAAGGCACTGAGCTACAAGCCGGAGGGTCCAGGGTTCAAGTCCCGTTGGGGTCAGGATTTTTAGACTGACTCAAACCCTCTGGCGGCACTATGGCCCTGGGGTCGACTCAGCCTCTAACGGAAATGAGTACCAGACGCTTGGTCTGGGGGGTAAAGGCGGCCGTCACGCAGGGCTGACAACCCGGCTGACATAAAGTGCCGATTGTCTAGAAAAAGTGGGAGCCTTAACCTCCTACTACCCCAAGGGCCTCCGGGTCTGTTGTGGGATCACTTTACTTTTTTAATTATAAACGAATACAAAGTATAAATATATGTTATTACGAGTTCTTAAAATGCTTTAAAATCATGATTCCTTACGTACAACACTAAAGTCAGGTTCTATAAAAATCACTAAAACATGTTTAAATATATGAAAGGGAGATAAGTGTATTATGCAAAGCTGATATGGACGTAGGCCTATATTAAAAACCACTGAAAGAACAATTTTGAGCAGCATGGTTAATGAACAACGTAATATGTATAATATGTAAGATTTAACAACGAACTTTATAAAATACATAAACCACTAATAGGGCCTAGTTGATTTAAGATGGACAAGACACATTCAGAGTATGAGTAATGAAAATATGGTTAAAAATTTCCGATTGAGGGTCTTTCCACTTTTCAGCGGTTGCCCTTTTACCAGCCGGCTGTTGGCCCTTCACATCCACATGTGTCAATCACAGAGGTAGATGATCAACAGCCAGTGTAGGGGTGACATGTGGTTAGCATGTCGAGTCCCCCAGACGTTATAGCTGGTTCCTCAACCTAGAGCCGCTACTTATTGTAGCTACCCAATTGCCTCACGATGCTGGGTGGGCACCGGTCCCATACTGGCCGAAATACCATGAGAAAATTTCTTCCCCCATGGAGACTCGAACCAGCGCAAGTCCCGTAGCTCTGCGCCAAGGCTTCCTACCTTAACCGTTCGGCTACGGCGCTCGGCTACAGACCGTAAAAAATGGAGAAAAATGAATGTTAAGAACAAGAAATTGGTGGAATGTGATGGCTCTGATGCCTTTTACGATAATGATGATGCTCGCCATTCCGAATTACACGAGTTCAAACACAGGCGTGGTTAGGGGCATAATCCATTTTTATGAGCGTACAAATCCTGAACAATTGAAGGGAAGTAAAATCATAGGTACCATATAGTGCATTTAGATCGCATAAGATGACTTCAGGCCTGAAATAAGATGCCTAAGAACAAACGTCTTCCATTTCACGCCCAGATTTGAGTTGTATCGCTAATGTCCCAAGATGTAATAGAGCGACATTAAATAAATTGCTACTTAGCTATAACTAGCAATTACATTAGGTGGGCCTTTATTAATAGGCATATGCTTTTCTTAAACTATCAAAATATAAAAAATAAACAAAAGCACGATTTGAGCTTTTGGCATCATTTTTTTCCACTTGTACTCTCTTGCAGGCTAACATCTGTCAATTGATTTAGACACTGAACTCACGGTATGTTTGTGACCTTAAGCACGTTTGTCCGCTACTAAACTCTCAACTCGGTTCTTGGAAGTTCTCCGCTTCTGTTTAAGATCTATGTAACTTATGCTTTAGTTCGTCTCGAGCGGTCATTGAACCACTATCAGCATACATAGCTTAATCGACTTCGCTCAGCAAGAATATTCGATCTTATTGCCAGAATATGACACCGAGAAACAGAAACACCTACCGAGTGTTAACTCTCGTGGTTGATAAAATTATAGAAACTGTGAATGTAAATTCTATCGTTTTGAAATTTATTTACTTTCTATATTACAAATTTATAAATCAGATTATTTCTTTGTTTTTTCTTTATAATTCATCCTCCTTTTCTACTAAACATATTTGCATCCCCGTGCAATTTACAAATGAATTTCCTGGGCAGATTGCCTACAGGCAAGGACCAAGGAATTATTAATTAGGCCTATGTAATACGTAGGCCTAATGATAGCTTCCAACATCTTTGGTTAGCATGATGCCAAGTTCACCGTCGAACACAGCAAAATTCACAAATATAATAATAATAATGATAATAATAATAACATCCCGCTATATATTGTATATTAGCCTGCAATGCGAGGTTGGGAAGTGGTTTTTATAGAATCGAGGAAAACACTTCACAAACGTGCGTTGTATATTATTTTATGCGCGATGGTGTTCTCAAAATAATAAATAATAGTAGAATAATAGCATCTTTGTTGGAAATGTTTGCGTTCATTATAAACAGTTGTCTAACATTAACAGTGTGGGCAATATTTATTAGCTGAAACTACAGGAGGCCGTGAGACCAATTAGTGATAAAATGGCGGCAAGTACGTATTTATTGTTTTATATTGTTTCAAATAAAGTTGAGTTCATTTAAAATGCAGTGATTTGTTTCGTATAATGTATATTAACACTGCCTTTTGGATTTTTTATATATACATTGTATGTAATATACATAGAGGGCAGTGGTTTAACTTCCCACACGCGTGTTTGTAATATGTAATATTACAGTAGGCCTATAGTTATTTTATTATAGTATAGTTATTTAGTTGACAGCCCCGAAATGTAAGAAGTTGAACTTTCAATCATGGTCACCATTGCTGTAAGTACGACAAAACGCATTATCGCGCAAAAAAAAAAGTTACTTAAATAAGGAAGGTGAAATAAATACAAAAGTTAAGTAGGCTTATTAAAATCTTACACAATTGTCAGCAGTAAAATATACATTAATATAAAAATATTCCTGACAGAATACGCCTATCTAAAATTACTTAAATGTGTTGGCTATATTTTTTTACTTCATCTAGTAAAAAAACAATGGAGTTAGGATTTTTAAACTTGCTTAAATCTTCTAGTGGCACCATGACTCTCTTAAGGTAGCCAAACGCCTCGTCATCTAAACACTGATCCAGATGAATGCATTAACGAGATATCCTATTTTCCATTAGCCTCCACTATGTTTTTGGGGGTAAAGGCGACCGTCACGCAGGGCTGACAACTAGCTGACATATCGTGCCGATTGTCTACAAAGGCGAGAACCTTTACCTCCTACTACCTCAAGAGCCTCCTAAGGCCTGCAGTGGGATCACTTTACCTTCACCCAGACTTGATAAGGATATTTTAAAATACTCTATTCGGCCGATAATTAAACCAAACCTGCCGAAGTGGAAAGAGGTGTTTATGCTCAGATTCGTTGGTGTATTAATTAAATAAGCAGTTTCACTCATGAATCAACAGACATGCGATTAGAATTGGATAAATGGCGCATTTTGAATACCAAAACAGAGATATCAGTATTTAATTTTAAATGCATTAAGTTATCCATTTATGGCTGTCAATATGAGAGTACGTAGAATACAATATAAAATCCTTTATTTTTTATTTATAAAAAGTATCTTAGAGAGAAAGAGCATTGATTCAAGCTCTCTAACAACAAGTTAAAAATGATGAATAATTTTGAAATATTGAGTTATAGGGATTAATAAAATTTGTTTTGAAATTTGCACAAGGAAAATATCATTTGTGACGGTATGTAAAATAGCCACCTACACCGTTCATGTTTTTAACCTCCAGCAAAGTAAGTTTAGAAATTGTTGAACTTACTCCAGATCCGTATCTAACATTACTGGTAAGACTTTTTTTTTGTCTTGTTTCAGAAAACCTAAATTGAACGCAAAAACTTTTTTCATTGATTTGATTTGAGTGGATAAGATAGGTTGGTAGACCAAGAATGAGGTGGGAGAACAACATTAACTCTGATTTGAGGGAAGTAGATTATACAGGGAATGATTGGAAAGCATTAGCTCAGGATAGGGATGTATGGAGAGGTTATGTCCGCGCGGCCATGAACCTACGGGTTCGATAGTGCCAGTGAGTAAGTAAGTAAGTAAGGATAAGATAGGTTTACTTCTAATTCCAAAGACAGATCATAAGGTCTGTCACCATCATTTCCTCTGAGGCAGCTCATACCTTAAAAAGCTACAGAATTTTTTTTTTCAAATTTACATTACTCTAATTATTATTTTCATTATTATTATTATTATTATTATTATTATTATTATTATTATTATGATCCATCCATAGTAATTCTGCCCGAGGGCAGGTCTTTCACTGCTTTGCAGCTTTACGGGGGAATTATAGGTGTGGTAGCTTCCTGTTGCTTTCCACACCGGTGACGGATGGTGATGATAATGATAAGGATAATGATGGCCGGAAGATTTTCGGGGACCGTTCAGCCCTAAGTTTCCTGACATTTGTCTTACAGGTGAGGAAACCCTTGAAAAAACCTCACCTAGAGACCCTGAATCGAACCCGGGCCCGCTGCGTGACAAGACAGCACGGTACTCGAGACCACAGCGATGGACTTTATTATTATTACTATTATTATTATTATTATTATTATTATTATTATTATTTTTACTATTATCATTATTATCATCATCATCATCATCACTATTTTTCTTTCTTTCCCTTGTCAACTTTATTTTGTGTAGTCTATATATAGCCTACCTATTATATAACATTAATAATAATTCTTATTGTATGTAAAATTTAACCCTGGTGAAGTGGAACAGAAGACCTTACGGTCTTAACTCCAACAGGTAAAATAAATAAATAAATAAAATAAAAATCTCTAGGCACAAACTTATTTTTTCCACGTACCTACTTGTGATAATGAAATATAAATTTTTTTTTTCTCTTTGGAACAAATTATTTTGTATTACCTTAAGGTTTTAAAAGATTTTTTATTTATAATGTTCTAGGGCAGGTCTTTCACTGCAATATAGCATTTTCATACTATGCTTTGCAGATTTACTAGAGGATTATAGGTGTAGTAGCTTCCCGTTGCTTTCCATACCGTGGATGAGAAGCATGATGATGATGATGATAATGATTATGTTTGGGGACCATTTGGGCCTCAACGCTTCCTGACATTTGTCTTACACGTGAGGAAAAAAACCGAAATAAACCTCATCCAGGAAGCTTGTGCCGACCAGGAATCGAATCCGGGCTCGCTGCATGTCAAGACCACAGCGCTGGACTTTAAAGATTTGAAAATTATAATTGAATTTAATACATTAATAAACAATAATATGACAGCGGCTCCCTGGCACAGTTAGTCGCTCGCATCTCATCGCTGGGGGTCTCAAGTTCGAGTCTTGGTCACTCCATGGGGTGCACAAAACGGAGCTTGGGCAGGTTTATCTCGGAATTTCTCCCGCTTTCCCCTACCACAAATTTCATTGCACTATTTTTCCATACACATCTCAAACATTTCGTTTTATTTCGTTTTTCCGCACCTGTGGTGGTGCGTCAGACATGATCGGCCGGCACACTTGTTGTTCATAGACGCCTATAGGCTATATTATTATTATTATTATTATTATTATTATTATTATTATTATTATTAGTAGTAGTAGTAGTAGTAGTAGTAGTAGTAGTAGTAGTAGTAGTAGTAGTAGTAGTAGTAGTAGTAGTAGTAGTAGTAGTAGTAGTAGTAGTAGTAGTAGTAGTAGTAGTAGTAGTAGTAGTAGTAGTAGTAGTAGTAGTAGTAGTAGTAGTAGTAGTAGTATTAGGCCTAAGTTCAGTGCGTCGTTTCACAATAAAATATTCTTGAACAATTACGCTGGTCAACATGATTTTTTTCTCATGAGTACCAATAGTTGTACTTAATGCAGTTTTTTTATCGTGTTTTAAATATGTATTCGGAATTTTTCCATCACTCACAGTCTTTTTATTTCAATTTCAATTAACGGATTTAAATAATTATTTTTGAATAAACGTTTTTTTCATCCATTTGTCCAAAGTAAAATAAAGCAAAATGAGCTACTCAAATGGATTTCAGATATGGAAAAGAGATATCAAGGCAAATGGAATCCTAATGTACTGGCCGATTATTGTTGGACCATCAAGAGGGATGCTCCACAGGCGAAATACAGCAGAAAATCGTCATTTCTTACCTTCTAGGTGTGTCCGAATGTTCGAATATTGTGTAGTTACGAATGTAGAAAATATTAAAATGTTTGAAATATAAATGCCCGTCTCTCGGAAACCTTGCGTGATGGAGAAAAACCGATATCATATTTGAATTCAGGAGAAAAATACTATCAGAATCACATATATTTCTTCCTGAGACAAAAAAAAGTTTCTTTTTTGTTGCTCAGTGTTATTATTGGTTTTAATTAAATTTAGTCCACCGCTGTGGTCTCGAGGTAGCGTGCTTCCTTGTTACGCAGCGGGCCCGGGTTCGATAGGCTCCTGGGTGACGTTTTTTTCGGGTTTTATCCTCACCTGTAAGACAAATGTCAGGAACTTTAGGGCGCAACGGTCCCCGAAAATCATCCGGCCATCTTCGTCATCATCATTACCCTATAAAATGTTGTTTGTACATGACATTTACATTGTTACATTTATTGTATCTGTAAGTGTTTATAATTAGTATAGTGTATATCTATATTTGTCGAATATTTATTTGTATTTGTACTGGTTGAGTGGAAGAGAGGACCTTATGGCCTTAACTCTGCCAGAATAAATAAAGTATTATTATTATTATTATTATTATTATTATTATTATTATTATTATTATTATTATTATTATTATTATTATTATTATTATTATTATCCATCTCCGGTGTGCAAAGCAACGGGAATCTATCACATCTATAATTCCTTAATAAAACTACAAAGCATAGCATGAAAATGCTATGATTGCAGTGAAATACCTGCCCTCGAGCAGAATTACTACAGAATAGAATAATTAAATTTAATAAAGTGCCTACTCATTTGAAATGTATTACTGATTTTTTTTAAATGTAAGCCCACAGGTAAATGTAACAATTTATCATTGTGCTAAAAATTATCTTCGCATCAATTAAGTAATTATTTAATTGGGTTCTATTCAGTGAGGGGATGTAACAGCTCAACATATAGACCCACTTTATGAAGTATGATGCGTTCTGTACTCTGGAATTTGATCTGTTAAACCACGTCTAATGGTTTGTAGGTTTTATACATCACTTTAGCGCGAAAGCATATCTATGATCCGTTAGTGTAGGAATTTAATCCGTTAATCAATGAATCGAGAGTTAATTAATGTGAGAGAGGAATGTTGGAGCTGGTCAGAATGAAGGCTGTTGTGGCCATAGCCTACTCAATTTATATTTCGTCGTCATTATGCTAATGTGCAATTTAAAGTTTTCTCAAATTAAAATTAAATTAAGTGAGATATATATATATATATATATATATATACTTACTCATTGGTACTATCGAACCCATAGGTTCATGGCCGCACGGACATAAGCTCTCCATACATCCCTATCCTGAGCTAATGCTTTCCAATCATCCCTGTATCATCTACTTCCCTCAAATCACAGTTAATGTTATTCTCCCACCTCATTCTTAGTCTACCAACTGGGCGTTTTCCCTCTGGCTTTCCTACAAGAAGCTTCCATGCACATCTTTCATTACCCATACGTGCAACATGTCCTGCCCATCGCAGTCTATGAGACTTAACTGTTCTTATTATATCTGGCTTCCTATAAAGACCATGTAGTTCATTGTTATGTAGTCTTCTCCATTCACCTGTCTGTTCATCTCTCTTTGGTCCAAAAATTATCCTAAGAACTTTATTCTCAAAAACTCGTAATCTCATTTCCTCCGTTAAAGTAAGAGTTCATGTTTCGCACCCATATAATATAACTGGTAGAATAGTAGTTTTGTATATTTTCAGCTTAACGTTTTTTGAAAGTGGGTGGGACATCAAAAGTCTCTGCAATGCATAATAGCATGCATTTCCAGAATTGAGCCTATGTTTAATTTCTTTGTGCATCTCATTCCTATTTGTGATTATTGTTTCTAGGTATTTGAATTCACCCACTTCCTCAAAATTTCCCTCATTTGTCATTAGCTGTCCATTTCCATTATATAATGAATTTCTACGTGTGACCATATATTTAGTTTTCTTGATATTTACTTCCAGTCCTAATTTCTTAGTGTTACTCAATAGTGTGTGCGTGTTATTATTTAGTACCTCCTCGCTATCAGCCAATAATACTACATCGTCAGCATAAACTAACAGCTTATTAATACCAATAAGTTGTAAGTCTTCCTCATTCTCTAAAGATTTAATGGCATGCTCTAGTACAAAATTAAGTAGTAGAGGAGATAGTGCATCTCCTTGCTTCAACCCATTCTGAATTTCAAAAGTGTCCGAAAACTGTTTGCCTACACGCACCCTACTCTTTGTGCCATTTAGACACATTCGTATAAGTCTAACTAACTTTTTAGGAATTCCAAACTCCGGCAGGATACTATATAACTTCTCCTCTAAAATTTGTCTTATACTAAAAATCTGATCTGTTGTAGACCTGATACTTCTAAATGCACATTGATGATCTCCTAGAATGTCATCAATATAGGGAGTAAGTCTGCTTACTAATATATTTGTTAGAATTTTGTACGAAGTTGAAAGTAATGAGATGCCCCTGTAGTTGTTGCAATCAGTTTTATCTCCTTTTTTATAAATTGGTATGATAATCGATTCTTTCCATTCATATGGAACAACTTCTTTTTCCCAAATCATACTAAGCAATTGGCGTATCTTGTCCATCAATTTTTCTCTCCTTGATTTTATCAGTTCTGCTGGGATCTCATCTGAACTTGATGGTTTATACATCTTAAATTTTTCTATCGTCATTGCAACCTCTAATGCACTTGGTTGTGCGACTAGCATTTCTGCTGTCTGTAAATTATCCTCCTCAATGTCCTGTTATGTATGTACATTTAATAGCTGATTAAAGTAACTTTTCCATCTATTTAATATACTCCTGGAATCTGCAATCATTTCCCCATTTTCATTCCGAATTAAGTTTGTTCTAGCCTGAAACCCTATCTTCTCTATCCTAATTCCCTGATATAATTCTCTAATGTTCCTATTTTTTGCATTCATTTCAAGATCATTAATCTTCTCTCTCAGATATTCCCTCTTTTTACTCTTTAGTAGTCTGGTGGTTTGCCGTCTGATACTCCCCAATTGCTCTAAATTTACCCCATTTGGCT
Source organism: Diploptera punctata (assembly GCA_030220185.1). Lineage (NCBI taxonomy): Eukaryota > Metazoa > Arthropoda > Insecta > Blattodea > Blaberidae > Diploptera > Diploptera punctata. Next base: position 1,075,400 of record JASPKZ010008023.1, read on the forward strand.
CGTGTAACCATTTCATTTTTGCTAGCTTTATTTTCTTTACAATTTCGGTACATTCCTCATCAAACTATTTCTTGTTTTCAACTTTTATAAGATTCATGATGTGTTCCGTTGAGGTATTATTCAAAATTAATATAAAATTGTGGAATATTCACCTGAAAGGTCCGTCTCCTCAACTTAATTAATCATTTAACTGTAACGCTTTCGGGACTTGTCCCATCATCGGCAGAATTCAAAACTGGTGTTTCACTGATGATCTGGTAAAATTACTTCCAATTTAACATGAACTATTTATTCAAGAAGACGGGATCCCGATGGGGAGTCCTAATCTGGAATAATGGCAGAAATCTTCCTACAAGAACTGGAAAATAAACATTTTGAGGAACTAATACACAAATTCAACATAAAACTAATAATACGATATGTCGATGACGTACTAGTAATATATGACAATGAAAACAGAAAAGAAAAAGAAATACTACAAGACTTAAACAACATGCATGAAAAAATCACTTTCACCGAAGAAATAGAAGTTAATAACAGCATAAACTATTTAGATTTGTCTATAATCAAAAATCTACATAACAATAAACTAGAAATCGGTATCTACCGGAAACCCACAAGCAATGCTCTGGCCATAAACAAAAATTCTACACACCCTTTTCAACAGAAAAATTAGTACATTTAATAGCTTAGTCAGTAGAATGTTGAAACTCCCATTAAGCAAAGACAATTATATCCAAGAACTCAACTACATTAAGTATATGGCAAAAACCAATGGCTATAATGAAGAATTCATAGATGAGCTCGTAAAAAAACAAAAAAGGAAAAACAACATAACCAACATAACTAAACTAGAAAAAGAATCTGACAACAACAAGAAAACATGGATAACACTTACATACACAGGAAAAGAAACGACAAAATTAGCCAATGAACTAAAGAAAGCCGATAAGAACATAAAAATAGCATACAGAACCAATAACAAATTAAACAACATAATAAACAATAACATTGAAGAAAATAACATTTTCAACAGCAAAGGAGTTTATAAACTGACATGTAAGGACTGCAACAAATTTTATATAGGAAGGACTAACAGGAGTTTTAACATCAGATTCAAAGAACATTTTCGAGACTTCATTCACGCAGAAGGGAAATCAAGCTATGCAAAACACGTTATCCATGAAGGACATCGCATGTTAAACATTGAAAACACCCTAACAGTAAAGCACAGAGAAAATAATCCAGCGAAGATAAACGTACTCGAAGAGATGGAAATCATGAAAGCAGCTCACAACAACGACAGACTGATAAACGAAAACGAACCCAATACATGCAACCCCCTCTACCAGATCTTCAGTGAAACACCAGTTTTGAATCCTGCCGATGATGGGACAAGTCCCGAAAGCGCTGCAGTTAAATGATTAATTAAGTTGAGGAGACGGACCTTTCAGGTGAATATTCCATAATTTTATATTAATTTCTTGTTTTGCCTCTTTTTTAAACAACCAATGCTTTCCGATGCGGACAATTTAATAGTATCTCTTATAGCCTCCCATTCTTTATTTATATCAGTTTCATCTTCGTTTGCCACATTGTTATCTGAAGATTCCAGTACTTCAAATCTATTAGTAATTTTGATTTGGTATTCTTGCCGCATTTCATAATTTTTCAAGTTTTTTAATTCAAATTTTTAAGAATCATCTTTAGCGTTTGTTCCTCTCATAAGCGATAGCCGTTGTCTGATTTTCACCCTGACCAGATGATGATCCGAATTGCAGTCTGTCCCTCTAACTGATCTAATATCGATGATGCTACTGTGCCAGCGTTTGTCCACTAATACATGATCTATCTGGTTCCGAGTTTCTCCATCTGGAGACGTACAGGTGTATTTATGAATATCCTTATGCTGAAATGTTGTGCTTTTAGCAATGAGGTTCTTTGATGTGGCAAAGCTAACTAATCTAACCCCGTTGTCATTACTATCTTCATGAAGACTGAATTTGCCTATTGTTGGTTTGAATATATCTTCCCGCCCCAGTTTTGCATTAAAATCTCCTAAGACAATTTTCATATGATATCGTGAAAGGCTATCAAATAAGCATTCTAATTCTTCATAGAACTCATCCTTGATCTTGTCATCTTTACCTTCTGTGGGAGCATGTACATTTACAATTATAAAATCATGTCGTTTACCCTTTAGAATTAATATATATAATTTTAAGCTTGCATTTCTCAATGTCAGAAATGTAATTAGAACATCGAAATAAAGAAGCGTCACTGCTATAAAGTGGCCCGGCGAACTTCGTATCGCCTTTAACTATTTTTACGTTAATTTTTCCGTATGGTTTTGTTGATTGAGATGAATTTATGTTGTCTGCATTCTCAGTATCATCCATAAGTGTATCATAAGGATTATATACATTTATTGATGGAATATTTTGAAGAGGCTTGCTTAGTAATATCATCTTGTGATATATTATAGTCATTTTGTTTTTCATTTAATTGAGGCATGGAGATTGTTTCTGTAATATTAGGCATATTATTTTAACTAACAGACTTACTTACAATTCAGTTATTCCGTTCCTTAGGATCTTCATATGTTTTTAAATTGACATTCTTCTTAAATGTAAGATTTATGTCACATAGGCCTATACCAATTTGCGGAAATTCACTTGATATCTTATCATTCATGGTCTCTAGAACTGATTCGCCATATTGTTCAATGTCCCTTCTCGGTCCAGTTAAATTTAAATTAAGTTGCTGTCTTTCAGCCAGATTACTTAAAACTAATACTTACACACGAAATTAATATTATTATCAATATATTGAAAATAAAATAAACACTGAACACACTTAAATTATGAAATAATCAATATTTGTAATTCAATTGAAATTCGCGGTTGCAACAAAAAGCACAGCCACCTGGTTAAATAATAAACCAATTACCTTACACCGTCATCTGTTATTATCGTATGGAACTCACAGATAATTATAAATCTTTGTTAAATAATAAACACATAATTTGCAATAAAAATAATGCGACTATAAATTTAGTTATAAACAACCGTAGGTCTCAAGTTGGATCAAACAGCACACAGTGTGCAAAATGTTATTAAAATCGGTTCAGTAGTTTAGGATTCCATCGCGGACAACAACGTATTGCTTGGTAGCGTAATTGGTAGCGCACAGAAGTATCAATCCAGAGTTCCGGGCTCAAATCCCGTCCAAGCATTTATTTTTCTTATCATGTCATATATATATATTCTTCTTCTTCTTCTTCTTCTTCTTCGTCACGGATTAATGCTCGTGAATAGTTGTATGCTGCTTTGGTACTCTGTTCTCAGTCATCCTTGCTAAGTGTTCATTCCAGTTTGTTCTATAGGCTATTTCACTATTGTTGTGTTTAATTCCTCTACTTTTAGTAGCTGTCTTATTTCCGTGTTGTGTTTTCTGTCTGTTGTTTGATATCCTGCTATTGGTCAGAGGAATTTCATTTCAACAGCTTGGATTCTGGAAGATTGTCGTGTTGTCACTGTCAATGTTTCGGATCCATAAGTAATAATAGGAACTGTCATTGTCTTGTACAATTTCATTATAGAGTCTTTCTCGCTTTATTTTCCAGAGTTCTTTTTAGTGTTCCTGTTATATAATTAAACTTGTTTAGTTTGTTATTTATATCTGTTTCCTTTGTGTATGATATTTCGCAATGTATGAGGATGAAGTTATGTTTTGTCACTTGATCTATTGGTTTATTTTCTAATATTATCTTCACCTACGCCTGTCTTGGATACGAGGGCACCAAGGAACTGTAGGAAATTAACGTGCTAATCAACTAGCTAAATCCGCAGCATCTTCTGAGCTTCATTATTCATTTTCAAAGTGTCCAATATCCTATGTTAAAAACAAATTGTTTGATTGTATCATCACTGGTTGGAATGAACATTGGATAAGGACTGCAAATGGTGCTTTGACTAAAGAGCTCTTCTTTCCTACAGTATACCATAGGCAAAATATAAAAAAAGTTATTCCAAATTTAATTTTAACACAATTTATGACTGGCCATGGAAAATTTGGAAGTTATTTTAGAAGATTTAATATTAACCCAGATAGTGATCATAATTGTAAATGTGAAGAATCAGTACAATCTGTAAAACATGTTTTATTTGATTGTCCTATATTCGAAAGACAACGATTCTGGTTAAACTTACTTTTAAATATTGATGAGGCATCTGCTTCAATGTGTGAAGTGATTTTTAAGAACCAAAATTATTATGAACAATTTGTGAAATTCATAACACACATTCATAACAATATGTAGTATTTTCTAAGACACTTATAGACAATTTATATAATTCATAACACTCATTCAAAACCATAAGATAATACTTCTGCTTTACAATGTATAGTATAATATTGTCATAGTAATGTACAACCCTAACATGCCTTTGTGGCGAAATAGGGTTTCTCAATATTTGGAGATTGAATAATAATAATAATAATAATAATAATAATAATAATAATAATAATAATAATAATAATAATAATAATAATAATAATATCTTCGTCCGAACTGGTTGAGCGCCCTTGAAAGCCATTGTTTTTTTATTTTTCTGATGATATTTCCATATTACATTATTTTGATATTTCGTTTAGTTTATATATGTCATATATATAGCCTATATATATATTTTTTTTTTTGCAAATGCCCCAGGTTGTCTGTCGACATTTCTGGTGTCCTCTCCTGGCATGGCGTACTTGTAACCCACTTCTGAGGTTGGGGCGCCTGGAAGGCGGGGTTACGTTGACCCGATGATGTGATAGGTGATGATTATGATGATAGTGGTGCGCCAGGAGAGTCCCTAATCCTAAGCTTAATCTAAGATGAATATGAATGATGATGATTGCGATGGTCATATGATTTCGGGGACCGTTTGGGCCTTAAAGGATTCCTGACATTTGTCTTACAGGCGAGGAAAAACCCCGATAAAAACCTCACCCAGAAAAACTGTCCCGACCGGGGATCGAACACGGGCCCGCTGCGTGACAAGGCAATACGCTACCTCCAGACCACAGCGGTGTATATATACTCACCGCTTTGGTCTCGAGGTAGCGAGATGCCTTGTCACGCAGCGAGCCCGGGTTCGATTCCCGGTCGGGACAGGCTCCTGGGTGAGATTTTTCTCGGGGTTTTTCCTCACCTGTAAGACAAATGTCAGGACGCTTAGGGCCCAACGGTCCCCAAAAATCATCTGGCCATCATCATCCTTATCATTACCATCATCATCCTTCACCTGTGTGGAAATCATCGGGAAGCTACGACACCTATAACACTGGTCAACATGATTTTTGTCTCATGAGTACTAATAGTTGTTTTCAAATATGTATTCGGAATTTGTCCATCACGCACACTTATTTTTATTTCAATTTCAATTAATGGATTTAAATAATTATTTTTTAATAAACTTTTTTCGTCCATTTGTCCATTGTAAAATAAAACGGGGAACACTTTCATTAGGATATTTCAGATATGGAAAAGAGATATCAAGGCAAATGGAATCCTAATAGCCTATGCTGGCCGATTATTGTTGGACCATCAAGAGGGATGCTCCACAGGCGAAATATAGCAGAAAATCTTCATTTCTTACTTTCTAAGTGAGTCCGAATGTTCGAATATTGTGTATTACGAATGTAGAAAATATTAAAATGTCTGAAATTATAAATTCCTTTCTCTCGGAAACCTTGCGTCATGGAGAAAAACCGATATCATATTTGAATTCAAGAAAAAAATACTATCAGAATCACATATTTTTCTTTCTGAGACAAAAAAAAGTATTATTTTTTATTGCTCAGTGTAGGGTAATTCCCTAGTGAAGCAGCAAAGCATAGCATGAAAATGCTATGATTGCAGTGAAAGGCCTGCCTTCGGGCAGAATTACTATGGATGGATATATATAACTTAAATTTCCAAGTTTGTTTTAAATAGCAGGTTAATTTAACGAACACCAATTACGATTCATAACTTAATTACACTATATAATAATATCTGAAGCCAAACGTATCATAGTCGGCTTAGTGTTATATTCCTTTGGCATAGTGAGTAAGTTTATAAAATATATAGTGCAACCGAGACTTTCATTGTATTTATAAAGTTTTATACATACAAAATACAAGAGTTATATAAAATGTTATTAATGCAAAGAAAGTCTATGGATCCACTTTATATTTTAGAAAACTTGCTCACTTTCCCAAAGGAATGTTTTTACACATGCTAAAATAACAACTGTATGTTCTATAAACTTTTATATAGTTTCCAGATAAATGTTAATAAATTTAAATTTTCATTAAAAAATTTAGAACTACCTACTTTTGTATGTGTGTCTTAATAACAAAAGTATACATTAAACTTGTTAAATAGGTCTCACATATTAGTTCTAATTCTGAAGCCTCTAGAAATAAATGAAAGGAAGCAAAATAGTTGATTATATCATCATGGACTTATCGGGTTTAGTTTTTTTTTTTCTGAACTTGTTCCTCAAAAAATTATTTCACTCGCATTTTATTTTAATTATAAAAGTAATAATAACATATAAGCCCTAGCCTAGAGATAAATCAAATAGGGCTATATTAAAAATAATCAGATGCTAAATAAAAATAAAGACTAAAATGATTCGTTATTGACCCGAGACCTAAAGTTTATTGTGTCGTAATTAGAATTAAATAGATAGTCTATTATAATATGAAGAAACGTTTAAAGGGTTGGATTGCCCACCTCAATAATTCCCATATAAATATTGCCTATGTCATTAAATTTATTAAATTTGGGACACACGCATAGTTGGTTAAGGCAGTACGCTACAAGTCGAAAGGTCGAGGGTTCGAGTCCCGGTGAGGTGAGGATTTTTAAACTGAACTGGCCTCAACTATCAGGCGGCACCATGATCCTGGAGTCGACTAATTCTCTAATGGAAATGAATATCACACGCTTGTCATGGGGTAAACACGGTCGTCACTTACGGTTGTCATCCCTGCTGACATCTCGTGCCGGTTGCCTAGAAAGGTGGGAGCTTTAACTTGCTGTTACCCTCCTGTGACCTGTAGTGGGATCACTTTATCTGTTTTTTAAATTTATTAAATTATATTTTTACTTAAGCTATTAATAAAATAAATGGTGAAAGATTGTTTTTCGTTCATACAAAGCAGAATTATGAATTACAAGTTATTTATGAAAAACAACAACCTTAATTTATATATCTTATAGCCTATATCTAGGACCTATTTAATTTTCAAATAGCTAACAGAGTTTTCCGTTACAATTTAATTCCATGTAACCGGATCTCTGATATACGTTTTCTCGAAATACAAATTTGGAAAATCAATAGACCAGATGAATATAGGCCTACACTAATTTCCATTTTATATTGTAGACCTAAACAGATTCCAATAAGCTTATAATTAGGCCTAATTCTTATGTAAATTCTGAATTATGTTACATATCTTGTGAGCCTATCTGTTGCTTATCAATAATAATAAAGTACCTATCAACTATCAAGATGATACATAAATTTTCTTTACTGTTTCTAAATTATGTGTAAGTCTATTAGGACCTACATATAAAATTATACAGTATCAGAAATTGGGCCTCCTGCATAAATATACATGATATAATTTCAATATATGTACAAAAAGCATAGCTTAAAATATATATTCTGTAATCTGAAATTGTTTTATATTAGATTGTGTGGAAAGCGAAAATTCGATTTAATCATGCAATATTAATTTAATTTAATTGTCGTAAGATATGTTTAACGTTTAATTAGAAGTGGTAAAAGACAACTTTGATAGCATGGGAATATGATGCGTGTATTAGTTTATAGGCCTATGTTAATTTCTGTAGGTTTAATAGGCCTACAAATTATTTTATTTTAAGTAATGATTATGTACCGATGTATTATGTTCCAGGATTCCCCGCAAGAAAGCAGATGATGAGATGGGAGACGCGGCAAGAGACCGCCCAACGTCGTAGCGACCATTTCACGTTGGGTGTCTTCATCTCCGAGTTCGGTACTGCTTGTTACTAATATTTGAGAAGTTCAAATTGAATCAGAAAACTTTTTGTAAAAATGCTATTTTCGAATAGAGTGCAAATTAGTTAATTGTCGTTCATTACACTTAAATAAAATTGGAACCGTTAGACTATAATAAATTGGCAGTTTCAAAGTAAGGTATCTAATTAATTTTAATTAATACTTTAGTGACTTAGAAAAACCAAAAAAAATTAAATAACCCACAATGTTATTTAATTTTACTTAAATTTCAATAAAATAATATCAATGTTTGTTAAAGTGTTTTGTTTAATGTGATATTTTTACTTTATTTATTTATTTATGGAGACTATTTAAATCATGCCCCAAATGGGAGTCAATGATCAATCACGTTTAAATGATTTTTGTTTTACAACCAATCAGAGTCGTGTTTCACTAAATATTTATCAGTGTTATAATTACCATATTAAAGAAGGCTCCTCCTTTTTAATATTCTGAACAGATCTGACCATTATTTTACAGTGACTGAGCGAATGAGGAATACGGCTACCAGATTGTATATATAGTGCATAGATGTCAACACATAGCGCTTGCAGGAGTTAATATAAAAACATTTGTAGCAATTTATTATACCACCAAAAAAAAAAAGAAACCACTGTTTGCACTTTCTTAAATGTATTTTTTCCCAGGTAGTAATCCAGAAAAATATAATTGTCATATTTACATCATACATCAGGAATGAATTAATATACAGTTTGATGTGTTTCATTTTTTCTCCACTAGAGAGCATTCTTACAATATTGCGTTCCTTTGGCAATAAATACACTGCTCAAAACAATTAGAGGAACACTATGAAATATGCAAATATTTTTTCATTGGATAAAGGTACTAACATGATATTAATAAAGTACATTATTTGTGGTTATTTATTTATTTATGTATTGCTTATTTCAGTAAAAACAAATTAATAACGCTGACAATTAACTTTTCAAATAATTCCGCTATGTAAGCAATTGAATCTTGTGCTTATTGTTCAAAGTTAAACACTCGTTATATAGAGTTAGTATCGTGTATGGCCTCCACGACATTCGATGGCACTTTGGCACCTTCGTGGCATGCTCCCAATAAGATTCTTAATTTCCTTTTGCGGGATATTCTCCCATTCTTCCTTCAGAGCATCTCCAAGTTGCTACAGAGTTTGTGGAGCTTGATGTCGGTTCCTGACCTTCCTGTCTAGAAGATCCCACAAGTGTTCAATAGGGTTGAGGTCTGGGCTGACTGCTGGCCACGGCATTGCCTCAATTTCATTCCTCCTCAGGATATCCCTGGTGGCAGCCGCAGAATGTGCCCTGGCATTATCCTGCATAAACAGAAGTCCAGGGCCTACTCCAATGTCAGCAGGAACTACATGCTCTTCCAGAACGTGCTCGATATACCGGACAGCATTCATTCGCTGGGGAACAAGTACAAGGTCCGTACGATTGTTGTACATAACTCCGGCCCACACCATTATGGAACATCCTCCGAATCTATCAATTTCCTGTACAGCCTCTGCAGAAGATCTCTCCTGGCCGTCCCCACACCCTCAATCGACCATCACAACGTGTAAGACGATACCTGGATTCGTCCGAGAAGAGCACAGACTTCCTCTGGTTCAGGTTCCAATCACCATGGTTTTTCAGCATACGTACGTCTTGCTGCCTTATGCCCATTTGTTAAGCGTGGTTTTTTAACGGGCCTTTTTGGACGAATATTCTCTTTCCTTAATCTGTTCCTTATGGTTTGGTCTGAAATCTGGATTCCGGAAGCCATATGAAGGTCATTCTGCAGGTCTTTTGCAGTTTTTGTACGCTGTCGAAGAGCAGAAAGAACAACATATCTGTCATCCTGGGGGCTTGTTTTAAATTTACGGCCCTGGCCACGTCTTCTACAATACTGACCTGTGTCTCTGTGCCTGTTGCCGAACCTGGACACCATGGAAGGAGAAACCCCAGGCTCTCTAGCCACTTGTCGCACAGCTTGACCTTCTCGAAAAAAGATGTAGAGCATGATACACTTCAAACTCATTTAAATGCCTCATTTTGTCAGAGACTTCAATAAACAAGGCAATAATCAACATTGGTCACTATAGCAACACCAGGAAGCTTACCAATTAGAAGTGGCCAGTGCCTTCCAAAATAAAAAAAAATTCTCTATATTTGTTATTTGTGGTAATTTCTCTGTATTTAGGCCATGGATCTTTAAAATTTGTATCCAATGATAAAAGTAATAATTCAATTTACATATTGTCCAACTTTCAGCATCACAGCTTTAAAAAACAATTACTTATTCAATTTATTACAAGTGTTCCTCTAATTGTTTTGAGCAGTGTAGTATGATCTGGTTATAGTGATAGACAAAAGAAGGAGATGAAGCGTACCTATCGTTTCTCATTTGTTTTCAAACATCGCCGTTTACATTAAATATGTAAATATTTTAAAATAACTATATTTAAATAATGATTTGTTAGTAAACAGCTTAATTTTATTCGTTAAATAGTCCTAACAAATGCCACTCTTGATTTCCAAATTCTCTAGATAAATTCACTCCTCACTTCGTGAATTTATCGATATATTTGGAAATCAATCGTGATAATCAATTCAGTAAACGTTGTGTTGATTTACTATGTTGTTTTTGTTGTAGATATATTAATTATACATTAAATTAGGTAAATTATAATTCTACCTGATTCTGATTATGTTGTAGTAGTCGCAATTATCTATTAATTTATCTACCGTTATGAAATTACCTCAATATAAAATTCATTGGCTGATTCTGTTCTTCTCATACGGCTCAACAGTTCAATGTAGACTTTCGCCTCTCTCCATTCTTCTCTGTCCATGAACCTCATTCTCCACCTGATGTTCCTGTATTCCTATATTGCATTAGACATACAATCCCACTACCTGGATTTGGGTCTATCCCTTCTTCGACTTCCTTTTGGTTAACAAAATGGTAACATTTTCCTCATCCATTCAAATTACATGACATCCATATAATTAGGATTACACTGAGCAACAAAAGAGAAACTTTTTTTTTTGTCTCAGAAAGAAAAATATGTGATTATGATAGTATTTTTTCTCCTGAATTCAAGTAAATTATGATGTCGGGGTTTCTCCATCAAGCAAGTTTTTTTCGAGAGACAGGAATTTATAATTTCAAACAGTTTAATATTTTCTACATTCGTAACTACACAATATTCGAACATTCCGACTCGCTAGAAAGTAAGAAATGACGATTTTATGCTATATTTTGCCTGTGGAGCATCCCTCTTGATGATTCGACAATAATCGGTCAGCATATTAGGATTCCATTTGCTTTGATATCTCTTTTCCATATCTGAAATCTCCTGATGAAAGTGTTCCCCGTTTTATTTTACAATGGACAAATAGACGAAAACACGTTTATTAAAAAATAATTATTTAAATTCATTAATTGAAATTGAAATAAATAAAACTGTGGATGATGGAGAAATTCCGAATATATACTTGAAAACACGATAAAAGGCTGCATTAAGTACAACTACTGGTACTCATGAGACAAAAATCATGTTGACCAGTGTTATCAGTGACACTAGCATAAGTTATATCCAAATCGTGGAATGCAGGCTTCCATGGCCGATATTCATAATATTAATACCCTGATACACAAGGTACAAAAACAATATAAACTTTTAAAATAAATAATTCCGGGCTATGTGGCCGTGGTCTATAACTGGCATTTCTACCAGACGTTTCTCCCTCAACTGCGGAGGGCATCTTTTAGTGGCAAGTGCTTCTACGTGGTGTTCCCTTGTCGTAGACTAGTCTGTTAAACACCACCTATAAGCACTCGCCACTGAAGATTACCTCCGCAGTTGAGGGAGAAACATCTGGAATAAACACTAATTATAGATCAGGGCCACATAGCCCGGAATCTATTAATGTTATATATCCAAATCCTTATAAAGCTGTCTTATTTCTACATTGTATCGTATTCTCCATTCATTATCAACTTTTACTACTACCAACATTATCATTAGGATTCTCCTTACAAAAACAATCAATATATAAAATATCTTCAACTCGTGTCCAACTCAGGCTTGGGACGATAGATGAGATGAGATGAGATGAAATCCCTACATTTGTTAATGTCTGAACGACAAGGGTACCGGCTGACCATATTTGACGCACCATCGCAGGGTGGATGAACAAAATGGAACGGATGAGACGAATATTGAGAAATATTAGAATGAAATTTGTGGCCGGGGAAAACAGCAGACTCCCCGAAAGATACCTGTTCAAACTCCATATCATCCACCATGAAACCCTCTCCTGAACTGGTAAATTATTTAAAACTTTATAGGCCTTTCCGGACTAGTCCCATACTAAGTACAGGGTTGTTTCGCTGCTCAAAGTAACGAAGAAACATTCTTCTCAAAATGTAACTAGTCCCAAAAGGCTTAGAATCATTTATTTTAACATGAGATTTATAAATGTTTAGTCTATTACTAATATTTGTAGGGCTACGGAAAATCCACCTAGGCCTAATACCTAACTCTTACTAGTTTATAACTTCTTTATTTATAGGTACAAGCCTATGCTTAGAAACATATAATTAAATATATGGTATTTCATATCACATATAAATACATTATTAAATGAGAATAGCACTTAACAACAATTGAGAGAAAGTTTGAAGAAGTGCCAGAACTCAAACATCTAGAAACAAAACTTACATTGGCTCAACTCTAGAAACAATGCTATTATGCACTACATGAATTCTTGACAACCCAACTCCTCTCAAAAAAAGTTAAACTAAAAATACACCATCATCATCTTCAGTAAAGTATAATGTCTGATGGCCTGTTATGATCTGAAGGCTAAAATTTAATCCATATTCTCTTTGGACGGAACAAAAATCTCTTTCCATATGGACAGTAGTGAAGGATGGCTAAAAATGTAGGCCTGTAGCCTATAAATGCTATTCTCCCATTTATGCTATATAGATTTGAAACATTGTCTCCAACTTTACGGGAGGAGAAAATATAACCGGTATTTGAGAATAAAGTAGGGCCTACGTAAGATTTTTTTTACTAAAGATTGAAGAAGAGACAGCTGATTGGAGAAGACTACATAACAGTGAGCTACATGGTTTTTGGTAAATCAGACATAATCAGAAGAGTTAAGTCTTAATAGGCAGGGCATATGGCACGAATGGGTAATGAAAGAGGGACATAGAAACTTCTTGTAGGAAATTCAGAGGAAAAGCACCCAATAGGTAGGCCAACAATGAGATGGGGAGAAAAAAATTTAACCATCATTTGGGAGAGGCAAATGATAGGCTACAGGGAATGATTGGAAAACTTTAGCCCAAGATAGGGAAGTATGCAGAACTTATATCCGTATGACCTTGAATATCCGAGTTCAATGGTGTCAGTCAGTTAGTTAGTTAGGTCTATATGATTAGAAAGCTATTGTTAGATTTTAATAGTTGAATATTAAACATCCATCCATCCATAGTAATTCTGCCCGAAGGCAGGTCTTTCACTGCAATCATAGCATTTCCATGCTATGCTTTGTAGCTTTACTAGGGAATTATAGGTGTGGTAGTTTCCCCTTGCTTTCCACAATGGTGAAGGATGATGATAATAATGATAAGGATAAGGATGATGATGATGATGGCCGAATGATTTCGGGGAACGTTTGGCCCTAAACTTCCTGACATTTGTCTTACAGGTGAGGAAAAAGCCCGAAAACACCCAGGAGCCTGTCCCGACCGGGAATCGAACCCGGGCCCGCTGCGTAACAAGGCAGCAACGCTACCTCGAGATCACAGCGGTGGACATATTAAACACATATTTTTAAATAAAGAATGCCAAAAACATAATATAATACCCAAAAAGCTATGACAAAACCAAAGTCATTATCAAAAGCTACGCAGATTTAAAAAAAAAAAAATCTTAAACAAATTGGATTAAAATCCAAATTAAATTTCTGTATAAGAAAAAGAGGCATTAACAAATCAATTATGTTATATAAACCAACAAGCTAATATGAAATTTGATAATTGGTGGCCCATAATGGAAAATCAAATAGGCCCGTACACAATAAAATTAGTGAAATTGGGTGAAAAATATGTAAGTTTACACAAGAAAACAAATTTATAACCGCCAACAAGAAAATACACATAAACACAAGAAAATTATAAAAAAAGGGTAATTAATCTTGCTATAGGCCTAATAAATCGGTCCACTGCTGTGGTATCGAGGTAGAGTGCTGCCTTGTCACGCAGTGGTCGGGACAGGCGGTTTTTTTTTTTCGGGGGTTTTCCTCACCTGTAAGAGAAATGTCAGGAAACTTAGGGCCCAACGGTCCCTGAAAATCATCTGGCCATCATCATCATCTTTCACCGGTGTGGAAAGCAACGGGAAGCTACCACACCTATAATTCCCTAGTAAAGCTGCAAAGCATAGCATGAAAATGCAGTGAAAGAACTGTCCTCGGGCAGAATTACTATGGTTGGATGGATAATAAATCTGAATGAAGAAGAAAAAAATATATATTCCAGGATATAAATTCAATTTCCCTAAAACCAACATAAATTAAATAAATAAAATTAGTTGAAAGTGAAATAGCCATTAACAGCCATCGCAAGATAGATGACAAAATACATGCAAAATATTTAACTGCCCAGGTTATGAAAGAAACTACAAAAATAAGTCGATGATGTTAAATAAGAAATAAAACTGAATCTAAAACATCACAAAAAGCCAAAACTTAAAACGCATAATGTAACTCATTTGTTTTATTTAGGAATATACCACAATAGAGTGTTTCTCCTTCAACCCAAAGTGATTTGTCGCCAGAGGTTCCTGTCTAAAGCATCTTCTTCCATCAAATCTCTAGTTTCCATACTTCTCTTTACCCCATCCATCCATCGTTCTCTAGGCTTGCCTCTTCCACTTCTTCCATTAGCTTTCCAATTAAGATATTCTTTGGTATTCTCTCTTCTTCCATTCTCATGAGGTGTCCATACCATTTATAACATTTTTCTTCTACATTTCTTAATGTTTTTTTTTTCAACTTGCATAATTTCCTTTATTGTGCTATTTCTGAATTTTTGTGTTGGTACATACCATTTAATATCATAATTTAAATTGTTCACCAATATTGATTAATTGATTTCCATTTTCATTTCTTGTTTCCTCTCCATATGGACCAATTACATCATTCTTCTTTTCTGATTCTACTCTTGCGTTCATGTCCCCCATCATTATTATTTCCTTTCGTTAGGGGAATACTTCTATAGTATATCTTATCTTATCCCAAAATTTATCTTTCTCAGCACTGGATTTATCATTTGTTGCTGCATATGCACCTAAAATGACCACTTCTCTTCCAAATAATATTATTTCTATATTTATTAATCGTTCATTTATACATGTCTAGTTCTTAATTTTACTCTTCAGTGTTCTATAAATCAGTATTAAAACTCCAGCTAGTGCTCTTTTCCCCTTATCTACTCCATTCCATATGTCTACATACTGCCCAAGGTTCTTCTTTTGAACCCTTCTTTTTTGTCTCTGTTAGTACTAATATGTCCAATTTATCAAATTCATATTAAGATAATAAAGGCGACGTCATAGTTTTGATAAATACGAATAATTACCTAAATTAAATAGTTTATGGAAGAAAACAAAGTATAAAATAAAAATAAGAACTTATAAATAAATTTCAAAGGAAAATAAAACAATTAAAAAATATAGGCCTACATATAATACAAGCATTGAAGTCGAAAACCATATACTTCAGATAGCCTACTACCGTCATCACTACAAATTAAATAGATTAATTATGTGTATATGTGCCAACAATAACCCTACAGCGCCTTCAATTAAAACCTTACCAAAAATTCAAGAACAAATATACCAACACAACCAGTCATCAATTACACCAATTCATCTAATTGTAAAGTGCCTAAGTGATCTGTAAAATAAATCAAAGAAGAAGTAACATTAAAAAGCAAATATACAGTAAAAATAATATTTGATCTACGCAACCAAATTCTAAATATAAAAAAATCAATAACAATACCAAAATGTCGTTAGACATTAAGAATTCATATTAACGAAAAGATAAAATAATAGAAGAGCAATTAAAAGGGAAAAAAATGCGTACAATAACTAAACAGAATGATTAACGGGGTATTAAACAAGATTGTTTCAAATTCAATAACAAGTTCTTCACTCAAGAGGACGGTTTACAAATGGGCAAGCCCTACTTCAGGAATCATATCCGAAATATCCCTACAAAATTGGAAGAACACTTTAGAGTACTAAAAGAATAATTCAACATAATACTAATAACAAGATATTGGCGACGACCTCTGATTAACAAATATTAGGCCTAATATTTCTTCCTACGAGCTGTGAAAGATTGTACAAGACAAGAACATATTAAAAATGAGAATATTAGAGAGGAACTAAAAGTACAATCACTTCTTCAACAAATAGAAAAACCCAGGAACAATTGGATAGAACATCTGCAAAGAATGACAGAGGATTGGATAGCAAAGATGGCACTGATGTATAATTCTGGAAGATAAAGATCGGTAGGAAGACCAAGAAAGCGCTGGGCTGAACAGATGTGAGATCGGAACAGTCAAAAACCTAATTCGTAAAGGATAATGATGATAATGATTTTCTTAATAGACTTTCAAAATTGGACTCCAACTGGACATATGGACCAAGGAAGACCAAAACATCGCAGGAAAGGTCAAGATCATCTTTGTTAGGTTTTCCGTCACAGGTCACATGGCCTGTCACGGATGAGTTCATGATGATGGTGAATTTTTTCTATTGAATTTTTATTGTTGTAAATTATTTACTACGTGTTTCTACATTTTAGGTTTTTTTCTATATGCCGATGTCTAAACTATTGTTATTTAAGTTGGTTGTTGTAAGATCTAGGCCATACACAGTCATAGGCCTACTTCCTTTAACATAACCTTCAGAATAACTGACTCCTCTCAATAAAGGACATTTAAAAAGTAGGCCTATCCTGGAAAAAAACATTGGCTCTTATGAGGAAATCTCTTCCCATTAGAGGACATTGTTAATAATGGACACGGACACTACAACGTATCCCCAAATGACAAAACTTACGAATAATGGAGAGCATGAGAAAGGAAAATTTTATACTGATGTTATTCTTTGCAACAATGAACATCATCGCGCATTTTGAAAGACATTATAGTTTTTTAAAGTCATTATAGAGCATTTTTAACTTGAGTCTCGGGAGCAGCATGTTAATGTGAATACTGTTTGTGTCTTCAAAAGATAAAGCTACATTTTGCCTGGAATGCCACAAAAACACAAACGAATAACACTGAATGGAAAGATAGAGATCATCAATGTCTACGAAAATGTAAACACATTGAACCAGTGTTTTTAATGAAATATGGTGAATGCAGGTTCATTTCAAGCCACCCTAACAGAATTGAGACATTTTGTCTAAATTTGTGAAGTAGGCCTATAGTAGTGTAAATTACGTTAGTCATTCGTTTAGATATAACTTACTGTAATACAATAATATATAACTGTAGGCCTACACATTAACACTGTACTGTACCATTCAGATTTTAACCTAGACCCTACTACTGTATTCAAATAAAGAAAAATGTTCATTAATTCACGCATATAGGCCTATTGTAATTTTCTTTTTTACTATACAGTACCGCATAATGTAGGCTACTGTACTGTATTTTTATTTATTTTCATGTAGCTAGGCCCTATAGCGACACTTCTTAATAGTGGACATTTTTATATTCTCCATAAGTGTCCGTTATTCAGAAGTTTGACTGTAATTAATTAATTATTGGTTTCAGTTTCTTCTGTAAACTGTATCTGTTTCATGCATTTGTTCAGTTCTATTAAAATGTCTTTTTCCTAAATAGCAGCAGTACAGACATCGACATTTACAGAAAACCTACTAGGCCTACATAGTAACAATAATTGCCACCTACAAAAATCCAGATTTCCCAGGAACAAAAAGTTAGTACTTTTATGAGCCTCATAAATAGAATGACGAAACTACCGCTAAACCAAGAAACCTATAGGCCTAATAAAGAACTATACTACCTAAAAGTCTAGCTTCTAAAAATGAATAAGTTATCGACGAATAAATAATAAACTAGTCAAAAAGCGAAAAGGAAGGTCGAAATAACAAATATAAACTAACTAAATAAGGAAATTGACGAAAATAAAACTGTAAGTAATCAACCTTGGTAGCCCCTATATACAGGAATCGAAACTCTAAAACTGGCAACAATTATTTAAGGGCACGATAAAAAGTAAGGATCGCAGATAAACTAAAAAACATATTAAAATCAAATAGAAGATATAGCCTATATATGCCTATATTGTTTATACATGTATGAATATAAATAAAGGAGTGTACAAACTAGAATGTAGGCCTATCATTTGTGAAACATTTTATAGGTTGTTTTCGGCAGAACTACAAGATATTTTAATATATGTTTTTAACCTATAATGAAGAATTTTACAAAATTATGGCAGTGCCTGTCTTAACATATGCAAGTGAAAATTGGACTCTTAACCGTTCAGACAGAAGGAAAATAGAAACTGCAGAAATGAAGTTCCTACGTTCAGTAGCAGGTGTGACAATTTTGGACAAGAAAAGAAGTGAGGATATTAGGAATGACTTAAATATTTTCAATTTAACAAATAGAATTGACAACATGAGAAACAACTGGTATGAACATGTCAAGAGAATGCCTACAGATAGAATCCCTCAGCTGCTACTAAAGTACAAACCAATAGGACATAGAAATGTTGGACGCCCATTTACTAGATGGGAGGATTCATTAAATCCCACTTGATGTGAAAACAGGTCATGAAGCAGAAGAAGAAGAAGAAATATAATGAAGATGAATTAAAATTTGCCAAAAACATATAATATAAACAAGCCATCAATTCAACGTAATCAACAACGCGTTATCGATCTTGCACAGAGAGCATAAAAACTCAAGAATTAATATCCTTGCAGAAATGGAAATCTTAAAAGAAGCCAAAAATATTAACCCACTTGACGAGAACACGCCCAACGACATGAGCCCCTTATATAAAATCTTAACAAATCACAGTTAGTATCTTTTAAAAGCTAAAGATGGAACATGTTCTTCTGAAAGGCCTAAGCAAAGTGAAGTGATCCACTAGGCCTATAGGCCTCAGGAGGCCCGTGTGATAATAGGAAGTTAAGCCTCTCACCTATTTAGACAATCAGCATAAAATCTCATCTGGGTTGTCAGCCCTGCGTGACGATCGCCTTCACCCCTGAATAAGCGTCTGGTAGGCTACTAATTTCCGTTATAGGCTGAGTCGACCCTGGAATCATTGATTCGCTAGAAGATTCAGGCCAGATTAAAAATCATGATCCCACTGGAACTTCAGGCGTGTGGCTATAACGGCGTGCCCCTCCAAAATGCCTACATATTGTTTTAAATATATATTATTTAGTTGACTAGGTTACATCTAAGATCTCAAGTACGAAATTTATTATTTTAACTTATAGGCCTACAAAATAACATAATTATGTGTCTACTTATACGCTTAGAAAATTTCTGTAAAATAGGCCTTATAATATGCCTACGTTATAACTTGATATGTTGCAAAAATTCCCCTAGTTAAAATTATAGGGCCTATCGATAATATGCTTAAAATTCTCTATTTCACTGGAACTATCGAAAACAAGATTCATTGCCATGTGGATATACGCTCTCCATCTCTCCATAGGCCCTACATCCATACAATTAGCTGAAATGTTCTAATCATTCTTTGAATAATTCACTTATATCTTCTTAACCTGACGAATTTAGTTACACTTATTTCCATGCAGATGTCAGCAGTAACATTAGTAGCTTACATCACCTCGATGAGACATCTAGTAGGAAACTAAGGTATTATTCAATTGGATGACGATCATTAAATTTTTCTCAGAGGTATTCAGATTTGAGGATATTTTACGAAACTGGAAATCTCGGGACATAAAATTAAAATTCCTCCCGGAAGACTTATTGTTTGGATTTTACCATCCTACCCCGGCCGGGTTTCAATCCACGACTCTTGGGACTAGAGGCAAGGAATATAATCAATAGACCACCGCAGTTGAGCTCGCGGTAAAGTAAAACGAAAAAGGTGTTGACGAACTTATGTCGGCGTTGCCAAAAACCTCTGGGTTTACTTAATAACCTATAGGCCTATCCTTAATTATCACTAAAATATGTAATGTCAGATAATTAGAATTTATTTATATATATATATATATATATATATATATATGAATGCTTGAGTCGGGATTTGTACCTGAGTCTCTAAATGCTGTACATTTAGCTCTCTAACGATCTGAGCTACCCAAGAATTCCAACACAAACATACATTTTTCTTATTATATGTAGTATTCTCAATTCGCACAAGAGGTAGCGGAAAATCGTTCCGACTGATATCCTGTGGCCAATATAACATGTATATATATATATATATATATATATATAAGCCCACCGCTGTGGTCTCGAGGTAGCGTGCTGCCTTGTCACGCAGCGGGCCCGGGTTCGATCCCCGGTCGGGACAGTTTTCCTGGGTGAGGTTTTTATTGGGGTTTTTCCTCACCTGTAAGGCAAATGTCAGGAAAAGTTTAAGGCCCAAACGGTCCCCAAAATCATATGGCCATCATGATCATCCTCGTTCTTATCATTAACATCATCATCATCATCACCCTTCACCGGTGTGGAAAGCAACGGGAAGCTACCACACCTACAATTCCCTAGTAAAGCTGCAAGCATAGCATGAAAATGCTATGATTGCAGTGAAGGACCTGCCTTCGGGCAGAATTACTATGAATGAATATATATATGGTCTGAATATATTTTGGGATTTATGAAACTAAAAAAAAACTGGGTTTTTCAAAATTAACAAAAAAATAATAATTCTTAACTTCAAATTTTCAAATATTTATTATTTTCATTTAACTTCAAAAGGAATTTTAAAACATTTGTTTAGGAAAATTCTTACAGGCGAAAATGTTAATGTAAATAAGCGTCGAAACTGTCTGCAATGTATTGAAATAGACCTAAGAGATTATTTTCTCTTATATTACTTGTACAATATTAGGTTATGTTATTACAAATAGAATTAAGCTTTCAAAAAATCTAAGAAATTAGTAAATATATCAATAAGAATATAATTTACTATTTAACCTTACATAATAGGTGCCTAATTTGTATATTTTCGTTATTTGATATCTTATATTAATTAATGAATAGGCCCCTAATATTGGTTTATATGTCCATTTTGAATTTTTTGTAGAAAATATATTACACGACCTTGCATCTACAAATTTTCATAGTCTTACGCGATATTACAATGGTGAAACATTTCTTGTGAATCATACAGGGACCAGTATTGGCTGTGGTTTATTACCAAATTTCCTCTCAATATCGAAAGAAATTATTGGGATATTTAGTTCACATTAGTGCCTATATTTATAAAATATGTAATAATAATCATCCTATTCATCTACCGTCATTTAACCGTAAAAAGTTACTTCAATATAAATGTATATTTATTTCTTTTTTATTGAATCTCCAATAATACGAACCCTATTTTACCATCCGGTATGTTAGGGTTTTAGTTACAAAACAATTAATTATTTACAGTAATTTACAGTAATTTCTAGCGTTACATAATAACGTAATATGAACAAATAAATTAATTAATTAATTAAGAAACAAAAAAAACTAACTAAAAGTCTCTTAAAAATATGATGGATAAAGTATATATAGCCTATATAGGGCCTATATGCCTAATATAAATATACAGCCCTAAAATAATAAAATTATTGACAACAGTTTGACTGATTTATTTCTTTAACTGAGAAACAGGCCAGCAAGTTAGGGGCCTAGAGGAAATCACATTAGTGAGACGAAATTACTCATTTTTCATTTCAGATTTCTTAACCGGATTACATAGGGCCTACTTCCCATATCAACCAGCTATTCAATTGCACTCATATGGCTAAGTAGACATGTTCTTGCTCTTCATACATAAATTGTTGTAGTATAGTCGGGAACCGTATTTGGGTCTAATGGAATGTTAGCCAATAGATTTACGCCATACAAGGAGTAAAAATGTGGGCCTACATATTCTAACATGTTGAGAAATAAAATATATCTGAAACTGACGAAGGAAAGTTTGTATGCAGGTTTACAAATAGCTTCTGAGAAGTGAAGAGAGATTATTCAGTTCTAATTAATGTACATCTTAATTATAAGTTTTCGGGTTAAGACGAGAACGTGCACAGAGCACTAATTAGTTTAAATTATGGGAAAAAGAAAATTTCCTTCTAAGACTAATCAAAATCAAACTTCACACTAACGAAGTTCCTGCCATAAATCATTGTTAAATGACCAATTATAAAAGCTCATAAATAACCCCCAACCCTCGTGGAGCTGAGAAACTTTATGGTGGTGGTACACACAGTGTAATATGAAATCTCGCGACAGGGTGTAGCCATACCAAAGTTTAAGATCATAATATGACGGAGCATCAATTAATATTAGTATTATTATTTTGCCCAACACTGCAGAACCTGTGGAAGCAGCACAGCACAATTCTAACCTGTATCTCAGAGCAACAAGGACACATATCCATATTACTCAAATGCTTTCCAATTTCATGTGTTGGGCCACCGTAAGCAATACGAAACGAAACTAAATAACTGTAAAACAAATTAAAATATATTTGTATCAGATTATTTAAACGAAGGGAGTTACTTTTTTTATCATAAATAGCTAATATAGGCCAATGTATGAACTCCATACTTTCTGTGTGGGGACACGGGTGCTCATTAGCGGATGTTTCTTAACTAGGTTAATTTAGTTACGCTTATCTAGCTACATATGTCAACGAGTATCATGTGGTTAGCACATAGCCTCAATGAGACATCTAACAGGCAACTGAGGTATTACTTGGATGGATGAAGGTCGGTTAAAATTTGCACAGAGGGCTCTTTACTCAGGCTTGCGATTATTTTAGGAGCCTGAACATTGTTGGACTCGGAACTTATGGTTTAAAGTCTCTCCTGGAGGTCTTGTCTTTGAATTTTTCCATTCTAAAAATGTATCGATCCCCAGCAGGGGTTGATCACGCGACCCTCGGGAATAGAAGCAAAGGACATGTCTACTAGAATAAGCAAAGTCTAACAGATAGATAGCACTAATCTGAACTATTTTAAATTTAGCAACACTTCGGCAAACCACTTTATAAAGCCTAAACATTTTATGGTGTGTTGGGCCTACTTGTATTATGAAACTGGAGAGAAAACTAGGGTGAGTGTATGTTTTAAGTAGGCCCTATATGTGTGCAGTGTAAGCGTGTTGTGTGAAACTGATGAAGACAAGGAAGAACGTGAAATGTTATGCCCACTCCTGTCCAAAAGCACTGTGGGACTACCACGCTTAACTTCCCTATCAGATGGACGAATGGCTATAAACTGTACAATATTTCATCTCAGTATATGTAGGGACTACTGAGGAGAGTTTAGAATTCAATCCAGGCTCCAGAAAAAAAAAATCCGAAATTGAAAATTTTACAATTAAAATTTCCAACCTCGCGGGTATCGATCCCGAATCCACTAGTCAGGAAATAGACATGCTACTACCAGAGGTAGCAATGTGGACTGCGTAAAAGAGCTTAGTTACTACTGTTCTCTACAAACTCTAACTGAAAAAGAAAAGTGAAAGAGAGAGAGAGAGAGAGAGAGAGAGAGAGAGAGAGAGAGAGAGAGAGAGAGAGAGAGAGAGAGAGAGAGGAAAATTAATTTTTACAAACAGAAAATAATTTCTGTCGATATTTGATTTGGAATTTTATAATGAAATCGATATTAAAAGGTATGTATTTAATTAAATATAGCCTATGACTGGTAGGCCTATAATCTATGGGCTATCCACTAACTAAATAACTCACTATCATTAAGCTCTCCATACATCCCTATCCCGAACTAATATCTTCAAATCATCTCCTATATAATCTACTTCCCTCAGAGCATTGTTAGTATTGTTCTCCCACTCTATTCTTGTCTTTCTACTGGGCGCTTTCCCTCTGGATTTCTTATATTGAGTTTCCAAGCATCTTTTTCATCCCCATTCGTCCCACATCTCCTGCCCATCGCAGTCTACGAGACTTCATCATCATCATCATCATCATCACAGTACATTCACGAATTTAGGCCATTTGTTGACTTGTTTCGGCCTCAAGAGAAGCACCATCCAAAGTCTTTAGAGTGGACGTCCTGGTCTTCTTCTTCCTGCAGGTTGATATTTTAACATTTGTTTGGGTATTCTGTGATCTTCCATTCGATGAACATGTTGCATCCAACTTAACTTATAATCAGAAATTTTGTTTTCTAAAGGTTCCATGTGTAATTCTTCTAAGATGTCTTCATTTTTTTTGTGATCTAGTAGTTTGTATCCTGCAGTCCTCCGAAGGTATCTCATTTCAGCAGATCTAAGTCTCTGTATATCCTTCTGTTTCAACGTCCATACTTCGCTACTGAAACTTAACGGTTCTTAATATCAGTCTATCTGTTTTATTTTTTTTTTCATAAAGATCATGTAGCTCACTGTTAAGTAGTCTTCTCCATTCGCCTGTCTGTTCATTTCTCTTTTGTCCAAAATTATCCGAAGGAGTTTATTCTCAAACAATTGCAACCTTTTCTTATCATTTAATGTAAGAGTTCTTGTTTTTCCATCCGTATAATATGTCTAGGCCTATACTATAACTGGAAGAATAGCCGTTTTATATGTTTCAAGTTTAACGTTTTTTTTTAGAAACGTTGGGACGAAAAATGACATGTAAAATAGTATGAACCTAAGTTATATTTAATTTCTTTTTGCACCTCGTAACTGTTCGTAATCATTGTCCCTAGGTAGGCCTACATGAATCCAGCCAGGTCTTAATATTTTTTCTCATTTTTCATTAACTGTCAATTTACATTACAGTATATAATGTATTTTTATGTGTGATCGCTATAAACTTACTATTTCCACTAATATAGGCCTATATAAAAGGCATTATTTCGTCACAAATGAATTGTTTTATTTAAATAGATGCATAAGTCCATGGATCCTTGTTGCTTTAACAATATTTCTGCAGCATACACAGGAACATAATATAAAGTTTCGCCATTATTCAAAAGAGAAATGGAAGGGGGATTGAAGAAGGCGATGGGTGGAAAAGATGGAGGTGAGTGGGAGGGTTGAAGGGAACAGAAAACAAACGAGAAACGCTGAGCGTCGTCGTCGTCTTCTTAGATAATAAACGACCAAAGAGGCAATTAAATTTTCTCCAGTTCCTTTACTTCCCTTCCTTCATCTTTATTCTCTTCTTTATCTCGGCTTCTTTCTATTTCCACTCGTATAAAGCTTTTATGCACAGCGTTTTCCTCCCCCTCTTTCTTGCCTTTTCGTTATTTGACTTCACTTGTCATGTTCCATCTTCGATCTATACCCTAAGCCACGCCTACGTTTACTTAAACTGACGAATAAAGGGTTGGAGTTATACCTTCAGAGTAGGTTCTTTTTTCTTTTTAATAAGGGTGAGGGTGGAGGAATGGGGTTGTGTTTGTTAGAGTTCTTGCTATAGTAACCGAAGAAAACTTGTGCTCCCTGAGGCCGACAAGGCAAGCAGGCCACGTATGCTCGACATTCCTCAAAAGTTGTGTTTTAAAACACCAACTTTGTGAGCTGAACAAGAAGCTAGAAGCTTCTATCATACTTTGAAGTTTCCAGTTAAGAACAAAGCTTAATGATGCTTTCTTTAGCCCAACTCTAAAACCGATGGTGTGGTTAAAATGAAGTCATGTAGACCCAAAACACTTTCACAAAGTTCTTTCAAAGTAAAGCTTTCTATTCCATATTTTTTATAGCTAAGTCATATTTTTAAAACGCACATTTCTTTTCAACTTACAGAATTTCGATAAAAATAAAGAAGGCAATATTTCTGGATGAATAGTTCAGCATAAAGTAAAGTGATCCCACAACAAACCTCAGGAGGCCCTTGGGGTAGTAGGAGGTTAAGGCTCCCACTTTTTCTAGACAATCGGCACTTTATGTCAGCCGGGTTGTCAGCCCTGCGTGACGGCCGTCTTTACCCCCAGAACAAGCGTCTGGTACTCATTTTAGTTAGAGGCTGAGTCGACCCCAGGGCCATAGTGCCGCCGGAAGGTTTGGGGTCAGTTTAAAAATCCTGACCTCAACGGGACTTGAACCCTCGACCTTAGTTCAGCATAACAAGTCTATATTAGTCCAACACTTATGGTACTACTACAGAAAAAAAAACCTTAAAACTCTGCTAAAACCCTTAATACGATTCAGACTGCAATAAACATCTATAATCTTAGGCCTATCATAAAATAATATCGAAATATTTATATTTGTATTCCCTAATACTTCTTATTTAGCCTATAAGAACATTGATTCAATGATTAATGAACCAACTGTTGACAGAGGAGCTTATTTCATCAAATAAAAATCTGAACGGTTAAATTGCCACAGCAGTTCTTTTTCAGGATGGAGACTACGCAAACTTGAATTTAGTTTTGTGACCGGTAGTACCTCATTCCTAACAGAGTGCAATATATTTCCAATACTAGTAAAATTCATATCAAATTCCGTTGAAGTGAAGTCATATGATGAAAGTTAGAAATTGAAATGTACCTGTTGACAGGTGCCGTCGTCCTGAACTTTGTTAAAATGTTGTATATAAAATTAACTGGAGCGCTTTTGGAAGTTGTCTTCCATCTTCGGCAGGTTGAGCTTCTGCTACTCGTTGTTGTTGTGTACGGTGATGTATACCTACTCCAACTGTTTGTAGCAGCAACTGACTTGTTTTTGACGATCTCGTATAATAAGTTTGACTGGGATGCCTTCTCATTAAGAAGTGAGGTGTTGTTTGTTTCCTTTATAATTTCGAGGTCTTCAAATATAGCCTATTTATCCTAGCTGGAATGTTTTCTCGGTGGATTATCGTGAGAGTATTTTCAATTGTGTTCATTCGATGACCTGCGTTAATGTACACGAATGAACACAATTGAAAATACTCTCACGATAATCCAACGAGAAAACATTCCAGCTAGGATAAATAGGCTATATTTGAAGACCTCGAAATTATAAAGGAAACAAACAACACCTCACTTCTTAATGAGAAGGCACCCCAGTCAAACCCATCATACGAGATCGTCAAAAACAAGTCAGTTGCTGCTACAAACAGTTGAAGTATACATCACCGTACACAACAACAAAGAGTAGCAGATGCTCAACCTGCCGAAGATGGAAGATAACTTCCGAAAGCGCTCCAGTTAATTTTATAAATAATATTTTAACAACGTTGAGGACGACGGCACCTGCTAACAGGTACATTTCAATTTTTAACTTTCATCATATATTTCCAACACAACTTGTTTTACGCCACTGCTTCGACGTGTACAGGCGCTGGCGCAGTTTCCTCCGAAGTCTCTACATCTGATTTGCTAGGGAGCACCAGAGACTCTCTTTACGGCGTCACAGAGCACTCAGTTGGCAATGGCTCGTCTATAGGGTCTATTAATAGGCCTATATAGGTGAATAGGCTGTCTTTGGTGTAATGTATATTTTCGAAAGATGAACTCCACTGGCCCTGCATCTTTGAATTGATTTCAATGAGCAATCCAGATCGACCACATGTTTGCTTTATTTCCATTGTCTGACATCACGTCCTTCACTGGCATCTTCAACTGATAGGGATCTTTTTATATAAAACTACTAGCCTGCATTTATCAGAGAATAGGTCTATTTATCAGAATACCAAATATGTTTTACTTCTGACGACCAGGATTAGGCCTATTCGGAGTATAATTTCATTAATATTGTTAGAGCTAATTTAAGTCTCTTCAAAATCATCAGCATGGATGAAGTGTACCCATATTGTTAGCTTGAAAAAAAAAAGGCAGAATATTAGTGCTTATTTATGTTACAATAGAGATATCATTTGTTTGAAATCTTCCACTCGATATGACATTTCGGTGGTTATAAGAATTCTCCCTGTAGAGCAAGATTCAGAACATTGAGGTATCCGAAGTCCACCGCTGTGGTCTTGAGGTAGCGTGCTGCCTTGTCACGCAGCGGGCCCGGATTCGATTCCCGGTCGGGACAGGCTCCTGGATGAGGTTTTTGGAGTTTTTCCTCACTAGTAAGACAAATGCCAGGGAGCTTAGGGCCCAACGGTCCCGGAAAATCATCCGGCCGTCATCATCATCCTCCTTCACCGATGTGGAAAGCAACGGGAAGCTACCAAATCTATAATTCCCTAGTAAAACTGCAAAGCATAACATGAAAATGCTATGATTGCAGTGAAAGACTGTCCTAGGGTAGAATTATTATAGAATAGAATCATATAAGCAAGGAACGCCAGGCTGTATTATCTGTCGTTTATGATATGGACATGTTTTTTTTTTTCGTTTCCAGGAATAAAATTATTTATTCACGAATAACGAAGGTTCCATATTTCACCTCATGGTTAGCCACGTACGTCACTATGATAAAGAATATCACCATAGGGCCTATTGACTATCCCATGTTTAGAAAGTTTATAGGCCCTAATAGGCGGTGGCTAGACTTTTTGGTCGTGTAGTATTTACAGCTTTAACTAGATAATACTATAAGCTTATTCATTAAGGCCTATATAACAAACTAACTTAAGGAACCCGTAGGTAAAATGCCGCGCGGACATAAGCTCTCCATACATCTATCCCGAGGTAATATATTCCAATCATCCACTAGGCCTATATAATTTACGTACCTCAAATAATGATTAATGTTATTCTCCCACCTTATTCTTGGTATACCAACTAGGTGTTTTTCTTCTGATTTTCCTACAAGAAGCTTCCCTACACCTCTTTTATTCCTAATTCGTGCCACATGCCCTGCCCATCGCAATCTACGAGACTTAACTGTTCTTATTAGGCCTATATCTGGTTTCCTAAAGACATTGTAGCTCACTGTTAACGAAGTCTTCTTCATTCGCCTGTCTGTTCATCTCTGTTTGGTCTAAAAATGTTGTAAGAACTTAATTCTAAAACACTCGTAATCTCCTTTCCTCCCTTAAAGCAAGAGTCCATGTTTGGCATCCAATTATTTATTATTATTATTATTATTATTATTATTATTATTATTATTATTATTATTATTATTATATCAATTGACCAATGTATTATTATATTTTAGCGCACAGAATTTTAATTTTTATGTCGCAATGGATATGAGTAATGTAATATTGGATGTTTTTATTCTTAAATTTATCCTTCAAATCACCTAGCTAAAAAGTTCATAAGTTCAAACATCGCAGGAGCTCCAGGTTCGAGAAGAATAATTAGCGGCTCCAGATACTCATTTTTCCTATGATAAATTGAACTTTACAATAATTGTTTTAAAATATGCGAAAATATACAATCCCATAGCTGTATCTTTCATTAGAATCGAGTCTAATAAATAATTATATCCTAATTTCAAGTAAATTGTTAAAACCCGTAATTAAAACAGCTAGTTGGGCGGTATCTGTGATATCAGTGCTTTCATCTATAGCCAACGAATAACACAAGGGCCTAAAAATGTAGCCTATTTGATACATACGTTAACTGTAGGGCTTCTACGTCGTCAGCATTTCCTGAAAGTGTAAACTGATCTTGTAGCTAAAACTAATAACGGTAATACATTCGTTATTCCCGTTTCTTCATCTTTTCCTACTACGTCCTTTCGCAATTCATCCTATAGGCCTAATTTCATCATGATATTAACACGTTATTTTCTTTGACATTTATTTTATTCAGCAGTATGGCACGAGTAGTGTTGTGTATTTCTTTCGAGTATTCGAACATACTAAATATTTCGCTGTCTCATATGCAGGTATAACTCTTCCAAAACAGAAAACGATTTATTGGAGTTGATAGTCTTTAAGGTATGTATATTTGTTGAAGTCGTGATTCTTTATTGAAAACACCGCTACACACTCAGTTTATTACGTAGATGCTTTCATTAACTTAATATCTAGCTATAATATAATCAATGGGATTATTGAACCAGGAGGTTCATGGCCGGGCAGACTTAAGCTATCCATAAATGCTTATCCTGAACTAATGTTTTCCAATCATTCCTTGTATAATTCATCTCCCTCAAAAAGTAGTTAACGGTCAATCTCCCACCTCATTCATGGCTTACCTATTGGATAATTTCACTCTGGTTTCCTTGCCCGATTTTCATTCCCTAATCTTGCCACATATGCTGCCCATCGCATTCTGCGAGACCTAACTGTTCTTACTATATCTGGGTTCCTATGTAGACCCTACTATAGATAACGTAGCACCCCAGTGAAACCCATTATACGAGATCGTAAAAAAACAAGTCAGTTGCTGCTACAAACAGTTGGAGTATACATCACCATACACAACAGCAACGAGTAGCGGAAGCTCAACCTGCAGAAGATGGAAGATAACTTCCGAAAGCGCTCCAGTTAATTTTATATATACACAATATTTTAACAAAGTTGAGGACGACGGAACCTACCAACAGGTACAATTTGATTTTTGACTTTCATCATTGTATTTAGTCTTCTCCATTCTCCCATCTGTTAGTCTCTCTTTGGTCCAGAAATTTTCCTAAGAATTTTATAATCAAATACTCATAAAATATTTAGCTATAACTTACCGTAATGTCCTGCTGGAACCAATTCAAATTATTTGTTACTTATTTTCCTTATGTCACATAAAAAATATATTGCTTTATTATTATTACTTTTTATTACTTTTATTATTAGGCTACTATTTATTATTATCATTACTATTGTTATTATTATTAGTATTATAATTTTGTAGTTGGTGTAGGCTAATTTTCTTTTAAATTAATTATCTATTCTTACAGCTTATATAATTCGTGTCTAATTTCTGTAATAAATAAATAATTTCAAAACACATTCAAAGTATTAAATCTCTATTTCTGAATACTGAGTTACAATTGTTTTTATTTGTAACCTATTAAAATTTTTATCCTACTTCCTTTCAAAACTAGGACTATCATTGTCCTCCAAAAATACTTGTTTTCACATTTGTTTTTGAGGCCTGTTCAACAGAATGCCTTTTGTAGGGTCTAATTACTAAAATGTTCCTTTTATTTTTGTATGGTTTAATTATAGACCCATAAACATTACAAAATTATACATTTTCAGGATTTCTGTACCTCGCTGATTTTATATTATCGTAGTAGGATAAACATTAAATCTACTATTTATGCTCCACTAAAGATGATATGCCAACTACTCAGTTTTCAAACTCAACAAATTTGTATTATGTCTTCGGGACAAGTTTCCTGGGTGAGGTTTTCTCGGAGTTTTTCCTCACCATTAAGACAAATGTCAGGAAAATTTCAGGCCCAAACTGTCCCCGAACATCATAAGGCCATCATAATCATCATTCATATTAACTCTAGATGGGATTAATAACTCTCCTGGCGCAACATTATCATCATCATTAATCACTCATCAAATCATCGGGCCAGGCGCTCCAACCTCAGGAGTGGGTTACAATTACGCCAATGCCAGGAGCGAATACCAAAAATGTCGAAAATGACAATATGGGGCATTGGATAAAAATATTTAAAAAAACCATTTAAACTGAAGGGATTGGGGAATATAAATTACAAGACGTTCTGAGAGAGTTAAGTTGTTAAGCCAATGGAGATAATATGACAAGCATTGAAGAATAAGATGATAGGAAGGAAATATAGAGGCAATCCTAGAGATTTCTGAAAAAAGTAAATAAAAAAAGAAGAGAATACTTTTAATGGATTGGGGAGGAAGATTTTTTTTCCTAATGCTCTCTCCATATATGTTTCATATTCTCTCTAGCAGATCAATACAAAACAGCTGATTTTTTTTCTCTTAGTGGAATATCCAGCTCTTAAAAAGAAATATACACTCATTCTACACGTTTTTGTATATTTATAATACAAGTAGGCATACACGTCACTCTGTAACGTGATGTGCTGAAGAGGTGTATAAATTGAAAATAAAGGTCACATTAATCCCATTTATTTGCATAGTGCATAACCTGAAGCTTCAGAGATGCGTGGATGGCATTGAAACACACAAAATAACATAATGTAAACAGTCTGCAGATTTATCTGAGGATTCGAGAATTTGTTTACAAGTTCTAAGGGATCAGAGATTATAAAGATTTAGGAATCATTGGCCTAATGGCAAATAAATGTGCTCAAGAAATTGTGACCTAGCATGTAAGCCATTCATGCGCGTTATTTTGTGAGCAAGACCAGTAGTACAGTCTTATCGTGTTCATTTCCACTCTGGAGCCAAAGAGAGAGGGCGACAATATCGTATGCAGGCAGCGCTCCCAGCGGAGTAAAGCTGTAAACTATAGGACAGGAATATATAAAGTCAACTTTATATTGCATTTACTTTGCCCAAAGCACCATAAAACCTTTTTTTAAAAGGAAATTTCTCCAGCTAAGGCGAGAAAGAGAGAAGGTGAGATGAAGATAGAAAGGAAAGGGAGAGAGAAGCTCTACCACGTTCCACAATGTTGGTCGATTGTTCAAACATCCATCCATTTTGAGATTCCTTTATCTTTAAGCTTACACTAGCACTGGAGAGCTGGTTCATACCTAAAGGGTACCCAAAGCTAGAGGAATACAACCTCCTCGTAAAAGATATGAGATAATAATATAGCCTATGTTTCTTGCATCTAGTGGTTAAAGCTACTGCTTATTGGAACCTATTGTTTTAAATGTAATCTTCATATTATTCAGCATTACGATGTAAGACGATAAAACTGAGAAGTTGTTATCTTCCCTATTTAGTCCTGTGGAAAATATACACAACGTTATATCCCTAGTGTCCTTATCTCTTTCCAGAAATTAAGTGTCACATTAGTAAGAGAATGCTTTCTACATGGTCTAATGTTTGTAATATATCCCTCCCACACCGTATGTAAGTACATTTATGTGAATTACGTCAATAACATGTTCAGACAGAAATACCTTCAAGGAAAATATATTATCTATCTATATATATATATATATATATATATATATAATTTCAGAGATACGACACTCAACTGCTTATATATATATATATATATATATATCATCATCATCATCCGGTATCATGGCAGCTGCCGCCGTCTTCCGGAAACCAAACGCCATTCCTCTCTATCCATCCATTGATCTTCCTCCATTCCTCTGATATTCATAGCTGCTTGTACCCCTTCTATCCAAGTTTTCTTCGGTCTTCCTCTCTCTCTCTCTCTCTCTCTCTCTCTATATATATATATATATATATAGCTAATACCCGGCGTACGCTGCTACACCTAAATAAATTATCTGTTTTTGCATTTAGTTGAATAAGTAAAGGAAAAATAAATATAAATTTACATCGTTATTATTTTTAGTTACCCCGTGCTGAGTACCCGGCGTTGCCTGGGAATTACGGATCCCGATGCATTTGGCATAAATTAGCTGAAAGACAAAATTCCTTATTTTGAGTTATCCATACAAGAATACCCGCCGTGCACTGCTATACTTGTCCAGGAATCTGCTTATCCCGATCTTTTTGGCATAAATGAAAGACAAAAATGGTTATTGTGAGTTATCCTTAAAAGATAAACATAGCCTATGCTGCCGCGTACTTTTGTGTTGAGTTTTTTTAGATATTCAATTCTGTGTACAATAATTTTGTGTATTTGTTATGGTTTAGGCAGCGTAAGCCATTTAAGCTTACAAAAGCTACATTTTTTTCACGTATTTTTTTTCACTACAGAAGGTGACTTTTAAGGCTGAAGGGCTTGAGCATTAAAACTCTCTTATATCCTATTACCTTCCCGGGAAATCCTGAACATTTTGCAAAAAGCCCCATGACAATCGAATCAGTGGTATGGCCGCGCATAAAGTATGAACAAACAAATAAACGAACATTCACTTGTATACATTAGATTCAATGCTACCAGGTTGTCATTTCGACATTCTGCTATTCTCTTCTGGCATTGCAGTTACAGAATCAACTTCTGAGGTTGAGGCGCCTGGAAGACGGAGTTAGATTTCCCCTATGATACAGTAGCTATATGATACGTGATGATGATGGTAATGAAGTGAATATGAAAATGACGGCCAGATGATGTTCGGAGACCGTTTGGGCCTTAAAGTTTCCTGAATTTGTCTTACAGGTGAGGAAAAACCCAGAAAAAAATAACATCACCCAGGTAACGTGTTCCGACCGGGGGTCGAACCCGGGTCCGCTGCGTGACAAGGCAGCACCCCTCGGGACCACAAAGGTGGATTCTTTTAATTTCATTGAATGGTATACATAGCTCCGAAGTAAACATGGCGGTTACTAGAGCTAGTTATCAATTTCGGTTTTCAGTTAAATCCCCAATCCCAATGATCGGAATTAGGTGTTTTTTTAGAGAATTACCTTTCTAGTTTTATTTTAAGAGCATATTCTGAGGTTCGTTGTGAAATTCTAAAAACTGCAACCGCTACAGCGAATTTTAAATTTTCGTTTCCGCTCTACTGTATAGCCTACTCCAAATGGTCCGATTTTGCTAGTTAACAAACTCGGAAGTTACTTTTTTTTTAATTGATTGATATATATATTAAGTTTGGTTCTGATAAACCAAAATGCGACTCCTAGAATGTTATCGGTTTTATATATATATATATCCATCCATCCATAGTAATTCTGCCCGAGGGCAGGTCTTTCACTGCAATCATAGCATTTTCATGCTACACTTTGCAGTTTTACTAGGGAATAGGTGTGGTAGCTTCCCGTTGCTTTTCACACCGTGAAGGATGATGATGATAATGTTAAGAAGAGATGATGGCCGGATGATTTTCGGGGACTGTTGGGCCCTAAGCTTCCTGACATTTGTCTTACAGGTGAGGAAAAACGCCGAGAAAAACCTTTCCCAGGAGCCTGTCCGTCCGGGAATCGAATCCGGGCCCGCTGCGTGACAAGGTAGCACGCTACCTCGAGACCACAGCGGTGGACTTTATATATATATATATATGCCTATATAAATTTTGGTCATGTTAATTTTCTGTGTTTACTAGATAGAATCGGTGAAAAGCCGTAAATAGTTTTCCAAAATATATTCATGAGAACAACCTCAATAGGTCCATTCCTTTGGAATTTGCTAAAATGATCATTATTAACATTGAAAATATAAGAAATAAAGAAATAATATGTCGACTTGAATCGGGAAATTCATGTTACCATTCACATCAGCGTCTTCTTGGCATAGCCTATTATTTTTAAATCTGAAGACTAAAGTTTATAAAACGGTGGTATAACCTATGTTACTATATGGATATTAAGAATTATATTTTATATGAAAGAAAGAATTGAAATTATCCGAAAATAAGATTCTTAGACGAATATTCAGTCCCATTCACGTTCACATTGGATGAATAGTAAACGTTTACAATGGGGAATTCCATAACTTATATTGAACCGAAAGTGCGTTTTTTGGCTCATTACTGCAGCGTCGTTATCCTCCCTAGACTGTGAGATTCATGAAGTATGCCAATATTTCTTTCTCTATGCATCTACCCCCACTCTCCTTCTTTACCTCTCCTGGTGCGCTGTTCCTACGGCGCATCTCCCCTCTACCTCGGAACCTTCAAATACGTTATGCACAGCGAGAACGTTATCATTCAATCATTCATTCATCATTCATTCATCTATCCAGTCCGGGATGGGATTGGACTTTTAAGTGGACAATGTCGTCTGGAGCCGCGAAGTGGCGGACTTCATGTTGGTCCTGAAGACCGGGGAAGAAACCGCCCTGGTTTGGACTCTAGAATGAGTGTGGTATGTGGTATGATGTGGTTTTTTGTCCTGTAGAAGTATTATCATTTATTTATTCTCTTTATATTTCTTTGAATGATCAAATGCTTATCTTGGTTATGTTTTTACTTCAGACTACTTGTTTACATTAAATATCATTTTTATAGTTAATGTTCAAACTGATTTATGTGCACGTAGCTGTTTGGTATTCCTATTTCGAAACTCAGTCAGTTAGGAGATCATTCCAGCTCCCTTTATTTTTCTGTCTAGCTTTCCTGATTGATTGATAATTATAGTGAAAATATTCTTATTTTAAGTCACTCTGTTGTTTTGAGAACTATTATTAGGTAATGTTAAAACTCCTAGGAAAGAAAGATGAATCAATTCTTGCCTCCTATGGGCCCGGGGCAAGTAGCATTGTGATTAATAACCTTGGATGTAATCAGATCTACGCTAATAGAAGCAACGGAAACAAAAGACGACCCCCATGCGGCACAATATTGTTTTCAAAAATTAAATTAAATTAAATGTAAAATTTTCAATCTTGGGGCCGGGGAGCTTGTGACAGTTTTAATTGCTAGATTGTGCACCATACAGTATCCCTGCATTAAAATGCAAACCTTTCCACAGTACATATGATGATGAGAAGGCATAGGCCTATGGCAATTTTGATAGCGATTTGTTCGTCGGGTGGGGTCGTTAAGCCTTGTGACCCTTTGGTACTTTTCTACAGGAGTAGACTACGTGTTGGCACCCTCTACCTTCTGCTCATTACCATTCCTTATGAAACACACTTTACACTATAGATACACATATGCATACACTCATCCTACACTCCCCTCTTACACAATACATGAATATGTTATTGTAAGTAATGCCACGAATGATTTCCAATTTATCTAGAGAATTTGGAAATCAAGAGTGGCATTTGTTAGGACTATTTAACGAATAAAATTAAGCGGTATATTCACAAATCATTATTTAACTACAGTTATTTTAAAATATTTATATATTTAATATAAACGGCGATGTTTGAAAACAAATGAGAAACGATAGGTACGCTTCATTTGCTTCTATTGTTCGATGACTGCAACCAGATCATAATATTATTTATTGCCAAAAGATCGCAATGTTGTAAGAATGCACCCTAATGGGGAAATTTATAACCAACGTTATAGGTATTAATTAATTTATGATGTCCTGTGATGTAAATATGTCAATTATATTTTTCTGCTTCATTTCCTGGAAAAATAATTCGTTTAAGAAAGTGCAAACGGTGTTTTTTTGTGGTATGATCAATTGTTACAAATGTTTTTATATTATCTCTCGTATGCGCTACGTGTTGACATCCATGCACTATATATACAATCTGGTAGCCGTATTTCTTACAGAGTCAGTCACTGCAAAATAATGCTATGACCTATTGAAGAATGTTAAAAAGGAGGTGCTTTCTTTATTATGATAAATAGTCATAAGTAAACAATTCACTAAAATCACGGATTCTGTTCATTATTTGCTACATCCAATGTATTTGATGGAGAAAAATAATGCTCTGACATGTTCAGAATATTGAAAGAGGAGGAGTTTTCTTTATCACAAAGCAGGAGCTGATAAAGAAAAATCGATAAAAACCAAGGTGAAACACGACTGTCATTGGTTGTAAAACAAAATTAATTGAAAAGTGATTGGTCATTGACTACAATTTGGGGCATAAGTTAAATAGTCTACGTAAAGTAGTTTGTTGAAGTGGTGCGTAAATCGAAAATAGGCTATACTTCATTAACACCAAACGCCCAGTTGGTAAACCAAGAATGAGGTGGGAGAATAACATTAACCATTATTTGAGGGAAGTTAATTATCCAAGGGATGATTGGAAAACATTAGCTCAAGATAGAGATGTCCGCGCGGCCATGAACCTACGGGTTCGATAGTGCAAGTGAGTTAGTGTCAGTCCAGCGCGGGACCCTAAGCACGAAAATAGCAGAAGCTGGCATTAGAACACACACCCATCCTTTTCACATTATTAAGGTTGTTAGAATAAATAAATCTAGGACCCTGAGACAGAACGAATGCTTACAAATATTGGTAGGCAAATTCTTGAGTAAAATATAATTACTGTACAGAGTGATTCAGAAATATGGATATACGTTTGATCGCATTTTGTGACGAAAATATTATTATTAAAGGAAATATGATGTTATCATTGGAAGAGGAATCCTTCAAATTACAACAATAGAACAAAACAAAGGAAATCTCTGTTAACGTGCAGCTTGACGGATTGATTTTTGTGGGCTAGCGTCGAACGCCTCCACAATTCTCTTAGTTATTTCTGCATCCGTGCTAATGCGAGGCCTTCCAGGAGGTTTGATTTTCTGTATCCTTCCCGTTTCCAGCAGTCGTTTTGTCCACTTCCCCACAGTCGACGGCTGCAATGCTAAGTTAAACTCACGTCTTGCCTATCTGGCGGCCTCATGATCATTAGCATACGTAATTGCCCATGCAGCAATTGTAATTTGCTGTTGCAAATTCAACGCCATTTTGACTAATGACTTAAGTTCTACACTGTTTTCTTTTATTCCATTGTTGTAATTTGAATAATTGTCTTTCCAACGGTAATTTCGTATTTCCTGTAATGGTAATATTTTCATTACACAACGCGATCAAACGTATAGCCATATTTATGATTCACACCGTATATTAATATAAAAACCTCTCATAGCCTTGCGAGTGATTCAAACCGTGTGTATTATAGCTCCAATGTCAAATGAACATATGCATTAATTGTAGGCCTATATATTCAAACTCAAAGGAAAACACCTTATTTGTTGATTTAAATATTGTTCAATATTACCTTAATTTTACAAATCCCCAAATATTAAAGAGCTTTAATGCAAATTAATTATAAATATAGATTATTATTTGAATTAATAATTGGAAGTAAATAAATTACATTGATTTTACTTTTTTATATTGTCTACACTCATAAGTTATGAAGGCATTAACTATAACAGAAAGCGGAGTGTTAATGCAAAAAAAAAAAAAATTCTCTGTTTCTTGCCACATACCTCTTGACTTAATGGGAATGTACATCTTGATCACCTTTGCTTATCTGAACCTACAAACAAAAGAGTTTTCATCAGTTTAATTGTAACTCAAGTTCATATCAAAACAACAAATACAACTTACAATTATAAATGTTACAATAATTATGCTGCATTATGTAGTAGAGGAGCTTCGGGTAATTTGGACCCTTGTTTTGAATTTGTTGTTTTTCTTCTTTTAATTAAGGGATTTGAATTTTGTTTAATTACAGTGATTATCATTGGTGTTGTAACTATGAAATGGCATTGTCATTTTATTCAAATATGGAAACATGTTCATAATTTATAAACTTTTTTACATAACAAGAAAGTTCCACTTTAACTTCCATATTCGGATAACGTGGACCCCAGAGTCCACCTTAGCTTTTATTCTATGTTTAAGTTTATTAGCCCTATTAATTTATACAGACAGGCACAGATTAATCTGAAAATATTTATGACTGATCATAATTAAAAAACGTTGATTTTTTATTTAATATTTTCAAAAATTTGTGTTGATTTATGACATTCACACATCATTCAACTGCAGAAAGCGACGGTCTTTGGGTTTATTAAAATCGCAAGGATATTAAATAAAATTAATTGAGTGAATGTTTTTACAGATAGCATCTTCATTGATAAAATATACGCATTCGTGTAAAGTAGACCCAGAGGGTCCACATTAATATAATTCCTTTGTAGTGTTTAATTATTTTATACAGCCACCATGTCACATAATATCAAACCAAACCCGTCAGTATATCAAAACAACATCTACATAATAATTATAATATATTTAGGAGTTTTTTCAACATTTGTAATGATCAATAGCAGAAATTAAGAATTGATTCTTTGCTTGAAAAACTTTTAAAGTGGCCATTTTAATAAATACCACACATAAACCCTCCTTCACAGAAAGAATAAAAAAAACTGGCCTTGAAACCGTCAAAGTTGATGAGGGGAAGAAGTTAAAATATGTTCTGTTCCAGGGCAGTACCAATTAAAGAAGATATTAACAGGGTCCACTCAAACAGAAGGGTCGACATTACCCGAACTTCCCTACAATATTTTGAGGACGAATGATATATCATCTATTAATTTTAATATTTAAAAAAATTTCTACATAACCTTAATTGTGATTTACAATGAATATTAGAAGTATTTATGTATTACATATTACACCGCTGTGGTTTTGAGGTAACGTGCCGCCTTGTCACGCAGCGGGCCCTCAGTCGGAACAAGTTTCCTGAGTGAGGTTATTTCAGAGTTTTTCCTCCCTGTCAGACAAATGTCAGGGAACTTTAAGGGCCAAACGTTTCCCGGACATCATCTGGCCATCATTATCATTTTGCTTCATTATAGGCCTATTTAAGTTTAGGACTAAGGCATCTCCTGGCACACCATTACCATTATCAACCCCTATCATATATCAACGGGACAGCGTAACTTCGCCTTCCAGGCGCCGCAACCTCAGAGGTGGGTTGCCAGGAGAGAATATCAGAAATATCTTAATGACAACCTGGTGGTACTGAATGTGTAATTTTTTAAAATATTAAAATAAACCTACTTTAGTTAATTCATTAATTTCAGTCATATTCATGATTCATATTTTTCCACATTTGTAAATGTATTAATTATTACAAGTTATAGGCCTATGTGTCTGCTTCATATATTTTTACACTTTAGAAAATTAATCAATTAATAATGGTTATATATTAACTGCATCATAATTTCAAATGTTAGCAATTTAATTAATTAATTAATTAATTAATTAAGTTCAATGTAATGTGTCTGCTTCGAAATTTTACACTTTAGTAAAATAAATAAATTAATTTCAGTTATGTGTATCTGCTTCACATTTTTACACTCCAGTAAATTAATTAATTAATGTAGTTATATGTGTCTGTTCATATATTTTACACTTTAGTAAATTAATTAATTAATTAATTACGTTACTGTATATATATATCTGCTTCATATTTTTGAACTTTAGTAAATTAATTAATTTCAGTTAAATAGGCCTATATCTGCTTCGTATTTTTACATTTTAGTAAATTAATTAATTAATTTCTGTTACATGTGTTTGCTCCATATAATTTTACACTTTATTAAATAAATAAATTAGTTAATTTCAGTTATATGTGTTTGCTTCATATTTTTACACTTTATGAAAATTAATTGATTTTTGTTACATTTGTCTGCTTATATGTGTTTGCTTTTATATTTTTACACTTTAGTAAATTAATATCGGTTATTCATATTTTTACACTTTAGGCCTACTATGTTGATTAATTTCACTATAATGTGTCTGCTTAATATATTTTTACACTTTAGTAAATTTAATGAATTAATTTCAATTAAATGTGTCTCATTCATTTTTACACTTTAATAAATAAATTTCAGTTATATGTGCCTGCTTCATATTTCTACACTTTTGTAAATTAACAAATTAATATCAGTTATACGTGTCTACTTCATGTATTTTTACAATTTAATAAATAAATAAATAAATAAATAAATTTCAGTTATTTGTGTCTGCTTCATACTTTTTACACTTAGTAAAATAAATAAATAAATAAATTGAATTCAGTTATATGTGCCTGCTTTATATTTTTACCCTTTAGTAATTTAATGAAGTAATTAAATCAGTGATATGTATCTGTTTCATGATTAATTTCAGTTATACGTATCCGCTTCATATTTTTACACTTTAGTAAATTAATGAATGAATTAATTAATTTCACTTATACGTCATATTTTTTCACTTTAATAAACCAAGTAATTAATTTCAGTTATATATGCCCGCCTCTTATATTTTTACACCTTAGTAAATTAATTACTTGCTTACTCACTGGCACTATCGAACCCGTAGGTTCATGGCCGCACGTACATAAGCTCTCCATGCATCCCTATCCTGAGCTAATGCTTTCCAATCATTCCCTGTATAATCTACTTACCTCAAATCATAGTTAATGTTATTCTCCCACCTCATTCTTGGTCTACCGACTGGGCGTTTCCCCTCTGGCTTTCCTACAAGAAGCTTCCATGCAAGTCTTTCATTCCCCATACGTGCAACATGTCCTGCCCATCGCAGTCTACGAGACTTAACTGTTCTTATTATATCTGGCTTCCTATAAAGACCATGTAGTTCATTGTTATGTAGTCTTCTCCATTCACCTGTCTGTTCATCTCTCTTTGTTCCAAAAATTTTCCTAAGTACTTTATTCACAAATACTTGTAATCTCCTTACCTCCATTAAAGTAAGGGTCCATGTTTCGCACCCATATAACTGGTAGAGTAATAGTTTTATATATTTTCAGTTTAACATTTTTCGAACGGAGTTGGGACATCAAGAGTCTCTGCAATGCATAATAGCACGCATTTCCAGATCTCATCTGAACCTGATGCTTTATACATCTTCAATTTTTCAATCGCCATTTCAACCTCTAATGTCCTTGATTCTGCGACTAGAATTTCTGCTGTCTGTAAATTATCCTCCTCAATGTCCTGTTCTGTATGTGCATTTAATAGCTGATTAAAGTAACTTTTCCATCTATTTAATATACTCCTGGAATCTGCAATCATATCCCCATTTTCATTCCGGATTAAGTTTGTTCTAGCCTGAAACCCTTTCTTCTCTATACTTATTCCCTGATATAATTGTCTAATTTTCCTATTTTTGGCATTCATTTCAAGATCATTAATCTTCTCTCTCAAATATTCCCTGTTTTTACTCTTTAGTATCATGGTGGTTTCGCGTCTAATACTACCCAATTGCTCTAAATTTACCTCATTTGGCTCGTGTAACCATTTCATTTTTGCTATCTTTCTTTTTTTTTTACAACTTTAGTGAATTAGTTAATAATTAATCAATTTCAGTTATATGTGCCTGCTTCATAGGCCTATATTTTTAATTGTATTGAATTAATTAATTTCAGTTATATATTGTTGTGTAATGTGGGTACGGTAGCGTTTGGTTGGTGAAAAGGATAATTGTTGTAGGTTAATTCGGTAGATTGGAAGATTGATTGTGGTATTATAGGTAATTATGGTGATTCAGGTTACGTTGAAGTCTTGAAGTCTTGAAGAATTAAAAGATGAAGTTAGTAACAAAACAAAGTGTAGTTTTATTCAGTAAATGTGCGTCTGTCCTGGACACACACAAAATACAAAAAGCCAAGATTCTTCTCAAAGACGGTGAATATATATTCCAGCCCCTTCACAAACTTAGAGGGGGTCTAATTATTTCCGGTCGGCATTGTAAAAATTGGCCACTTTCTTAGAT
The DNA here is from genome assembly GCA_030220185.1 of Diploptera punctata. Lineage (NCBI taxonomy): Eukaryota > Metazoa > Arthropoda > Insecta > Blattodea > Blaberidae > Diploptera > Diploptera punctata. The sequence goes on from JASPKZ010008023.1 coordinate 1,118,786, forward strand.
TTTAGAATAACCATATTTTTTTTGTAAGTAGTCACCCTCTTCCGACATGTGTTGGGATTAGCAGTGAACTTGACCCGTCTCAATAGTAGTTGTAAACCCGTCACACAATTTCTAAGTGTTTAACAACACCCTACACTCTAACTATTCTCTTGTGTAACACATCTTTTACATTACACCTTCCCCCTTATTGAAGAAATGTATATTAATACATTTCGTCATTAATACTTTGCTTCATCCTTTCTTCTAATTCTGATCAATCTCAATCTAATTATTATTTTGTTGAATTCTAACCAGTTACTTTCCTAACACGAATTATAGGCTGAGTTAATATATATATATATATATATATATACATGTCTTTGAGAATCATTGAACACATATAATTACAATCCTTTACAAAATACAACATACATTCAATAAACTAAGTCCATCCGGACTTCACGATATTGTTAAAAGTATTCATCATAATTTTCTCTTGTTCGGGCGTTATTTCTTTCTGAATATCATAAATTACATGCCCAGCATTGTTTTAATTCTTACCACGGTTATATCAGTTATTTGAACTAAAGAATTAGTAATCTGTGCTTCTTGTTTAGCAGTTATTAATATAATTCATATGTAAGGGAGAGGCAGAATGAAGGCCTGGCTGCTATTCGTTTTCTCTTCATTATATGGTATTAAAAAAACCTACCTTCGTTATGCCTTTACATTTTTTTAACATAGTTGCCTGTCAATTAATGAAGTTTACTTTTGTATATTATCGCAATTGACTGAGTTCCTTATAAGATAATATAATTATACAATACCCAATTTTAATTATATTCCAAAATCGTAGTACTAAATTTATCAATGTTTTAATGTGTCTACCTTTATCCTAATATTTAAAAGTTCCTTGTATATATTTTAATTATTTCTTTGTTTATTCATGATTCCAACTCTTAATGATAACATCGTGTGGTGTGTTCAAACAATAGTTATAATTTTACTTTGAAAGCTCCTAATTTAAACATTTTAATTAGAATTAGGCTGTAACTCAACATAATTTATACATTTTCGTTAATTTTATTATTAAATATAAAAATATTCCAGTTAAACCATTTATAATTTCATTAAAAATATGTTAAATTTGATATTTTCATATAATGCATAATTTCAACTTTGAATAGAACTGTATTTCTCCCGTATTTTCAAAATAATTCCTAATGATTTTACTACTGAAACATTTACTTTTCATTTCCTTCCGTACTATGTGATAATGACATCAACACTGTATTATGATATAATTTCTCTCCCCCATTCCTCATAAACACATTAAGCTAATTTTAACCTTTCTATGTGATACCACTGATCACATTTTATTTTATTAACTCCTTTACTGCCTACATGTGCTAACTTCACATTAACATTTTTAACTTCTGCGACCTTGTAAGGTCCCATCCACTTGGATTCCAATTTATGACTTTTGTTCCTTAACATATAAACAAGATCCCCAACTTTTATCTTTACAGATTTAATATCTTTATTCCTATGCTCTGCTGTCTTAAATTTTTTCTGCTGCAAATTTTCGTTAGCTAATTTCCATATTTCTTGGAATTGCCTTTTCATAACATTTACATAATTATTATAGTTATACAATGGTTGCGGCTTTTGTTGTAATATACCTGGTATATTAGCAATTCTACCATACAGTAATTCAAATGGTGTGAATTTCGTCCCTGTATGTGGAGTGGTGTTATACACGAAAGTTGCATACGAAATCCAATTATCCCAACATTCAGGCTTATTGTCTATGTAGATCCTTAAATAGTCTACAAGTATTTTATGACTTCTTTCTAAACTTCCGTTACTCTGTGGTCGATATACACTGCTATGTATATGCTTAATACCTAATAATCTTGTCATCTCCTTGAAAACATCGCTCATAAATTGTGATCCTTGGTCAGTAAGTAACTCTATGGGAATACCGTATCTTAGAATAATTCCTTCCATCAACTGTTTCGCGACCTCCTCCACTGTAATTGAATTTAAGGGAAGTGCTATTAAATATTTCGTTAACAAGTCCTGACATGTCAATAAATATTGGTTTCCATCTTCCGTTTTTCTCATTGGACCTACGATATCTAAAGCTATCTTATCCCACGGTCTAACAGGTGTGTCTGTTATCCGCATCTGTGCTTTTATTTGATATCCTTTCTGTTGCGCGCATTTTTGACATCCCTTAATATATCGTTCCACATCTTTAAACATATTTTCCCAATATTTATATAACTTGATTCTTTCGTATGTCCGTTGTATACCCTGATGACCTCCAATTGGACATACATGAAATTCTTTTATTATTTGTAACTTTTGTTTCTCTGTTAATTCATCCCGATTTACTTCACCTACTAAGGGATATCTACTTAATGCGTCGGCATTAGTGTTTTTAGTGCCTGCCTTGTGTAAGGCCTTGAAATCATATTCTGCCATCATAAGTTTCCATCTCATAACCCTTGTGTTTGTAGATTCCGACTCTTTAATTTTATCTAATATGGTAATTAATGGTTTATGATCGGTTACAATTACGAACCTCCTACCTAATAGATATGGCCTGAATTGTTTACATGCCCAAACAACGGCTAAAAATTCCTTATCAAATGTGGAATATCGTTCTTCTGCTTGATTTAACGTCCTACTGGCATAAGCTATCGGCCTATCTTCTCCGATTTCACCCTGACTTAATATGGCTCCAATTGCTATCTGACTTGCGTCTGTTGTTACTATAAAGGGCTGCGAAAAATCTGGATATCTCAGAACAGGTTCGTTAGTCAATAATAATCTTAAAGTATCAAAACTTTCCTCACATTGTTGATTCCAATCCCATTCTACACCCTTTCTTAATAGTTGTGTTAATGGCTTAGCAATTTCACTAAAACGTGGTATAAATTTTCTATAATATCCGGCTAAACCCAAGAACGATTTTACATCTTTCGTGTTTTTAGGAGTTGGGAACAACTGTATTGCCCTTATCTTACTTGGATCAGGTTTGATTCCCTCTTCACCTATCACATGTCCTAGATACTGTAATTCTATTTTTAAGAATTCACACTTATCCGGTTCTAATTGTACTCGATATTCCTTCAATTTTTCGAATATCTTCCTCAAATTTATATTGTGTTCCTCTAGAGTAGCCCCGAATATAATAATGTCGTCTAGATACACAAAACAATTTACTCCTAACATACCTGCCAATGGCATAATTCATAAACCTTGGTAGACTACTGGCCCCCCCTTGACGCCAAACGGCATACGACAGAATTCGAAATGCCCGTCCCTGGTACTGAACGCGGTCTTCCTCCTATCTTCTTCCCGAACACTTATCTGCCAATATCCGCTCGCACAATCTAAAGCACTAAAATATCTCGCCTTACCTAGCTGATCTAATATGTCTTGAATATTAGGTATTGGAAAGCTATCTCCTACCGTACACTCATTTAATTTTCGAAAATCAATACAAATCCTCCATTTTTTATTTCCACTAGCATCTACCTTTTTCGGCACGACAATTATAGGGAAATTATATGGTGATGTACTAGGCCTAATGATTTCTTGTTCCAACATGGTTTTGGTTTGGTCTTCCACTTCTTTCCTATAAGCTTCCGGTATCCTATAGGGCTTTACATGTATAAATTGCTGTTCATTTAATGTAGGCGTATCAATCACATGCTTCACTGTTTTTATTTCTGTAAGCCTATCTCCTGGCAACCTGAAAATCTCTGAAAATTCCTTACATATTTCCCACACTTCGTCCTTTCCTTCTGTGATATGACCTAATCTTAACTTATTTCTTAACTCATAAATTCTTTCATTACCCATTAAATTTTGTTTTCCTATAGATTCTGTCTTATCCCATCGACTTAGTTCAGGTAGTTTATCTAATTCATACTCTTCCTGATTTAAATTAAGTACCATTGTCACGAATTTTTCCCCGTCGCAATATACTAAACTTTCTGCACAATAAACTTGATTTCTTAATTCCTGTCTCTTCTCTATCCTATAATCACCTGGATTTATTTTCGTTGGAAATGCTACAAGAGTTTCACTCATAGGGGATAATGTCGCTACTGATTTCCATGGAATATTTAACGTAATTTCGTGCTGTTGCAACCAATCTCTGCCTAACAATAAATCAAAATGTTTTATCTCCCGCGGCATTATATCAAACAGCATCTCTTTTCCTTCCACTTCCAATTTCACTTTTCCTAAAGCTCGACACCGTTCTCCACTTACAGTACGAAATTCCTCACATACAGGTATAATATTGTTATTTGCACTTAAACATTTTTTATTAATCATTGAGATACACGACCCTGTATCGACTAATGCTAAACCCTTTCCTTCTTTAATTTGAGGACATTGAACAATTATTTCATACTCATGTGTACTACCAACTTGATTTTTTACCATGCAAATTTCCTTATTATTTTCATCTCCCAATGTTATGGTCCTTACTTCACTACTCTGTCGGCCTACTTCGCTTGTTATCTGTGTAACAGCGCTTACTTTATTTATTAGATCCTCTTGTGTCGGGATCTCTGGTTCGTGTTCTCGAACACCGGACTCTTGGTCCACCTTACCGTGCCTTTTTACTTGGCAATTTATTACCGAGCGACATTCTCTTGTAGAATGCCCTCCTGTGGAATCTTGGTCCACTTTATCGTGCCTTTTTACTTGGCAATTTATTACCGAGCGACATTCTCTTGTAGAATGCCCTCCTGTGGAATCTTGGTCCACTTTACTTGGATTACCTAATGCATAAGTATCCGCTGGTTTATTCTCTCGAACCCCGGACTCTGGGTCCTCTTCACTATGTGTTTTTCTTAAACCTATATTATCTGAGCGACATGTGAGATGCCCTCTGTTTTTGTATTCGTACACCCCATTGTTTAGATCCCCTAGTGTGTAAGGGATCCCAGTTCGTTTCCCTGTACTCTGGATCTGCAATCCTTTTCATAATGACCCCTTTTCTGACACTTCCTGCAGATTATCTCAGAGCGACATTCCTTGGCGAAATGTCCCCTTTTACTGCACTTGTGACACACTACAGCGTTCACGTATCTTTCTTGTTTTATGCCAGGGTCGCCTACATTCCTGTTATACCTTGTATAAGCACCTAAGTTATTATTGGGGTTACCTACTTTTCTTTTTCTGGAAAGAATTTCACTTTCCTCTTGGATAGCTCGATCAATTAGTGCAGAAGGACCTAATTGTTCTATCATAGGTTTTAATACCTGTCTGATTTCGTCTGATACTATCCCTTGTACAAACATTTGTTTTCCTACATGAATCATAATGTCTTGGGCCCCTTCGATTTTAGCATTTTCCCAACTTGATGTTATTTTTCCCATTGAACTCCCCAAGTCGGCCATTATACTTTCCAATCTATTTCCCCATTTACTCATCGGTTCTTTCTCTTTTTGTCTCATTAATGTTAGTTCTTGCACGTAATAATAAAAAGTTCTTTTTATAGCATACTGATTTTCTAATTTATGCTTGATATATTCCCACGTTATTTCTACACTCTCTCTATTGCCTATATTAAGGATTCGTTTCGCATCACCTGTAATTTTAGCGATGACATATTTTATAAGTAACGCTCTCTGTGGTTCCGTCACTAATTGATACGCGTTTTCAACATTATCTATGAAGTGATTTAATTCACTCGGCTTTGAACCATCGAAACCAGCACTAAATAATTTAGCTATTTCCGAAACCGAAGCTATTGGCCTATCCTCTAGTCTACTTTGTAATTGTTGCACTTGTTCTTGGAGTTCCCTTATCATGTCCTCCATTATTATTGATTGAGCTATTCAAGGGCTTTTGTACACTGAATAATGAAAAATACAAGAGCAACCTAACTCCGCAGAGTTTACCACTTACCTGGATCACGTGTCTTGTAGTAGACAGACGTTCGCGTAGGTTGGCGCCTGTTGATGAAGAAATCAACACCTCCGCCGATCACAGGTCATGGAGTCCTAGGCTTGCGTCCACCATCAACCGGAAGACTTCTGTCAACGGGTTGCGGATGAGAGGAAGGAAGTGACACCTCGATGTCCGTCCAGAATGAACACCCTTCGTCGTCCTACAGCTTCTCAGTCTTCTAGACCTAGAGGTCTCCGTCGAGGTCTTCTAGAGCTAGAGCTCAATTTCCTTAGAATCACGCTAGAGATGTTCGTCGAGGAATTCCGGATTCGATGCTCTGCTATTTACTGCGAGCTCAATTTTAGAATCACCTAGAGATGACCGTCGAGGAATTCCGGAATCGATGCTCAGCTATATACTGGATTCGGAAGCCGTCACACTGGTAAGAATTGAAGATGAGATTGAAGAAAATATAGTTGCCTGCAGTTTTCACCAACCAGGTGTGTTAATTAACACCTTAAATTTCCCACGGAGCTGCCACCATTTTATGTTGTGTAACGTGGGTACGGTAGCGTTTGGTTGGTGAAAAGGATAATTGTTGTAGGTTAATTCGGTAGATTGGAAGATTGATTGTGGTATTATAGGTAATTATGGTGATTCAGGTTACGTTGAAGTCTTGAAGTCTTGAAGAATTAAAAGATGAAGTTAGTAACAAAACAAAGTGTAGTTTTATTCAGTAAATGTGCGTCTGTCCTGGACACACACAAAATACAAAAAGCCAAGATTCTTCTCAAAGACGGTGAATATATATTCCAGCCCCTTCACAAACTTAGAGGGGGTCTAATTATTTCCGGTCGGCATTGTAAAAATTGGCCACTTTCTTAGATTTTAGAATAACCATATTTTTTTTGTAAGTAGTCACCCTCTTCCGACATGTGTTGGGATTAGCAGTGAACTTGACCCGTCTCAATAGTAGTTGTAAACCCGTCACACAATTTCTAAGTGTTTAACAACACCCTACACTCTAACTATTCTCTTGTGTAACACATCTTTTACATTACAATATGCGTGATTTATATATTTTTATACTTTAGTAAATTAATTAATTAATTTCATGCTGTAGGGCTATGCGTCTGCTTCGAATTTCTTCATCCATCTCAATTGTACCAAAGAGAAATACAGAGAAAAACGATGTTGCATTTCGTAGCTTGGAGTAGAGCGGTTTATAGCACGTTGCCATGATGCAAAGCTATGGGAGTTGCGCTAGTTCGAGTCTCCGTGGGAGAAGAAATGTTCCAACTAAGATTGTAAATCTTTTAAGGAGGTAAACTCTTCTACTAAAGTTCTATATTCAAGGATGGAATTTCGGTCTGTGTGGGACTAGTGTCCACCCACCATCGAGAGGAATTTGAGTAGCTACAAAAAGTAGCGGATCTAGGTGGGAGAAAACCAGTTATAACGACTGAGTAATCCGCCATGCTGACCACATATCACCCCTACACTGGCTCGATAATCGTCTACCTCCGTGATTAACACATATGGATGTGAGGTCAGCAGTCGCATGGTAGCCCTAGGTCTTTAAAGCCTGTCGCGCAATGGATTTTTTGTAACTTGGATGCAGATTCCACAATTACATAAAATCACAACACATGAGTAGATGTACTGCTGGTAACCAGGTTCTTCTTTGTAACTTAAGATACAGAAAATTTATGTATATCGATAAGTTTATTTACTCTCACGTGCATACCATATCCTATAGGCCCACTACAGAGCTATAAGTGAATAGTATTGCATAAATTATTATAGATTCGGTTAATTTCTATGAAGCAGAGATTGGTCTGTACACGTATATACGTACACGTATGTTTCATAAACTATGTTAAGGCAATAGAATGTATAATTTAATACATATAGGTGGATTAAATTAAAATTTATTTGTTTTGAAATAGGCCCCTATATATTTAAAAAAATTATAGGCCTACCTACTTTTAATGAAGGAAGATTTAGTCATGAAAATATTTAGGGGTCTATGGGCCTACATTTGAATGAGAGGCATGGAAAACCCTGGTAGGGAAACCAGAGGGGAAGCGCCTAGTAGACAGGCCAAGAATGAGGTTAGAGAATAATATTAACCATGATTTGAGGAAAGTTTATTACACGGGGGAATGATTTGAAAATATTAGCTGAAGATAGGGATGTATAGAGAGGTTATGTTTGCGCGGCCAGGAACCTATGGTTTCGATAATGCCAATGAGTTAGTTTGTTATAGGTCTGCATTTGAAAATGGACATTTTAATACATTAAGTGAAACTCTCAACTAATAATAATAATAATAATAATAATAATAATAATAATCCGGCTGACTCCAAAATAAATACATTTCAGACGGTGTGTGGAACAATACAGAGAACATTCAAAAATAAAATTAGAAAATAAACCAAGATAAAAATGTATAATGTTATGGCGGTTCCCACAATATTGTATGGATGTGAAACTTGGGCTCCAGTGAAAAGACAGAAGGATAGAATACAGACGGCAGAGATGCGGTTCCTAAGACAAGTAAAAGGATGTACAAGACTTGATAGAATAAGAAATGAGGATATAAGAGAAGAATTGAAAGTACAGCCTTTATTGGATAAAGTCACGAATTACAGACAGAAATGGATTGATCACATGGATGGAATGAGTAAGGAGAGATATCCATTGTTAGCAAGAAAGTATCAAGCAAGAGGAAGGCGTGATGTTGGAAGACCTAGAAGACGTTGGGCTGATGCATTATGAAGTCGGAACGGGCAATTGCCTAATCCCTGGAGTGATGAATAATAATAATAATAATAATAATAATAATAATAATAATAATAATAATAATAATAAAATAATAGTAATAAGCTAATAAATTCAACATTTTCATTTTTTTATTATTTTACAATAGGTCTATGTTAAATCTGGCGTTGTTTCTCCGTTCCCAATTTCCAATTCCATCTGTCTAGAAAGTGTTTTTTTTAAATCCCCTTCCTTTCAAGGCTTCTTGGATAACCTGTGATAGCAGGAGTACTTCCCATCGATCTTTATATTGAACGTCGAATACATCGCTATAGGCTGCGTAGAGGACTGCCAATCTACATTGAAGAGTCAGTTCTCAACCCCGAGCTTTACACGGAAACAGATGAACGGGACGCAGCCTATAGAATCATCGATACTCACCTTGAGGAAAAATGGCAACAACAACGGGAGCAAGAACAGCATGGTCGTCAAACTCAGGAATTCTTTCCTAGAGTACGGGTGAGAATGCGCATTTCATGGATAGTGCCGAACCACAACGTGACTCAATTGCTGTCCGGGCATGGGCATTTCAAGGGTAAACTGTTTGAGAGAGGACTCGCCGAAATAGCAGTGTGCAATTGTAACAACCCTGAAGAGGACATCGTCACTCATGTGCTATATCATTGCACTAAGTACGGTGTCTTCAGAAGGGAACTCGAGTATGCAGGCATGGAAGGAGGAGTCCACTGGCCGCCACCCCTGGAGTACAGGACAAGGAAGCAACCGTACAAAGCAATCACACACTACATCGGCAGAGTTCTACGATTAAGAACTGAAGAAGATGGCAGAAGAAGAATGATCCGTCATTAACATTCCCATCTTCATAATCACACACACACACACACACACACACACACACACACACACACACACACACACACATACACATAAACACAAACAAACAGCAAACACAAATTACACACACACACATACACTAACACAAACAAACACAATAACTCTCATATCACGTATCATCAAAACAATTATCATTACTTTAAGTATTATGTATATTTATTTTATGTATCACTAAACACAAACTCACAGACACAAACAAACACACAATACTTTTCACTTTATGTAACATCTACACTTCACATACCCGAAATGTGTATGTATTATGTTTATTTATTCAATAAAGATTAGATAGTAGTTAGGGACATAGAGCAGACCCGGTGATAAGGGCATTATGCCCGAGGTAACCCGGAGGGTGGTGGTGGGGTTCTAAATAATAAATAAATAAAAAATGTAATTCTTCCAACAGTGTTTCGATCGACTCAACCTCTTTATCGCCATCTTCACTTGTTCATCCTCAACCGTTTCCATTCAACTTTAACTATCGTTTCTGTAATTCATCAATCATGTGTCTATTCTTCACACTGACCTAACTAACCAACTCACAAACTGACACTATTGAACCCAGAGTTCCATCGCCGAGCGAATATAAGCTCTCCATACATCCCTTCCTGAGCTAAATGTTCTCCAATCATCTCTTGTACAATTCACCTCTCTCAAATCATGATTAATCTTATTCTCCTCCTCATTCTTGGCATATCTACTGGTCGTCCATGTTTACCACATAGGCTACTATAAACTTATAGTGCTTATGTACGTAACCTGTAGTTGAATGATTAATTATTATAGGTTGGGTGTAACTCTGGAAAACCAATATCAACCAAACTTTGTAAATATATAGCTCATATTTTGGTGAAGATACTGTGGGGATATCATACCTCTAGCACTTCGAGGGATGAGAGAGGATGATAAGAAAATACAATCGAATGGCTGATATTAGCATCTAATCCGCAGTTCACGGAATCTTTAGGATCGTTGATCACAATCCCCATGACTTTAAAGTACCCCCACGAGTTTCATAGAGGTGAGAAGGAGTGAAAAATAAAATGTTCAAAATGGCCGGGATTATTGAAGAATATATTAGTTTCGGGACCGTTAAAGCTGATTACCGATAATCCGTTGGCATTGAAGGTCTTAATTTAACCCTTGGAATCCCCAGAAGGAAAGAGAGGAAGTGCTAGGCCAATGTAAAATAAAAGTATTAGTTTTTAATACATAGTTTTCGGAGTCGCTGAATTAAATAGCGACTACTCAGAAGCAAAGTTCAGAAACCATCAGCGAAGAGGAATGAGAAGCGATGAAAAATGAAATTTCCAAAATGAGCAATACTAATCTCGATTCCATAGTTTTGAGGTCGCTAAGTTGATTAGTGGGATAAGATAAATAAATACCCGGGCAACTTCGAACAATCAGTTAGTTTAATTGATAAAATCTCATTTAGCAGAACAGCTGAAATTCGTTTACATTTTAGTCGTAAAATACATGAAAGGAGAAAAACAATGAAATAGAGTTTTGTAATTGTCTCTTTGTTACTCAACTTGCAAATTATCTTCTATTGAATTTCAGAGAAGCATCTTGTACGAAATATATGGACAATTCCAAGTTTGAGACAGAACAAGTGTATGTATTCTAAAGGTTGATGGCATTTCTTGTGACTGAAATGAATGTTAAATCTATATAACATCCCAAGGGTTCCTTTGCAGATGGCATTCAAAACGGAAACACAAGACATGGAAGGAAGAGTAGGTGCAATTTAAAATGAGATTGGGAAGCGAGCTCAAGGAATTGAAATTACTTTGCCTCTAGTTTCTACATGGATCTTTCTCTTAACTCGTGTTTCCTGTAAATGTCTTCCCCTTGACTCCGTCTCTCTTTTGTTTTCCTTCAAAGTTGCTGAAATACACAATTTATGTAAAAGTAAGAGAGTTTGTTCTGTGTTTCAAACTTAAATTAACTACTATTCACTAGGGAGATACATTGTAAAAAGAAACAAGATTTGAAGTTGGCCTAGCTAGTTAACTCCATGACGCGACAGGCCTAGAAGGCTCTTGGTCTGCCAGCCGATTGCTGGCCTCACATTCACATACTAATTACAGAGTTGGACTATCATTCAAACAGAATAGGGATGAAATTTGGTTAGTATGTCGAGTCCCCCAGCCGTAAAAGTTGGTTTACTCAATTTGGAAGAGCTACTTATTGTAGCTAACGAAATTCCTCATCATGCTGGGTGGGAACCGGGCCCATACTGGGCGAAATTCTATGATAAAATGTCTTCCCCCATGGGGACCCGAATTAACACAAGTCCCAGAGCTCAATCGCCAAGGCATGGTGCCGCAAACACTGCCTACGGAGTGGGCGAGATTTTAAGTAACTTGTCATAAACATACTGCATCGACTTAAGGTTTAGCCCTATATATATATATATATATATATATATATATATATATATATATATATATCCTCTGCCTTATGAACAAAAAGTTTTTATAAATTATGTTTTTTCATTGCGATGTTCTTAACTCATCTTTAAGCCTATAGCTATAAAGGTAGATCCTAAATATTTTTAACTACAGAATAACAAATAGTCGCTGACCAAGACACTCTGAATGGAATTATCGATCTTATAATTGTATCCCATTATGGGAGAGATAATTCCGCTGAGACACCCAATCAATAGACAGATAGGCTATATAGAGTAGGCCTTGATTGTTCTGTAGATTACAATATCATCAATATTATTCAGGCCCAAAATAAACATTTAACACAAATAAATTATAGAAAAATTATGGAAAAATTAATACAGGCCTACCCTAAACTCAATTGAGAGGATTAAAATTACATTACTTGTGTTCATGCCTATTGGATCATCATGCTCGCTTTATACAAATAAATAATTGAAATAGAAAAAAAATACATCTTATTTAGTATAGGGCCTAGTCTAATTAAAATTTGAACAATTTTTTTAAGGTCAAAAGGAAACTATATTTCAAAATAATAATGTTTCCGATGTTATATGTTGATATAAGGGAAATTAAAGAAAAATCAAATGGGGAAATACAGAAATTAACAAGAACAGCAGAAGATACCGGTATAAGCCTAAGGTAAGTTGACATCAGTAAAGTGGGTAAAACTTATTTTATTTTCAAGGTTTTGATTATGTGGATGGAAGAATAAGTGAACTGATTAGACAAAATGTTCCATATTTTCAAAGGCCACATTGTGGAATAGAATACTTTCAATAAACACACAAAACTAATTGAAAAACAATTATAAATTAATAGATAAGAGTTCTGGGCATGAGATACAAACAAGAAATTTAGTATATTGGCCTTTACTGGGATGAAATTTATTAGAAGAATGATATTTAAAAGTAGAAAAGTATATAGACTATATAGAGAAGAGGAAAATGTGGAAAAAGAACTTAGAGAAACATGTTTTGATATTTCGGTAAATTGAACAGATGAGTAATAGTAGATTAAAAATAAAGTTAAAGTGAAATAATAAAGAGATGCAGATGGAGTCAGTTGTTTGTTGTAGTCAAGAATGATATTAAAACTGTGGAACACATATTTGGGGGAAAAAAAAAAAAAACTTGGAAAAGAAAGAATGGGATCATCATGATTCTTCCAAACATAAAAATATAAATCAATTTGATGTTTTATTACTTCTAAATTCTTTATTAAGAACACAAAATAAAATTACTTGTATAACTGTCACAGGATTGATGATCGGGGCAAGAGGTACTATACCAGGATTCTTAGCCAAATTTTGGAATTCCTTAGATTTGGACAGGGTGTATCTTTCTAGAATTGCCATCGCTGCCATTAGAGGATCAATTTCAATTTTAAGAAACCATATTTACAAAATTACGTTATAGTATACTTCAATTAGGCCTACAAGTTGAATTTTTTAAATGTATTTACAAAATGTATTTCACCAATTACAAACATTAATTGTCTGTATCACTTTGTCTTTGAGGCAATCCTCTAATGATGAATGTTTTATATAATAAATATGCTTAATTTATTTCCTCTTTTCGATGGCCTATTTCGAAATGTAGAAGAATAGTATCATAAAATATTTTGATAAATTATTTGTATCAATTTTCAAATATTTATATTAGACCTATTATACAGAATGATTCATAATTCCTATTAAAAACTTCTGGGGGTTGTAGAGGGAACCTAGTAGATAAAGTTTTGATAAGGAACCCATATCCAGAAACGTACCATTTCGATGTAAAATAAGTTTGAAGCTCGAAACACATTAGGCCGATATCGTGTGACTTGTATTTCAGAATAAGTAGGGCCCAATACAGACTTCTAGGGGTTGTACTACACCTGTCGAGTCAGAGGAAGATCTTCTTGCACGAATTCTGGCTACAGTAGAAATTATTGAGCACACACCATGTCTTATGGGGCATGTGTATCAAAACATGCGTCGCAGGTACTCTTTGTGCAACGAACAACAGGGTCGCCACGTGGAACTACACTTATAACCATTAGAAGTCTGTAATACTTATTCTGAAACACGAGACACACGATATCAGCATATTGTGTTTCGATCTTCAAACTTATTTTACATCGAAATGGTACTTTTCCGGACATGGGTACCTTATCAAAACTTTATCTACGAAGTCCCCTCTACAACCCCTAGAAGTTTGTAATAGGAATTATGAATCACCCTGTATAAGGTGTAATTTATGGTTTAAAGCTGTATCTTAGGGTAACGTCGTTGCCTCGTACTCAGCGGGTGAGGGCCTAGTTTCCTAGATGAAGTTTCTTTCGGCGTTTTTCCTCACCTTTAAGACAAATTTCGTGAAATTTTAAGGTTAAAATTATATCTACTATATCATATTTGCCCTATTTAGTATGAATGTTGTGTGTTATCTTAAATGTTCAAGTTATCACGGAGGTGGCATTAGCATTGAGCTGATAACCCATCCAGGAAAGCTTTCCATATCAAAAAAGTATATTTGTAATCTATAGTTACAAATCTTCTTCTGACAGGTCGTGTCCCTGAATGGTCCGTATGGCATGGGACATGTAAAAGTAGGCCTACATGTAAGAGGGAGATTAAAAGTAAAGAGGGAGAGGGAGGGAGAGAGAGAGAGAGAGAGAGAGAGAGAGAGAGAGAGAGAGAGAGAGAGAGAGAGAGAGAGCGGCATGTATATTATGAAGGCAATGCAATAATAATAGTAATAATAATAATTTATTGGTAAAATTTAAAATAAAATCCCATAATTCAATTTATATGTACCTACACTGTTATAAGTAGTCCAGCAAAGATTTATAAAAAAATCTTAAATTAATTAAATTGATTATGTAGTATTCTAATAAAAACAATTCGATTCTCGGTAGGGACAAGCTTCCTGGATGAGTTTTTTCCGGGGGTTTTCCTCAACTGTAAGACAAATATCAGGTGGTTTTGAGGCCCAAAAGGACCCCGAACATCATCTGGCCATCATCATCATCCTTACCAACATCATTATTATCATCCCCGGTGTGGAAAGCATCGGGAAGGTACCATACGTATAATTCCCTAGTAAAACTGCAAAGCATAGCATGAAAATGCTACGATTGCAGTGAAGAATCTGCCTAGGGCAGAACACTATAGATATTATCACAAAATAGTCTAATAAGGCAATTCAATCATCAGCACTTACCATAAAATAGGTCTAATATATAGTAATACACGTTATAGTTCTAATTCCTGCATACACGTAAGTAAATATTTGTACATTTTGGTTTGGCACGTTACAAATATGATTTTTTGTCATATTTCTTGTAATGTATTTTGATCTATCTCGATAATATGATAGTCCTGCGCCGAAATCGAGAGATCTCTGGGATCTTACCTTTGCACGGAGCTACTAGACATGCACTAAATCGAGTCTTAAAGGATGATTTTTTTTTTCTTGTAAAAGTTCGGTGAATATGTGACCAGTTGTGCAATCAGCAACATGACGAATTTGAGTAGCTACAATAAGTAGGGGCTCCAGATCAAGAAAAACCAGTTAAGACGACTGGGGGATTCGATACGTTGACCACATATCACCTCTGTAATCACCTCTGTACTGGCAGGATGATCGTTAACATCCATAACTGAATATGTGGAAGTGAAACGAGCGGTTAACATCCATAATCGAATATGTGGAAGTGAAACAAGCGGTTATCTGTTAGGCCAAGTGTCTTCTACCGCTATGCAGTTTAATTTTAGTGTTTAGATAAGGGGATAATGTGGTCTAATGGTAACATCGTAGCCTTAGATGCAAAGAACCTGGTTCAATCGCCGGTCGGGGAAGTTTGGGCGAGGTTTTCCGGTTTTTTTCTCACCTGTACGACACTTGTCAGGAAACTTTAAGACTTAGCCTATATAGTTTCCGAACACCATCTGGCCATCACAATCATCAATATCGTATTCGCCTTGATTAGTGTGACTATTTAACTCATGCCCCAAATGGGAGTCAATGACCAATCACATTTCAATGATTTTTTTATTTACAACCAATCACAGTCGTGTTTCGCCTAAAATTTACCAACTAAAGTTTATCATAATAAAGAAAGCACCTCCTTTTTAACATTCTGAATAGGTCATAGCATTATTTTGCAGTGACTGACTCCCTAAGAAATACGGCTACCAGATTGTATATATATAGTGCATGAATGTCAACACATACCGCATGCGGGAGTTAATATAAAAAGATTTGTAGCAATTGATTATACCACAAAAAAAAACCGCTGTTTGCACTTTCTTAAATGTGTTTTTTTTTTTTCCAGAAAAATATAATTGTCATATTTACATCATAGGACATCAGAAATGAATTAATATACAGTTTGATGTTTCATTTTTTCTCCACTAGAGTGCATTCTTACAATATTGCGTTCCTTTGGCAATAAGTAATATGATCTGGTTGCAGTGACGAACAAAAGAAGCAAATGAAGCGTACCAATCGTTTCTCATTTGTTTTCAAACATCGCCGTTTACATTAAATATATAAATATTTTAAAATAACTATATTTAAATAATGATTTGTGAGTAAACAGCTTAATTTTATTCGTTAAATAGTCCTAACAAATGCCACTCTCGATTTCCAAATTCTCTAAATAAATTCACTCCTCACTTAGTGAGTCGCGAATTTATCGATAATTTGGAAATCACTCGTGGCATTACTTATGATAAATGAATGCATGGTGTGTTTTGTCTTAAATATTCACGTTATTTCAGAGGTGGCCCTAAAATTAAGGTGATCACTCATCCAGGGAGGACTTCTATGCCCTTGTGTGGTTAAAAACGCTAGTCTATTTGTGATATAAATAGTATAAAATTCTCGCCCAATAGGTTGTGTCCCTGTATGTCCGGATGGCATGGGAAATATAAATATAGGCCTACTTAAAAGGGAGGTTAGAACAAGGTAAAGAGAGAAAGGTTTATGAGGTAACTCAAACTCTAATGAGATATGAATGTTTTAAGATTCAGGAAAATTTCTCCATGTGCTTCATTTTTCAAAATGTATGAAGACTATTTAACTCATGCCCCAAATGGGAATCAGTGATCAATCACGTTTCAATGAATTTTGCTTTACAACCAATGACAGTCTTGTTTCACTCATTCTTTATCGAATTCCTACTTTTGTGATAAAGAAAGCTCTTCCTTTTTAATATTCTGAACAGGTCAGAGCATTATTTTGCAGTGACTGGCTCTCCAACAAATACATTGAATATAGCAAATAATGAACAGATTACTTCGAACTACACGTTTGATAATTGTGTGCTCAATAATTGTGTTTTTAAATAATGATTTTACTGAATTGTTTAATAAAAAAATGAATTAATAACCTCTAATGCTGGTTATAATATACAGTTTGATGTTTCATTTTTTCTCCACTAGGGTGCATTGTTACAATATTGCGATCCTATTTGGCAATAAATAATATGATATATTTGCAGTGGATATACAAATGAAATATAACCATTTGTTTTCATACATCGTCGTTTACATTAAATATATAAATATTTTAAAATATCTAATTGAAATAATGATTTTTTAGTAAACAGTTTAATTTTATCGGATAAATAGTCCTAACAAATGTCACTCTTGATTTCAAAATCCTCTAGATAAATTCACTCGTCACTGAATTTATCGATGATTTGAAAATCACTCGTGATATTACTTATGATACATTAGATCATGGAAAATTATATTATTATCATTATTATTATTATTATTATTATTATTATTATTATTATTATTATTATTATTATTATTATTATAGATAATGAGAAATTAACAATATATTCTAGAAACATAAAGCGAATTCCTCATAAAATTTGATATCCATCCATTCATTCATAGTAGTTCTGCCCGAAGGCAGGTCCTTCACTGCACTCATAGCATTATCATGCTATGCTTGCAGCTTTACTAGGGAATTGTAGGTGTGGTAGTTTCCCGTTGCTTTCCACACCGGTGAAGGATGATGATGATGATGGTGATAATGATAAGGATGATGATGATGATAATGATGATGGCCATATGATTTCAGGGCCCATTTGGGCCTTAAAGTTTTCCTGGCATTTGTCTTACAGGTGAGAAAAAAACCCTGATAAAAACATCACCCAGAAAAACTGCCCCGACCGGGAATTGAACCCGGGCTCGCTGCATGACAAGGCAGCACGCCACCTCGAGACCACAGCGGTGGACAAATTTGATATAACACATGAAAATTTAAGTTTTCTCCGTGCTCCGCAAAGTGGTCAATACACTATTAAGTGCCTACGTGTATCCCAAAATATTATAGAATATGAACAAATTCATACGTAACAATTAATTGTTATTCCACGTAGAAGCGTTAGGTGTTAAGCCAGTTACCTTTTTTTTTATAATTAGTGACTAAAGTGGATTAGAAGATAAACTCAAAATATAGCTAAAGTAAAAATACAGAATAATTTAACAGAGGAATTCACAGTGAATAAAGGCCTTAAGCAGGGATGCAGTTTGTCACCAATTCTTTCAAACATTTTTTTTAGACTAGGTTCTTATCTTATGGTATAAAAAAAATGTTCCGAAATGGGTATTCCTATAGGAGCAAAAGTACTACATTCATTGTTGTTTGCAGATGATCAAATTATTTTTGCAGGTGATGAAGGTGATATGAAATATATGATAAATAAACTAATGGAAGAATATAAAAAATGGGGACTGAATATAAATTTACAGAAAACAGAATATATGTGTTTGGGAAAGGATGTAGATGATCTCATACTTGAAACAGGGAAAAATAAAAAATGTGAATTTTTTAAATATCTTGGATCAATAATTACAAGTTTAGGTACTTGTGAGAGAGATATACAGACTAAAATTGCAATGGCAAAAAATGCAACTAAGACGTTACATGGAATAATTTGGAACAAAAATATTACAAAGGAAACTAAAATGAAAATTTATAAGAGCACAATACAGAATATTTTGTCGTATGGAAGTGAAACTTGGTCATTGACGGAATTACAAAAGAATATAATTAGAACAGTTGAATTTGATTATTTTAGAAGAAGCCTCCAAAAACAAGACAGGATAAAATAAGAAATGAATTCCTTTGGAGAGAAATGAATGTCTCCACATCTGTTGTTAAGAGGATTGAAAATCAAACGCTTAAATTTTATGGCCATGTACAAAGAATGGAAGATGAAAAATGGCCAAAAAATATATACCAATGGTCACCCCCTGGAAGAAATAAACGTGGCAGACCTAGATGGAAATGGAAAACCTACGTCAGAACCATAATGGATGATAGGAATTTGGAAGAGGGAGATTGGAATGATAGAGATAAATTGAAACTGAAGACGGCAAACCTATAAGTGAGGGAAAGCCGAAGAAGAAGAAGAAGAAGAAGAAGAAGAAGAAGAACCCAAAATATGTACTTTGTAACTTCCCCTATTGGATGTATATTACATCCACAATTATTGCTTGTTGAAATTAAAATCGAAACAGTGTTATTACTTTAACACTTACTCTGGAAAACATGTCATTCTACAGTCACATCATTTATCGACATAAAATCACACAATTTAAGTACAATTATTAAAGACGGAATCTCCATATTTTCCGTCACAGAGATTGAAACCTATATATAGGCCTATATATTCAGAAGAATGTATGAAGACTGCTGTGTGAAGGCTAAAAAATAATAAAATCTTATTTTGTTGCATTTGTTACATCGGTTGCAATGGAATTCACCTGGAAATACGAATTCTAAAAGGAAAGAGAGTTTTCTTAATATGACAAACTCTTTAATCATATCCAAATAATTATATTTTGTTAGGAAAACATAAACAATTCTATTGTCATAATTTGCATTTTATATATATATATATAAGATTATTGAAAGGCGTTAAGATATTTAGTTAAAATAATAAAACCTGCACTTTAAGAAAAATCTTTCATACATAAAATAGTTTCAGAAGTAGTTTCAGAAGAATGAAAATGAAAATTGATTATTTTTTACAAAAATAGAAAGCTTAAAAATGTTTTATTGAGATAAAAGAAATAGGAACAAATATTACAGTGTTGTAATAAGCTACATTTTCAAGTTCATGAGTTCCTCTCACAAATATAGGTAGGCCCTACATGATATATATTGTATAGATGTCTAATCTAAATGTAACATACAAAACCGCGGACATTCATTTATAAATTCTACGTCATTTTAAATTGGGATGCAATGATAAGTATTATGCTCACAGAAAACATTTTGAACACTGAATAAGAAACAAGCCTACATGCCCTTCTTGTTTTTAATCCTATAACATATGTAATTAGCGGCTTAGGATTTCAGGTGCAATTTTCATGATAAAGAAGAAAGGGAAAAAGAGCCTAAAATAAGCTAAAAACGGAATAAAAAGGTGGTCTTTCTTCTATAGCCCCCAGGCTATTATTTAAAAATTGTAAGTGCACAAAAGTAAAATGCTAGTAGACCTATTTATAAACCAAATGAGTTTTTTTAGTCACATCGGTGATTCAGTGATAACGGCGTTGCCTCAGACGAAGCGAGCCCGGATTTGATCCCGGCCAGAAGAAGTTCTCCGAGTGAGATTTCTTCGGGGTTTTTTGCTTACGTATAAGACGAATGTTAAAAAACACTAAGGACATAATAGTTCCTAACACCATCGGATCATCACAATTATCCATATCACATTCACCTTGTTTATTATGAATGTAGAATGAATGACGTATCTTGTCTTAAATGTTTGTGTTGTCTCCGAGATGACCCTGGCATTGAGATGATCACTCATATATGGAGGTCCTATATGTATTTGTATGGCCAAAAAAAAAGTATGTGAATGATCAAGAATTTAAAATCCTCTCCCGACAGGTTCGTGTGACGTGGGACAAGTAAAAATATATAGTATAAAGGAAGAAGTTAAGCTAAGATTTGGGAAGAAAGAAATCATTTTTATCAAGTATAAATATGGTGCATAAATGTGTTGTAGGATATGGTCTGACTTTTGTTTATCATTCAATGTGATTCCTGAATCGTAAACAGTGGGTGATATATATATATATTTCCATGAAATCCTGTTTGAACTTCCGAGATAGAGATACCTTCAACATGGCAAACATTGTGCTTGTTACGCAGCCAACAATTTAGATTCACGTAAGCAAATTGAAAAAAAAAAAAAAAAAGATAAAAAATAAATGTATTCCCAACTACAGTAGATTCCAATCTGAGTAAAACTCAGTGCTGACTTGCCAACAATTAGCTAAGATGTATAAATTCACTGCTACAGACTCCTAATTGCGGCCATCAGAGCAATGCAAGATATTCAAAAGTTACGTCAGCCCTCAATAGATACAGCCATCTCACTCGTCAAAGCAAAAATCACCCCTATGGCCTCATAGGAGCTAGAATTAATATGGGAGAAATTGAACAAAAAACCTAAAAGGTATTGAAAATATCAAGGCAACATTTAAAAAAAAATCTCATGTATCTCAAAATTTTCACCCTTACGACTTGCATATGGGCTCACCAGAGAAACTTTCTACTTAGAAGACCTAAGCCTTACATCAGGATTAATGCTGCCATCTACACCTGCATATCAATGTACTCGAGGATAAGAAGGAACAGAAATGGAGCTAGTTTTACGCCATCACCGCCATGACAACAAACGAATGGAGGGGACCACCATATAAACTCCGACATACAGTGACCCGCTTTGCTATCCACGGATTTCATCACAAGATACATAAATGAAAGAACGCCCACCAACCAGATGAACTGTGTGTGTGAACTATGAAAATGGTGTGCGACAGATATTGGTGCCCTCAGAGAACGATCTCACTAACACAGTTCTGCAGCGAGTGAACTCACTAATTTTGCACATTGTGCGCAATTCCTATATCTTAAAAAAAAATCCATTGTTACAGTTGTGGTGTATTTAAATTTTGTTCAGTCCTATGTTCACTGGACAGGTTCACTACTCAAATGGTCATGACAAGCTGACAAGAAGTTCATTGAATATTGATAAATAATTATTTAATAGGCCCTATATTTGGACATCGTACAGTAAATTAAGTGGCAAAATTCGCTACATATAGGCCTAAATATTAAAAAATTAACACAAAAATATCAGAAAAGGGGGATGGGGATTATGGAGAGAACGGGAAAAAGAGGGGTAAAATCACAAATATAAGGGGGGAAAAGAGATAGAAATTTGTCTCCATTCTCTATTTCAGAAAATATCTCACTCGTTGATTTCTTTCAGAGAGCTTTTTATTTGTTCTAAAAAATAAATAAGAAAGTGTACACCTAAAAATCCTATGCCTAGTTGTTAGTAAAGCTAAAATAAAATAAGCATTTTATCATTATTCCCTTGTACACTTAAACTTTAACATACCGAATGGTTTAGAAACTTTAATTGCATTATGGATAAGATTATTAGATAGCCTACAATTCAATATTTTATGTTCAGTTATGTGTCACTTCACATATACATTACGATGCTTTCAATTTCAATGGTATAACAGTATTTAAACAGGCCTCAATCTTCTAGCGGTGCACGATCCTCGAGTTGTCTCAGCCTCTAATGGAGATGAGTAACTTATTAGACTTACGTTCTCTGTTTAAAGGCGACCGTCAAGCAGGGCTGACACCCGACTGACATCTAGTGACGATTATCCAGAAAGATGGGAGTCTTAATATACTATTAATGCCTACCCCAATGGCGCCCTAAAACTTGTAGTGGGATAACTTCACCTTTGACTTATTAATAGTGCTCAAACATTTTAATCAAATAGGATATTATTAAACAATAAAACAAAATTCTCGCTTTTGTTCTCTCTACGATCTCAAAGTTATTTTTAAATGACAAAGTTAAAAGGTTTAAAAATAATATTAAATTTTACACTCGTTCTCAAAAAGCAAGTTGAATAAAATTACTTCTTTTACAGCATGACGAGCATTTTGACTTCCATTTCATCCAATTAATTTTGTAAAATCTAACAATTAAATAAGGTTTTAATTATCTTAGTTGAGCCCCATAGTATGAAGCCCATCCATGAATAGATTGAATTTCCTGACAAAAAGTTAATAAAAAGAACATTTTTGTGCTCTTTATTAACTCTAGCCACTCTGATGTTCAAATTAAATTTTCATTGAACCCTCCTTCCCTAGAAATTAACGACACTTCGTGCCACTTAGCTATATAATACACTCTGTACAAAAGATGTTTATAAAATATGTAACATGAACACAAAAAAGCAATAAAGAACGGACAAAAATTGAATTATCTCACTGCGTTAAATTCCTCAGCTTTATATTCCACTGAAAAAACTTCTCCCCCAGAGCGTTTTGAAGTGTGAGTAATATGGGTATTATATAATGACCGTACACTTAGCAAAGCAGAGAGGGAGAAAAAAAGAAGGGTATTAGACAGGGTCTCATTAAACCTACAAAAAACGCTGCTACCGTGAAGCTACACTCTTCTGATCTTTAGAGCTCTCACTTTTATAGCGGTATAAAAAATCTCTTTTCAAGGGGTAGTCATGACAAAGTAACTTCAGAGTATGGGCGTTAATGTCATAAAAAAACTGCATTAAAAACTTTAAAGTATTCTAACATGTAAAAAAAAAAGTAAAGAAGAATATAATAATATTTTAAACTTGTTTTCGAGATCTGTAATTAAACTCTATTCGTTTGACGTGGATGTAACATTTTCCATTTTGCATGCTATTTTTTTTATATTAAGAGTGTTAAAAAGTTCTTCCACATCTATTGAAGAATGCTAGAAAGCAATAAAACATAATTTTATGTGATAACATCTTACTGATATTACGAGTTAAGACTTTGCATTGCTTCCATTCGCTTCGGAACACGAGGAAAACTCATTTGAAAGTGGATTAGGAAAGTATTATTATTATTATTATTATTATTATTATTATTATTGATTCCATATAATAAGAACAATCAAGTGTCGTAGACTGCGATAGGCAAGACATGTGGCACTTATGGGGAAGGAAAGACTTGCAAGGAAGATACTTGTAGGAAAAACGCCCAGTTTGTAGACTAAGAATGAGGTGAGAGAATAACATTAACTATGATTTGAAGGAAGTAGATTATACAGGGAATGATTGGAAAGCATTAGCACAGGATAGGGATGTATGGAGAACTTATGTCCGCGCGGCCATGAACCTACAGGTTCGATAATGCCAGTGAGCAAGTATTATTATTGATTCCAGCAGAGAATAAAAAAAGGGACAAAAGAACGGCTTAATGGAAAGTATACAGGCTGCCATGACTTTCAAGGGATTGAAACCGAATCATAGAAAGGACAGAGACGAATAGCGTTTGGCTTCCGGAAAACTGCTATAGCGCCTGATTGTATTATTGCTATTATTATTATTTATTATTATATACAATATATACACTGTTATTTGCGGATGACCAGATAATAATTGCTCAAGAATGTGAAGGCATGGAGTTTATGTGCTGAAAATGTATTGGATGAATACGATAACTGGGGTTTGAAAATAAATTTAGAAAAATCATTTTATATGGGATGTAGAGCACAAACCGAAGATTTAATATTAGAAGATCATAAGGGATATATTTGAGGACGTGAGGAATTTGAGTATCTGGGAGTAAAAGCGGATAAAATGGATATACAAGAAAGTGATATTAACCCATTCGCCTCAAAAGACGAGGTACACTCGCTTAACTTTGCTGTTATATATTTAGCAATATTTTGTACATCCCATGGCAGGGTAATATTTTGTTAACATTTATGAATAGTAGGGATAAGTGTTTTGGCCTTCATCCTTTTTGGGATCACAAGTAACGTTATCTTTTGCTTGTTTTGAATAATTTACGGTAACTTAAATCCCGTTTCTGGGGAAATGCATTTAAACCTGAAGCGAGTGGGTTAAGAACAGAATAAATAAAAGTAGATCAATGACAGCAATGTTAAATGGAGTCTTATAGAAGAAACATATAGGCTAACCAGAATAAAAAGTTACAAATACATAATTCAATAATGAGAAGTTCTGTCACAAATGGAGCTGAACTTTGAAAATTCAACAAAAATTTAGAACAAACACTTATGTCGATGGAAATGGATTTCTTCAGGAGAGCAGCAAGATAATAAAAATTTAGAAAAAAAAAAGAAAAAAATGCTGTCATACGAGAAAAAATTGAATATTAGTTATTCAATTGTAGATTATACAAGATACAAGCAATTAAGTTGGTATGGACACGTACGACGAATGCAAGAAGAAAGGTTACCCAGAAAAGCATTGGAATTGTATCCACCTGGAATAAGAAGACCTCGAAACCCGTGGATGCAAGAAATAAGAACTGGGATGAGAACAAGAGGACTGGAGGACATGGAGTGGATGGATAGAGACCAGTGGAGAAGGAAAATAAAACTTTAAGCACAGAAAGATGTGTAAACATTGAAAATCTGTATATAAATGAATAATTTATTATTAATTCATTCTATAGAATTCTAGGTTTAGTGATGCATTCACTAAGACTTTCCACTGGCCTCTATCCTCAGGCATCTGGATCCAGTTCATATCTACGATAGGCTGTATTATTTCCAGTCTCCTAAATCCATTAAAATATTATGATCTCACTTAAGCCTGGTCCATTTTAATGATTTTGTTTAGGAGTTTTAGTACCTATATAATTTGAAAGCATTTCTACTGTCACCCATTCGAAAGTTACATAATCTACTCGTCTCAATGTTCTAACCACTAACAATGTTAAAACAATATAATACTTAACTTTATTATCTTGGAACCTAATCTTCGTATTAGGACACTATTTTCGAATATATTTTGCTTCTTTTAATCTTTTGATATATAAGAGACCGGAAATACCCATAGAGTG
This sequence comes from Diploptera punctata, assembly GCA_030220185.1. Lineage (NCBI taxonomy): Eukaryota > Metazoa > Arthropoda > Insecta > Blattodea > Blaberidae > Diploptera > Diploptera punctata. The sequence continues at coordinate 1,144,743 of JASPKZ010008023.1, forward strand.
TCATATGCAATGTTATCGAAATATAAATTTTAGTCTTAAAACATTTTTAATTAGAGTCAAAATTAGACAAATTAAGGAAATTAAATGCTAACTGAAGTTCGAAATTATTTTTACCTTTTACTCTAGTTCAGGCAACTCTTGCCTAAACCAGGAAATGAAGAAGTCTCTAGTTAAATGCCATCTCCTCGTATTTTGTCTTATTATTATTATTATTATTATTATTATTAGGCTATTAGTATTATTATTATTATTATTATTATTATTATTATTATTATTATTATTATTATAGTGATGATCAGCTACTAATGACAGAAGATTACAATGATTTAGAGCACATGACAAGAAAAAACAAGGACGAATTCGTAGGGCCTATACAAAATGGAGATTAAAGATAGATTTGGACAAAACGAAGCACATGTCAATACGAGAAAAAACAGAAGATCTAATTTTAAAAAAAAGGACATGGAAAATAAAAGCATGTGACGAATAAATATATTTGGGGACAAAAATTAGTGCAGATGAAAGTCATGATGCTGAACTTAACGAGGGGATAAATAAGGGCAAATCTGCAATATCAAAATTAAATGGTGTTTCATGGGATAAGAAGGTAAGTTCTAAAATAAAAGCAAATATTTATAATACAATAATAAGGAGCACAATTTCACCAGTTAAGCAATTTGCCCCTACTTGTTTTTTTAACTTTATTTCCGAACTTTAACAGATAGTCCTAAATGTAGAACACACAATGTTAATGACGATGATATAATAATAATATTATTACTATTAATAATCTTCTTCTTCTTCCGAATGCAGTATTGCGTGATGATGCCCGTTCTGCGACTACAAAAACTATTAACAATAATGCTATTAATAATATTATTACTACTACTACCGCCGTCGCCACCGCCGCCATCACAACCACCACCACCACCACCACAACCACCACTACTATTAATAATAATAATAAAAATAATAATAATCATCTAATTAGTGACGCGCATGAATGGATTAACGAGATTCCCTCCGTCCTTATTATTATTATTATTATTATTATTATTAATATTATTATTATTATTATTATTATTATTAAGTTGTTATAATTATAGTCATTATTATTATTAAGTTATTATAATTATAGTTATTAATATTATTATTATTATTATTATTTTTATTAAGTTGTTATAATTATAGTTATTATTATTATTATTATTTTTATTAAGTTGTTATAATTATAATTATAATCATAATAATAATAATTATTATTATTAAGTTGTTATAATTATAGTTATTATTATTATTATTATTATTAAGTAGTTATCATTATTGTTATTATTATTATAGTTATTATTATTATTATTAATATTATTATTATTATTGTCCACCGCTGTGGTCTCGAGGTAGCGTGCTGCTTTGTCTCGCAGCGGGCCCGGGTTCGATCCCCGGTCGGGGCAGTTTTCCGGGTGAAGTTTTTATCGGGGTTTTTCCTCACCTGTAAGACAAATGTCAGGAAAACTCTAAGGCCCAAACGGTCCCCGAAATCATATGGCTATCATCATCATCCTTATCATCATCATCTTTCACCGGTGTGGAAAGCAACGGGAAGCTACCACACCTACAATTCCCTAGTAAAGCTGCAAGCATAGCATGAAAATGCTATTGATTGCAATGAAGGACCTGCCTTCGGGCAGAATTACTATGGATGGATGGATTATTATTATTATTATTATTATTATTATTATTATTATTATTATTATTTGAAACTAGAGTGTTAAAAGTAACAACGATTAACTATTAAGCAAATCTATAGGGCTAGTAATAAAAGTAATAAGCCTACATGCTTATAAGGCCTAGTGTGTCAAATACTAGCAACAATGTTACCATTTCTTGCTTCCAAACAGAGTAAACTATGTTTCTGTAACAAAAAAGAACAAAAGTTTAATTTCGTAACAGTTTATATGTATGTTTCATGGGAAGCTCATCTTTAGTGCTAATAGAGATAGCATTTTAAAGCGTTAAAAAGGCTTTTCTTTTTTTTTTTCCTTTTTTTTCCCTCTCTTAAAAAAAGGGGGGGAGAGCTTGTTGAACGAGACACAGGAGCTAAACGGTTGTCGGGAGGGGGCTTGTTAAACATGACTACGTGACGGTAGGTATCAGGAAGATTCATGAGGCTTTTAAAAAATTCCCTGCCCACGTGCTCCGTGTAACAAGTGGTTTTTAAACGCTAAACACCGCCTCATTCTCCGAATAATTAATTGATTGAGCATGTACAGCCCATACAGAATTCTAAATCCTTTGATTGTCAACTCCTATGTGATTAAGACACTCAGTTTAGTAACAATAAGTTATAAATATAAAATCGCGAAATTATCATTCTGGAGCGAATGACTTGCTGTGGGTGTTACAACGAACCAATGGTTACAAACTATATCAAATTTTATTCATTATTATTTATTTTAAGAAACCAGATATTATCAGATCAGTTAAGTTACCTAGACTACTATGGACAGGACATGTGGCACGAATGGGAGGTGAAAAAGGGGTATGGAAACTTCTTACAGGAAAATCCAAACGAAAGCGTCCAGTTGGTTGGCCAAGAATGTGGTGGAAGAATAACATTAGCCATGATTTGAGGGAAGTAGATTATACAGGATATGATTGGAAAACATTAGTTCAGGGTAGAAATGTGTGGAGAGGTTACTTCCGTAAACTTAGGGTTCGATAGAGCCAGTGAATAAGTTAGTACTTTACCTATCGCCTATGATTACACCACATGCTGTCAACATTATTATTACGTAATTTACCTACATTCAATACTAACCTACATTCTACATAGTAGAGTTGTTCTATTTTTTTAACTTTTTTTTTCAGAAATTAACATCAGGATTACTATATCGTTAACATGACTGTGTTAACCCAATTTAGATTAAACAGTTATGTTACGTTACATTACGAAAATTACTATAATATCTTCTTTTTCTTCTTGTAGAATATTATCACAGCCCAATGTCCGGGCTTAGCCTCCTTTATCCTTTTCCTCCGTCCTTCCCTGTCCAGTGCATTCTTCTCCATGCTGCTGAGCCAAAGAGTTCGTTAGAGTGAGTTGTTACTGCATCAATATTCTTAGATCTTCCAACTACTTTTTACCAATTGTTTTTTCTTCAATAGCCTTATTTGATATCCTGTGTTCATCCATCATAAATATATGACCAGCCCATTCTAATTTTCTCAATTTAATATGAGCACTCCTATACTTTTTATACAGCTTATGCTTGTATCTACTCCGGTGGAATTCAAGACGACACCGATAGTGACTAAGCCAAACTAGCCGGCAGATACGAACTTATGTTCCTTCAAGTTGGCAATCGTATTATAACCAATTTATTTATTTTTAAACTATCTATAATGGCATATTTATTTCAGTTTTTAGGTAACGTCTATCTCCTCTGCTTTTAACATTTTTGCTATTGATATATTTGTTCTTCTGACTAAAACGGTATACTTTCCTCAGATCGGTAGTCACATTCTACAATAGGAATTATTACATACAGACCTCAGTTCTTTAACAATATGAGCTCTGTACCAGTCTTTAGAACTCCTAACTCCAACCAAGAACCTCGAGATAAATTCGTAGATCAGGAATTTCATATCGGTTTTATGGTCTTGTGACCAGCGTTCCTTGCTACAGAACAAGATGCTACGGGTTACATTCCCGGTCATGGTCAAGCTGATTTTTCTCTAAAGGGAAATCCCAGCATTCCATCAGGAATTGGGGTATTTGTGTTTGTCTTTCTCTGTGTGCGTGTGTGTGTGTGTGTGTCTGTATATATTTGTGTGTGTGTGTGTGTGTGTGTGTGTGTGTGTGTGTGTGTGTGTGTGTGTATGAGTCTATAGTCCTAGATGTAAAAAATTAATAAATTTAAGAGGGTAAGCAATTAAAAAACCAAAGCAAACATAGACCGTAATCTGAGATAAAAAAATCTTTTGTCTTCTGCAATAATAAATAACGTTGATATTCTCTAACCTGCAATGTCTACAGCCATTTGAGTCTAGACATATCTTCTCCTTTGTTAGTAGTTTCTAGATCAAGCTAATTTAGTTACAGTTATTTTCCTACAGTTGTCATGAGTGGAGTGTGGCCAGCATACCGACCCAATGAGATATCTAAGTATTAAGTTACTAGGATGATGAAGGTCGGCAAATCTTGCTTAGAGATCACTATTTCAGGCTTCAGGTTCTTTTACGAAACTGAAAAACTTCAGACACTTGACCCACAGCTTGAAGTCCCTTACGGAGGACTTGTTCCTTAGATTTTTCCATCCTGAAAAATCCATCGATCCCTCTAGGCCTTGAATCCGCGACCCTCGAGTATAGAGGTAAGGAACACAATCAATAGACACCTTGGCATTCCAGAATTGTCACATAATAGAATTCAAACAACGAAAGAAATCTGAGTCAACCAGACGTTTGTCATTTTAAAATATGTAAAACTTATCTCAAATTTTAGTTTTATTTAATTTTAAACATATTTTACAATTTTTATTAATATAATAGAATCAAATTACGACTTTACTATTAAAAATCAATGAGGTACCAATATTGGCCTTAGTAGTAGGTTCAGACTCCAGTATTTCGGCGCGGGATGTCATCCGGGTTGTCAGCTCTGCGTAACGGAAGTTTATATTCTCACATATTATCTCTTATACTCATTTCCGTTAGAGGTTAAGTCAATCTCAATGCTATGGTTTATTATTAGAGAAAATTTAATTTTTAAATAAAATATTTTAAATTAATTATCTTCTTCTGAGAGAATACGGCCTATGAATCGTTCATTAAGTGATCCAACTAAATAATTCATTAAGTGAAATTTTAATTTTAAGGTTAATCTGGGCCTATTGAAACAATCTAATGCCTAACTTAACTTTGTATAACAAAAATATTTAGAATATTTGTAAAAACAATCGTTAGATTAGGTCTAAATAAGGCCACGAACAAGATAGCGGAAATATTAGACTAGCTAAAAAGTCTGGGACGCGGTGAAATCTGGAAAATAAAAACTCTAATTTATAAAGTTTTACATTATTATTATTATTATTATTATTATTATTATTATTATTATTATTATTATTACTATTACTATTATTAGACCTATTATTACTATTACTATTATTATTATTATTATTATTATTATTATTATTATTATTATTACTGTTACTATTACTATTATTATTATTATTATTATTATTATTATCATCATTATTATTAATGTCCACCGCTGTGGTCTCGAGGTAGCGAGCTGCCTTGTCACGTAGCGGGCCCGGGTTCGATCCCCGGTTGGGGCAGTTTTTCTGGGTGAGGTTTTTATCGGGGTTTTTCCTCACCTGTAAGACAAATGTCAGGAAAACTTTAAGGCCCAAACGGTCCCCGAAATCATATGGTCAGCATCATCATCAACATCGCCATCATCAACCTTCACCGGTGTGGAAAGCAACGGGAAGCTACCAGACCTACAATTCCCTAGTAAAGCTGCATAGCATGAAAATGCTATAATTGCAGTGAAGGACCTGCCTTCGGGCAGAATTACTATGGATGGATTATTATTATTATTATTATTATTATTATTATTATTATTATTATTATTATTATTATTATTATTATTATTATTATTATTATATAGAAAATGCAACAATTACAGCAAAAATCGACCACATAATCTATTAGGCTATTACTTTACATAGGCCTGTTGTATTCATATAAAAGAGAGGATGCTTCAAATGTTACGTACAACACTCAACGTTCAACGCGCTTTTCTCGAACATAGTTTGACCGCTAGTCTATGGGGTATCGAACAATTAGAATCCTTGGACGTATTACGAGCAGAGAACTAAAATTAATCAGTAAAAAATCTTCACTGGTCCAGTAAGAATATATCACGTTGATTAATTACTTAAATAATTCAATCTGTCATCTCCAACTTCTTTGAAAAATATGCAACGGTGTTAAATGAAACTGGGCATATAGTCAAAGATGTCTGATTCTGTGTCGAATGAGCGCATCAGTGTATCAAACTGTATAATGTATTGTAAGTCTTCAAGAAATAGGCCTACAAGAAATTATATTATCCACAACAGGCGTCTCAAACCTATTTGAGCAACCGCTATTTGGAATAGGCCTAGATCTTGTCACTGATAAATCTATGAATTTTTTTATTTCCTTAGTTATTAATTATTGTCAATTTATATTTAAGCTGATAATGCGGACCAAAAAATAGTACAAAGATGCCATATGTCAGCCTGTTTTATACAGCTGATTTAGATTTTTATAGGCTACTGCACTTGTGAAGAAGACACACACACACACAATCTCTCACACACACACACACACACACACACACACACACACACACACACAGTGTTATATACAGTTCAACCTGGATTGGACTTGAATTATATTTTTTATAAATAAAATTACATAGAGGCCTATGCAGAGTTAGCCTACAGAAAAAAGAAACGGCATGATGCAATGCTTTTATTTAGGATATTTCTAGAAAAGGTATTTACTTACTTACTTACTTACTCACTGGCACTATCGAACCCGTAGGTTCATGGCCGCGCGGACATAAGCTCTCCATACATCCCTATCCTGAGCTAATGCTTTCCAATCATTCCCTGTATAATCTACTTCCCTCAAATCATAGTTAATGTTATTCTCCCATTTCATTCTTGGTCTACCAACTGGGCGTTTTCCCTCTGGCTTTCCTACAAGAAGCTTCCATGCAAGTCTTTCATTCCCCATACGCGCAACATGTCCTGCCCATCGCAGTCTACGAGACTTAACTGTACTTATTATATCTGGCTTCCTATAAAGACCATGTAGTTCATTATTATGAAGTCTTCTCCATTCACCTGTCTGTTCATCTCTCTTTGGTCCAAAACATTTCCGAAGTACTTTATTCTCAAATACTTCTAATCTCCTTTTCTCCCTTAAAGTAAGAGTCCATGTTTCGCACCCATATAATATAACTGGTAGAATAATAGTTTTATATATTTTCAGTTTAACGTTTTTTGAAAGGAGTTGGGACATCAAGAGTCTCTGCAATGCAGAATAGCATGCATTTCCAGAATTGAGCCTATGTTTAATTTCTTTGTGCATCTCATTCCTATTTGTGATTATTGTTCCTAGGTAGGCCTATTTGAATTCACCCACTTCCTCAAAATTTCCCTGATTTGTCATTAGCTGTCCATTTCCATTATATAATGTACTTCTACGTGTGACCATATATTTAGTTTTATTGATATTTACTTCCAGTCCTAATTTCTTAGTGTTATTCAATGGTGTGTGCGTGTTCGCCTCTAGTATCTCCCTACTATCGCCCAATAGTACTACATCATCAGCATAAACTAACAGCTTATTAATACCATTGAGTTGTAAGCCTTCCTCGTTCTCTAATGATTTAATGGCATGCTCTAGTACAAAATTAAATAGTAGAGGAGATAGTGCATCTCCTTGCTTCAACCCATTCTGGATTTCAAAAGTGTCTGAAAACTGTTTGCCTACACGCACCCTACTCTTTGAGCCATTTAGACACATTCGTATAAGTCTAACTAATTTTTTAGGAATTCCGAACTCCAGTACGATACTATATAACTTCTCCCTCTTAATTGAATCATATGCTTTTTTGAAGTCTACATATAGTTGATGTACAGTTCCATTGTATTCCCATTTATTTTCTAAAATCTGTCTTATACTAAAAATCTGATCTGTTGTAGACCTGTTTCTTCTAAATGCACATTGATGATCTCCTAGAATGTCATCAATATAGGGAGTAAGTCAGCTTACTAATATATTTGTTAGAATTTTGTACGAAGTTGAAAGTAATGAGATGCCCCTGTAGTTGTTGCAATCAGTTTTATCTCCTTTCTTATAAATTGGTACGATAATTGATTCCTTCCATTCATCTGGAAGAGCTTCTTTTTCCCAAATCATACTAAGCAACCAGCGTATCTTGTCTATCAATTTTTCTCCCCCTGATTTTATCAGTTCTGCTGGGATCTCATCTGAACCTGATGAGTACATATTTTATGTTAGCGTTCTTTAACTCTTCCAACCGCAGAATACGTCCTAGGTATGTACAAAATTGCTTTAATGAGACAAATTTAGCAATTAAGAATTAAAATTACTGAATATAATTAATGTGTAGCCCTATTCCAATGCCACCCAGTACACTTTTCGAACTTCGTGTTCCGCACTATTCAGATAGATGGTCTATGTTCAGTTTATAACCACTTTGCCAGATCACATTATGTGGCTGACGTGTAGGCCTATTTGTATTGTGTATAGAGAGGAGTGTATGATGATAGTGTGCTTTAAGTGTTTGTGTGTGGAAGGGTATTTTTTCAGGTATGTTGTTGAAGAGAAGAAGAAAGGAAATGGAATATGGTGCCGATAAGTAGCCTATCATGTTGATAAACACCAATGAGATCGCCATGCAAAAGTCTCCATCCAAAGGACGAATTACAATAAATAGTACCACATGTTTCTTACCACAATTATTGAGGAAAAATTTGAAAGCTCATCCCAGGAATCTGGTGACAATCTAGAGATTAAAAAATTTACACCACCGCCCACCCTAGTTCCGAGATTGAAAATTGTGGAATTAAACATTTCAACGCAGTCAGGTATCAAACCTCGACACTCAAATCTGGAGGCAGCTGTTGTACCACATTATTTATCACAATAAAGACTAATTATACATTCAACTGCAAACCGTTGGCTGAATAACAGTATACTAAAAGTTTACGTTACCAAGTTGTTTAAGAAATATACGCCTCCATCACATATTCAATTAAATATGCTTTTAAAAGAACTAGGAAAAAGTTATGTACCACTATATATAAGATATTGCTGGACTGATGGTCAACGTTTAAACTACAAAAAATTAAAGAATATCTGCTTGCTTCTGGTTTCAATATTCTAAACGGCCAGGGTCGATGGATTTTTCAGGGTGTAAAAATACTGAGAATGAATTCCTTCGGAAAGGAACTAAAGCTGTGTCCCGCTTCATAGATTAATGGGATGTAAAAGAATCTCAAAGCCTCAGAAAAAAATAAGTTGGTTCTTTCGAGGTCAGATTTGAACTGCGAATCTAATGATTTTAGCTATGAAACAACATCGCTAAAAATGATAAAATAATAACAATAACAGTAAAAAAGTTAAACATTTAAGTCCACCCCTACATAGACAGATTATAGCATTTAATCGCCTTTTTCTGTGTTAAAAGTGTATTTTCTTAATTTATAATCACGATTTTCATAATTTTAATATTTCTATTCGTGACGCAACAGGCCTAGAAGACACTATGGCTTACCAATTATCTCTTGGTCTCACCTCCATATGTGTCAATCCGAACGATGGACAATCATATGGTCAGGATAGGAGTGTCATACGGTCCAACATCTCGGGTTCTCCTGACGTGATAGCTAGTTTACTCATATTGGAACCGCTACATTCAGTACTGCCTAAATTCCTCAAAATTTGGGTCGACATCTGTCACTAACATTGAGTGAAATTCCTTAATAAAATTTATTTCCACTGGTAACTCTAACCTGCACATGTTTCATAGCTAAGCACCGAGGTCATTTCCATGAAATTTTAATTAATTTTCACTTTTTGTCAAATTAGCTTTATATTACCATTATTTAAAGCCTAAAATATGGACTGATTTGTATCGTATAAATGTATCGATGAAAATGTGCAAATAAAACAAATGTTTCTGTGAATAATATGTCTGTGATATTGTTATCGATCCATGCTCCTGTCACACACAAAATAACCTGCTCCTGTCTTTTGTTCCATATATAGGCCTATATATTCTTGGTTTTTAGAGTACTTAAAATTCTACCTAGTTAAGCGAATTTGAAGCAATGATGCGCAGGTAGCTTCATCAATGAGTATCTAAATTTGTAGATAATTTTCAACTTAAGATCTGTCAAGTTATTTGTAGACACGGAGTAAAAAAAAAAAGCATTTTTTTAGTCAGAATCCCTAACATTAAAAACATAGCATTTAGAATGCTATTAACTAATTATGTTAGGCCTATTAATAGTCATATTTTCCTGAGTACAAATATGATTTTAAATTAATCTTGTACAAATTTTATTGCTAATTTTCTCTTAAGAGGCCTCACAGCAGATTAATTGACGTTTATGATGTTTCGTATCTGCATTAATATTAATTTGAATAATTTTCATTTTAGTTTAATTTGTATAAATATTTACTTTTAATTAAATAGTCGAGCAGTTTAAGGCATGCTACCTTGGTGCAGAGCTGTGAGTCCCCATGGGGGAAGAAAATTTGCCATGAAATTTCGGTCAGTATGGGACCTGTACCTACCCAGCATCGTGATAAGTTTGGGTAGCTATAATGATTGAGAACACCAGCTACAGTGGCTGGGAGACATCTAGGCCCTTCCCCCACCCCTTGGGATACCTCGGTCATCATGACCATACTCCCAAGTCCTAGAGTTCTTGTCCTCCCTATCGTATCTTCGCGTCCACGTTCAAGTTCTGGTCCTAAAACCAACACCCATAGGGAGAGGGTGTTGGAGTTGCAATTTCTGGGAATTCCTGAGCTTCGTACTCGCCAGGTCGCTCATTCCTAACGACCCCACAGTTGGTCCACGGGCTCCATGAGCCTAGCCGGGAGGACTGCTGTCACAGATCCACCGACCGTTCCCCTGTTCTGCCTCCAGGAACGTGTCCTGCAGCCGTTGTGAGACCGGCCAGGGCTACAAGCCCCACAGTGTGAGACTTTAGTACATCCAGGTGCTCATTTCCTGGCGGCCCCACAGTTTGTCGACGAGCCCGTAGGCTGAGCCAGGAACCAGTACAGTTGCTCCCCTCTGCACTGGTCCGAGCCGAGCCCTGGTATGCCTCCAGGGACGCCTTCTGCTGCTGTTGTGGGCCAGCACGGAGCTCGCAAGCTCCAACAGATGAGCAAATAGTACGACAAGGCGCTCAACTCCTGCCGACCCCACTAATGGTTCACGAGTCCCTTGGACTTGACCGGGAGGACTGTCAAGCAGATCCACCGACCTTTCCCCCAGTGCACCAGCTGGGGACGTGTTTGGTTGCTGAAGTGGGTCCAGCCTGAGCATTAGTACGTCAGGTCGCTCAACTCCTGACGACCTCACTGATTGTCCTTGGGTCACTCGGTCCCAGAGTCGGCGCTAAGTCCCAGACCCAAAAGACCGCGCTTCCTACTTTCCCAAGCTTATTGACCTGGTGGTAATTCCCAGCATTACGCCCGGTATTGTCCCAACCAGCCCGTTCGCAAGACTAAGCCTAGTCGTGCCGCTGCTGTGAGACCAGCCCACTGAGCAATGTAGGCATCCAGGGTGCTCATCTCCCATGGTGCCCCCACAGATGGTCACGGGTTCAATTGAACCAAGAGAAGGGGCGACAGATCCCTTAGTCTCCCATCGCTCTACCAACAGCGGCCCATATCCCGCCTGTGGGCCGGGATTGACAGACTTGACAGCAGGGCCCTCTTTTAATTTTCCTGCTGACCCCACTCATGGTCCGCGAGTCCATCGGACTTGGAAGGGAGGACTGACTATCAGATCCACCGACCTTTTCCCAATACGCCACCGAGGGGACGCGTTTTGTTGCTGGAGTGGGCGCAGCACGAGCTATGTAGTACGTCAGGTCGCTCGAGTCCTGACGATCTCACAAATGGCCCGCGGGTCCGGACTGGACCTAGCCGGGAGGAGTGCAATGCAAACCACCGACCGTTCACCTATCCGCCACCCGGGACGCGCCCTGTTGCTGTTGTGAGCACAGCTGAGGCCCGAGAACCGGACCCCCACACGACAAACTAACAACATATCACTCCAATACTGGCTAAATTATCATCCACTTATGTGATTAACACATGTGGATGTGAGGCCTGCAGCCGTGTAGGCTAGAGGCCTTCTAGGCATATCACCCATAGAGTTTAGTTTATTCTAAATTACTTATGAACTAAAGAAATTCTATATATTTTTTTCATACCCAAATATTTTTCATTGGTTTAGTGGAAGAGAAGGGCTTATGACCTCAACTCTGCCAGTTTAAATTAATGATAATATATTGTAGTTAGTACACCGCTGTGGTCTCGAGGTAGCGTGCTGCCTTGTCACGCAGCGGGCCCGGGTTCGATCCCCGGTCGGGGCAGTTTTTCTGGGTGAGGTTTTTATCGGGGTTTTTCCTCACCTGTAAGACAAATGTCAGGAAAACTTTAAGGCCCATACGGTCCCCGAAATCATATGGCCATCATCATCATCATCATCAACACCCTTATCATTATCATCATCATCATCATTCTTCACAGGTGTGGAAAGCAACGGGAAGCTACCACACCTACACAATTCCCTAGTAAAGCTGCAAGCATAGCATGAAAATGCTATGATTGCAGTGAAGGACCTGCCTTCGGGTAGAATTACTATGGATGGATGGATATTGTAGTTGTTATTATTGTTAAAATTAGTAATATTATTATCAGTATTATATATTATTTATCAGGATATTTTATTATGCAAGCCACTGTTTCTCAATATAAAGCAATTTTTTTCAAGGCAATTCTGTAAACAGGTGATTTGTGTGATGTAACACATTCACACTAGTTATTAGATTTTTTCATTTGTTAACAGGTTTAAATCCGTTCATTAGTCCGTAGCATTCAGTAATATCATAAATGTTTGGAAGGGCTTCGTAGGAGAATAGCAAAATTGATCTTTATGAGGATTTTATTTGCTGAAAATAATATCTAGTGGGTTTGAAAATAACCGCATGAATTCATAATTTACCACCATTCAAAGGGAATTCCTATAGCTTGTGTGCAATGTTTCAAGAGATAGGGTAGCCCACAGCAAATAAATTAAAGTTTGACCAGTGACCGAAAAACCCACAGTGATGAAATATGCACCCTCTTGTTCTTCCAACAGATAAAACTAACCCTTTCATGCTTTCTCCCACGCTATTATTTTCAGATCCCTAAACCTATGACCGAATCGATGTAATTTCTTTCGTGGTTAGATAAAAACCACCGAATCACTAAGGTTCGGTTTATTTTAAATACAATATCTAATTTTCACAACAGTTTCTCCCGGAAAATGGAATAACTTTAACAAAAAAGTAATATGAGACCGGAGAATTTCTGCTATAAATTTGAAGTAACACTCACATTTCGAGAAATAAAACCACAGAAGTGAAATATTTCCAGTTGGGGAAATTCTTGCTACAGAAAGCAATGAAAGTAAAATATATGGCGCTTCCAAGTTATATTTGGTATTATTTTACACGATAATATATTGTAATACGTTACATCTTATTATATTACAATGAATCATACCACATATACGTCATATTATGCCTGTATTACGTCATAGGCCTAATGTAATATCCATCCATAGTAATTCTGCAATTATAGCATTTTCATGCTATGCTTCGCATCTTTACTAGGGAATTATAGGTGTGGTAGCTTCCTGTTGCTTTCCACACTGGTGAAGGAGGATGACGATAATGATAAGGATGATGATGATGATGATGATGATGGCCGAATGATTTTCGGGGACCTAGGGGCCCTAAGCTTCCTGACATTTGTCTTACAGGTGAGGAAAAACCCCGAAAAAAACCTCACGCAGGAGTCTGTCCCGACCGGGAATCGAACCCGGGCCCGCTGCGTGACAAGGCAGCACGCTACCTCGAGACCACAGCCGGTGGACTAACGTAATATAATGAAATGTAATGTCAAATAATGTGATTGAAGTGAGTGGTCCCACTACAGGCCATAGGAGACCCTTGGAGTAGTAGGAGGTTAAGGCGCCCACTTTTTCTAGACATCAGCACTTGATGTCAGGCTGGTTGTCAACCCTGCGTGACAGCCACCTTTACCCGAAGAACAAACGTCTGGTACTCATTTCCATTAGAGACTGAGTCGACCCCAGGTCCATGGTGCTAGCAGAAGTTTTGGGTCAGTTTAAAAATCCTGACTCCACCGGGACTTGAACCCTCGACCTTCCGGTTTGTAGCGCACTGTCATAACCACTATGCTACGGCGTGCCCCGTAAAATAATGTGATATAAAAATAAAAACAAAATGTAAAGTGATCCCACTACAGATCCTAGAAGGTCTTTGAGGTAGTAGGATATTAAGGATCCCAGCTTTCTACACAGTCATCACGAGAGGTCATCCAGGTTGTTAGTCCTGCGTGACGGTCGTCATTGCCTACAGAACGTTTAGGACAGTTTAAACTTACAGCCTATTATATTATTCAATACAATGCAATCACATTATATTATTTTTTCGTTTCACCCTCTTTGGGGTATGTTAGATCAATCATTTATGTTATATATTACATTATTTGCTTATCTTCAGCACGTATTACGAATGAATGATCAGCGTATACTAAGAAGAATGTATAATTATAAACCAAAAGGGAGAAGAATATTGGGAAGACCATTGAAGATGTGGAAGGACCAATTCGACCTAAAATGAAATCGGAACAGGCCATTGGGCTTAATCCTTGTTGATGATGATTATTACATTATATTATAACTAACAGGCACTATCGAACCCAAAGGTTCATGGCCGCGCGGACAAAATATCTCTATACATCCTATCCAGAAGTAATGTTTTCCAATCATTATCTGTATTATTTACCTCCCTCAAATCACGGTTTATGTTATTTTTTCATATCATTCTTTCCCCAACTATTAGACACTTTCCTTATGATTTTCCCACAATAAATTTCCATATGCCTTATAATATAAATGCCAGGATCGTTTATAGGTTTAACTATATTTAATTAAAGTGAATAATATTTAAAATGCAAATTAACTATTAATATGAAATACATATAAATAGAATAACTTTAAATTTATTGCATGGCGTTTTTATTCTTCAAAATAGCCTAATTACGTTATGACCAACCTTATATTGAAACTTTACTTTTTAACGATACAGTGAAGAACTGAATATGGTATATTTAATGTTTTTACGCTACAATAATCCACATCATACCACATGTGAAATATGTTACTTTGTGTGTTTTGTAAGTTGACTGATGTCGAGATTTAAATTAAATACGAAGTTACGACTTAATGTGAAATAAATATATCACTGTATAAAAATCAATTCAAATTTGCCTTAAAACTGAACAATATTACAAAAATGGTGGGTTTTCTCGTCACGGATTCTTGAACTTCAGTTTCAGAATATGAGTTATTTAATTGTGGAATGCAGACTTTCATGGCCGGTAATCATAATATTAATTTCAATATATATATACAGTCAATATGCCCAATTCACCAATTAATGTTTTAAAATGGTCAACACGTTTCCACAGCCAAGCTGTCATTCTCAAGACCAAATATTGACAGAAGACAAGTGATTGATTGCGTCATGTGACGTAGTTTGTTTTTAACTGAATTTGTTTATTTATTTATTATCAATTTTGTCTTCAGTCAATATCTGGTCTTGAGAATGACAGCTTGGCTGCGGAAACGTGTTGACCATTTTAAAACATTAATTGGTGAATTGGGCATATTGACTGTATATATATATATATATTTTAATATTTTAGCATCAAGAAGATCACTTGTGTTTTAAATAGTATTAATAGATTCCGGGTTATGTGGCCTGGTCTATAACTGGTGTTCCTTCCAGGCGTTTCTCCCTCCGTAGTTGAGGAAGAATCCCTGGAAGAAACACCAGTTATAGACCACATAACCCGGAATATATTAATATTATGTGCTATTTAATTAAATGTTAGTCAAGAAAATCTACCTTGGCCGAGCGGTCTAAGTCATGATGAGCACTCATTCTTGAAATTTTTTCGTGGAACTTTTGGCCAATGCCTGGGACTAGTGTCCACTAAGCATCATGGGAAGTTTGGGTAATCACAATAAATAGCGGCTCCAGGTTGAGAAAATCAGCTCTAATGGCAAGTTGGAAGACCTTGATTACGATAGATGGATAATGCGTAGATGACATCAGGGAAGAATATGGAGAATGAAGGTTCAAGACCTTCAAGAATGGATGAGTTGATTAGGGAGGCTAAGGTTATACTCAATGGACATAGCACCAAAGAGGAGGAAGAAGAAGTTGTTATTGGTAAGGTTCCTGAATTCAGATCATGATAGACTGGCATATTGTAAGTTAATAGTAGGCCTATACCCAGAAAACTGTTTACTTGGGAAGATTTCTGGACAAGGTGCAAAAATTAAGAACAGCATTCATTTGTGAATAAATGAATATACAAATAAATGTAAATATTATTACTACTATATAATAATGGTAAATTATGTAACACATATGGACCTGTAATCTTGGAAATTTGAGACGATTGAATTTTTAGCGCGGTAATTTTCGTAAGGAAGATTATACAAGAGTTACATATAAATTTTACGCAATTCTATTCTCTACTTTATTGATTATTAATTATAATTAATAATATAGAATTATATACTTTTTCCCCATAATTCTGGGATATACTGTGACGTCCATGAGTAAGTCAACTGTAGCCTATTTACCATTGGCAAGGCAACGTTTATTTGTCTAAACATTTTGATGAAATGGATGGAAATTGTGCTGAGGTGGATGCTATAATGGATGGGTTCTTACCAGAAATTATGGAACAAGAAACTGTAACGGAATCATGATAAATTCCTGAAAACTACAGATTTTGTACTGAAGAGAATAACCATGAAAAATGTCGCGTTAGTAGGTCCTATTAGTTAGCCTATTTCAATTGTGACAAATTGCACAATTAATTTCTGCGGAGATATAGTATTGAAGAGTTTTTACGCAAACTAAAAATAATTTTAGTCATTTGAATGTTGCCATTCTTGTCAGGAGATTGGGATAGCTAACTAACTCACTGGCACTATCGAACCCGTAGGTTCATTGCCGCTCGAACATAAGCTCTCCATATATCCCAACACTGAGCTAATGTTTTCCAATATTTCCTGCATAATCTACTTATAGTTAATGCCATTCTCCCACCTAATTCTTGGTTTACCAACCGGGCGTTTTCCTTCTGGTTTCCTACAACAAGCTTCCAATGCGTTAGCATTTTATAGTAGGCGGTTGTCCGGGTGACTGAATACTTTAGCTTCCCCCCCTAGCAGGTAACTTGTATAAAATATGTTTAGATAGCTGTAGTGACATCATTGATTCCTTAGCAACGTATGGCATGCATGTCATAATTAACCGTTTATACATGATTTTGGATTTGACACCTACCTATTACAGTAGACCTACGAGAATCGAATAAATAATATTAAGATTTAATTTCATTATTCATTATTCATTTGTAAAATAAATATGTTATCTATTGTTCGTCTTGTTTTATATTATTATTATTATTATTATTATTATTATATTATTATTATTATTATTATTATTATTATTATTATTATATTAGAGTATGTGAAGAATTTGAGTATCTGGGAGTAAAAGTAGATAAAGAGGATAAACAAGAAAGTGATTTTAAGAACAGAGTAAATAAAAGTAGATCAATAACAACAATGTTAAATGGAGTCTTATGGAACAGACATATAACCAGAAAAAAAAAGTTACAAATATATAATTCAATAGCGAGAAGTACTGTCACATATGGAGCTCATGTTTGGAATTTCAACAAAAACTTTGAACAAAACCTTATGTCGATGGGAATGAATTTCTTGAGGAGAGCAGCAAGATATTCAAAATTAGAAAAAATAAGAAATACTATCATACAAAAAAAATAATATTAGACATTCAACAGTAGATTATATAAGATATAAACAATTAAATTGGTATGGGCACGTACGACGAATGCAAGAAGAAAGGTTACCCAGGAAAACATTTGAATGGTGTCCACCTGGAAGAAGGAAAGAAAAACTTCGAAACTCGTGGATGCAAGAAATAAGAACTGGAATGAGAACAAGAGGATTGGAGGACATGGAGTGGATGGATATAGATTAGTGGAGAAGAAAAATAAAACTTTAGGCACAGAAAGATATGTAAACATTAAAATTCTGAATATAGGCCTAAATAAAATTATTATTATTATTATTATTATTATTATCATTATTAATTTATTATCAAACATTGAAATATCAATATGAATATTCAAAATCGCTTACGGGATGGTATCCGTGTGGTTTATTTATAGATAATTGTTTTTATACTGTAAAGTATTAATTGTCTTTGGGTGAAGTTCCTTGCTTCTTGCCTCGAGAATCGCAGATTCAAACCCGGGGTCAATGGATTTTTAGGATGGAAAAATCGAAGGGAGATATTCTCTAGGAGGGACTCTAAGTCGAGGGTCCCAGTATGAATATTTTCGGGCTCGAAAAAGAACCTCAAGCCTGAATTAGAGCCTCTAAGTAAAATTTAATTCCATCCAATAAATACCATACTTTCTTGCTAGATGTGTATGAAGTGATGTGAAAACCACTGGTTATTCGCTGACATCTGTATGAAAATAAGTTTAACTGATTTAACTTAGGTAAGGTTTTCCTGCAAGGGAGCAACTTTGCTCCACCTAGGGATGTACGGGTATAGAAGGACTGCATTTTTACTCTACTAAAGTCCTACTAGTACTATATTCTCCGTAAGTAAAACAGATTAAACTGAAAACAGGTTCTAACAGGCTACTTAGAAATTGTGTAATGTTCACCACAATAATGGTGCGTGTACTATAAAAATAAGGGCTATAAATATTATATTAATTTCGTGGTTAAAAAATAAATAGTCTACATTTAAGCTTCAGCTATGTTGCAAATGATTGGTAATTTGTTTTTGTCACTTAATTTTTGTTTGTGAAGAACTCAAATTAGAAAATATGATACAATATCCAAGAATGGGTATTTTCTATAGACATGTACTTCTCTAAATATTTGATTTTTTAAGCACTATGTGTGGAATAATAGACATGTTTCAATTTGAGGACAGAACATTGGATAAAAGTTAAGATATTCGGTAGTGGGATAATTAAGCCGTGCTACTAAAAAAAAGTTGTTAGTGATTGGAATGGGACCAGGCTAGAATGAAAATTCTTCTCATTTAAGAGAGAATGTATGGGGAGGGGGTGATCTGAAGAGTTACGTCTCCACAGAGCTCACAATTAAACTAGGAACCTTAGTTTGATACCAACCCCTTCCTCTACATCTCAGAGTAGGATAAATTCTTCTAAACCATCATTTAACCAAAATCCTCCTCCTCCCCCTCTCTTTCCATTCCTCACAGACTTCCACGCAATTTACCTTCCATCTATAGTGTACAGTCGTACGTATATTTTATACATACGTGCTCTCGTTTTCTGCTACCAAATTGTGAAATACCTCCTCCTCAACCCTCTCACGCCCCTCATCTAGATCATACATGAGGCGCAATTCCTTTATGTTCAATGGTCCTTGCGCGAAGGCACGATCATTAGAATAGATAGGTCTCCCCAAACCATCTCCCTCTCTTCCTGCCTATCTAGCCTCGCTATTCCTAGCCCTCCGCAGGGGAAGATTACCCTCATTGGACCTGTTAAATTGTTGATTTTTCGAGAATCTTGGAATTTCATTAAACAAGAATTATAAAAACCGAGTTTCGAGCACCCATATAGTACAGTTGTCATAAGACTTCATGGGGTATAAGCCTACTAACTTAGGATAACATACAAGTACAATCTAAGCACTTTGTGATAAATATTCGGGGGTTATGATTTTTTTCTTATTTAAAAAGTATGTTTTATCTTCATATAATCATTGTCCACCGCTGTGGTCTTGAGGTAGTGTGCTGCCTTGCCACGTAGCAGACCCGGGTTCGATTCCCGGTCGGAACAAGCTTCTTGGGTGAGGATTTTTTCCGGGGCTTTTCTAAACGTGTAAGACAAATGTCAGGTAGCATTGAGATCCAAATGGTCCCCGAACATAATCTGTCCTCATTATCATTATCAAACCTCGGTGTGGAAAGCAACAGGAAGCTACCACACCATGCAGAACTTTACTCATCGTGGCTTTCACTGAAGGGTGGTGTCCAACAAGGTTCAGTGTTAGGACCACTTCTGTTCTCTATCTATATTAACGATATATCCACTAGACTTACTTATTGTCGACATCACCTATACGCTGACGATTTGCAAATTTACATTTACTCCAATCCTGACGGTGTACATGACACACTACAGAAACTAAATAGTGATCTAGATTCAAGTTCCCAATGGTTGAGGAAAAATGAACTTAATCTAAATGCTGACAAGACATAGTGCACAATTACAGGACATCGGTGAATTCAAAGCATTATAAATTACGAAAATATCCATACCATTCCCCTAAATGACAAAAACATCCCCTACAGCTCAGTAGTAAAAAATCTGGGTATCTACATGGACCTACACCTAGACCTGAAAATCCAGGTGAATAATATCTGCAAGAAAGTGTTCTCAAGTGTTCTCAATTCTTCACTCCCTAAATAGTTTTTAAAACTTTCTTCCTACAAAATTAAAACAAATACTTGTACAGACGCTTATAATGCCACACTTCGACTACTGCGACATATTACTGACTAATCTGACAACTGATCTATCTGACAGACTACAGCGTGCTCATAATGCGTGCATTCGAATAATATTCAATCTCCGTCGTTATGACCACGTGTTCTCCTTCATTTCAGGCCTTATCATGACTAAGCCTAAATGACAGAAGAACTTTACATTCACATACCTTACTATTCCAAATTCTGCACACATATTTACCAAGTTATTTAACAACTCATTTTAAAAATTTATTGGCTCATCACAATAATTATTTAGGAACAAGATCACAAGACTCTTCTTTACTTTTGATACCACAGCATAAGGCATGTCTATACTCTGAATCTTACACTATATCTATGACTAGAACATTGAACTCACTTCCAAGTCATGTCAGGGACTGTCAATCGCTATCATTATTCAAATCCAAATTAACTGATATCTTTAGTTCGACACAATGAAAACATTAACTGCACAATAACTATATAGAGCATTCTAAAAATAATATCTAGGAAGCTACTTACTTTATTTTATATAATTTTAATTTTATTACATTCTATGTTTTTGTTAGTATTAGCTAGTATTAGATTACATCATCATTGTATTTTGTTTAGTCTGTATTTTAATATCTTAAAATTGTAATATGTATGTAATTTTTTTATAATTCTACTATTCGCTGGTTGAGTGGAAGAGAAGGCCTTATAGTCTTAACTCTGCCAGCTAAAATAAAGCATTATTATTATTATTATTATTATTATTATTATTATTATTATTATTATTATTATTATTATTATTCCCTAGTAAAGCTGCAAATCATAGCATGGAAATCTATTATTGGAGTGAAAGACTTGCCCTAGGGCTGAACACTGCAAATAAAAAAAATATAATTTTTGGTTTTGTACTTTTTCTTTTTTTTAATGAATATTATTGTGTTTTTATAGTATAAACATGCGTCTAGAGTATATTCTAAAACTTTGGTCAATCGAAATTATCTGGTGTGTTTCATGCTTTGTCAATATTAGCAACCTTTTTATGAAGGAAGTTATTAAATAAATATAAAGACTGGATCCGCAAGTTAAATCAGATGGTAGCACGCTTGCCTCCTTAATAATGGGTCCGTGTTCGATTACTGGAGGGTTTGGAAATTTAGTTATACAATTTTAAATCTCTGAGTTAGGGATTTTGGTGGTGTACATGTTTTAATCGCTTGACTGTGAACCACATGCCTGAATTAAATTCGAAATCCATCCGCAATATAATGTTGTGAAGGCAGGCGATACTGCTGATAGCGATTCTTCTGTCGGATAGAGAAGGTAAGTCTGGCGGTCCCCTTGGTGTCTTTTTTCGATCGACGTAGGCTGCACGTCGACACCGAATTTCACTTTCTCCCTCATACAGCATCTTACATTGCACAAAAATTAAGGAAAGAACATACACTCTTCCTACGCTCATATCTGAAGAGCCTATGCAACACAAGTACACATTATCTAAGCAATGTATTGTGGAAGTGTTACATAACTACAGTAACAGCGTCTATCCGACTACTCCGGAACCAGAAGCAAGTAAAGTGTAGAGGGTGACGTTGGAACACAATCAAACACACACAGACTGTCAAGACGACATTACTGATTAATAAACATGAGAAATATACTTGTTAGCTGATTTACTTTTAAAGCCTGCCTATCATAAATTAGATACCCGATACCATCAGCACATTGTCCTTTATATCCCTCCTCATAACACTACGTACTACTCGAATTTGTGTACAGTTTCTCTTGCTTGAACATGGAATTCTCTTCCACCCTATGTCAGAGAGAGCAACATTTTACCATTTTTCAGAAACAAATTGAAAATAAAATTATTAAAAGAAACATCTCACTAATATTACTGTTTTAACTATTAATAATTTTTTTTCCATTATTTAATAAAAACAGTATTATCATATGTCAACATATTTACCTAATGTGTTATATATAAGCGATAGATTAATTCATTAAAGTTTATTATTTTCTTTTTCTTTTTTATTTTATTTTTATGTATAGTAGATTTGAGCTGTTATTCCTTTGAGTATACATTCTTCCATTAGTTCAATTTTAATTATTTTAATTCTATTTAATTTTATTGTATTATTAGATATTATTTTCATTATTGTTCAGTTTGACCAGATAATTGTTTAGTATGTAAGCCTACTATTATTGTAATTTTTTGTATTAAATGTAACATATGTTTGGCCTGGTGAGTGGAAGAGAAGACCACATGACCTTAACGCCACCAGGCTAAATAAATATATTATTCTATTCTACAAACAACTTGTAACTCCTGAACACTGTTGCATATATAGGCCACCAACTTCTTTACAAGAGCATGACTTTTACCACGATCTCTCTCTTAAAAAACTGTTGATGCTGTACAAAGAGAGAAATTGATAACACATTTAGTAAATAACTTAAAAAACACCAAGACTGATAAATTGATTTTAGGTTAATCTGCAATGTACGTGTATACAGTCTAATATAGTAAAGTATTTCGACGTGGAATAGGCTATTGACAATGCTTGAGATGTGGCGGGATGTAGCGCGATGGCGTCCCGGTTCTTTTTTTTTTTTTTACTTGAAATCATTCCGTTACTTGTTAGCTGCATTAACGCCATTTCTAGGTTTTCTTTGTGCTGTTAACATAACCTACAATTTATTATACATATGCTTATTTTAAAATATTTTCTTTATTTCATACCCCGCTCGAATGTAATATAGCCCAATACTGTCGTCTGCTACAGTGTTTTAGTTGAAAAATAATATTTGGGAGACTCACATTTATACTTCCATAAAAAGTTATATAGACTACTAGCCTACGTATTGCATAAATAAGGAGAATTTTTAAAGATATTTTGACAAAAAACTACGTACAGATGACTCTGGCAATACTATTATAGTAAATGATAAGGAAATGGACTAAAAAATGAATCCCAAATATTTGGTAGAAACGCACCCAAGGGCCATGCCGCTAAAACACTGATCTACTATCAGAATCAGTTTACGGATTACCATTTTCTACGAGTCTTTATGTCGGTATTGTACGAACTACAACCTTTCCTTTTCTTTTTTCATTCCACTTAAAACACAGTCTATTGAAAAATAATGATTTCCTTGGACTAACATGGAATATTAATGGATTTTTAATATTTTTCTAATTATACAAAATTATAGACTTTCACGGCAGGTATTTTGATTCATGTATTTTATGTCTTTCGGGCTAAATGGCCGTGGTCTGGTTTTATTAAAACTCGACGTTTCGTCTACTACTGCGGTAGACATCCTCAGGAGATACTGCGTGTTCTTCGACTTGTTAACTCTTGAATTGTCGGCTACAGACTGGCTGTGTTTTGGAAATCGTGTCCTTATTTATAGTTGAGTATTGTGCAGAGATGTTTTCTACACGGTCCGTTACTTTGGAGCTATTTTCTGATTGGTTATCACTGGCGTAAGTCATGGGTTTTATTCTCGTGTTATATAATTTTTTTAATTGTTTTATTTAAATTTAGAAGCAAACGCGATTAGTATTGAATGATGATAATGTACCTACTATATTCGTGGATTATTGCATCATCTTACACTCTTCTAACGTATAGTCAACTGAATAAATTAGGAGAGTTATTAACAATAACTATTTTACAATTTTGGTTTGAATTAAAAAACTGGCGATATGTTCATTCTATTTTATATAATTATTTAGAAGTAGACCTAATAGTTCATTTTGCAGATCATATCGCCCAATAAAAAATTATCTCTGTTATGTCCGGGATGGAACTCTAACTCCTACGATTCCACTCAGACACATTATCAAGTGTTTTTAATGAATATACCAGTATTAGAGGTCAACCGTAATAAAAATATATGTTTCATAAAATACATTCTAGTTCAAGGCAACCTTATATTTGACTTGTCTGTGTGCAGTTTAATAGTCTAGTTACTTTCTTAATTTCACCACATAAAAATTCACTATTTTGTGCTTTACAATAAATGGTGTGTTAATTATGTCTAGTTTGGATCTTTTATTTTGATTTTTTCACTTTATTTATTTCAACGCTTTAATTAAAAATTTTATCAAATTAAATAAATTTTGATAAAATTCTATTTTACTACTGGTCATAAATGTATTATCAATTTGTTTATCACATACATAATTAAAACTTAATTCATTTTGATATTTTCATTAAAAATTATAATTATCTACTCAAGACACTAATCAATGATTGGTGATTGACCAATAGCGAGACAGAAAACAACTGTTATTCTCATACTTCTTTTACAATAGGTATACCCGTTTGAAACTACATGATTCTAATCCTATATTTTATTGATTTTCCATTAACACGAATAATTAATTTATAAAAGAACGAAGTCCATTTATGTAGAATTTCCCCTACTCGTCTTTCCCTCATCCCCAATTCTCCACAACATCCCTTATCCACCTTAAACGAAGCGTGAGAAGAGATCCAAATACCAGCATCAGAATTTCTCGGTCTAGAAAGTACAAAACTATGCCCATACCCTCCCATCACTTCGATATATGGATCCTGAGAAACCTAAGGTGTTCTTTGGTCAATGGTGTGTATGTGGTACATTCATCCGTTAATTGATACATCTAGAAACTGTCCGACAAATGACAAGGGGTGAATAAAAATGTTATTCTGCTGCAGTGATAAAATAAATTATTTAATTAAATATTTCAATAGGCCCATGCATCCATCATTATACTGCTTTGGTAATTTAAGTTTTCCATATTTACTTTTTATATTCATCTCACTTACGTTTAACGAACAATTTGGTTTACCAATATCTTATACTGATTATCTGATTTCTTAGATTTCTTTAAACTTACTCAAATTGTATTGCAAATGTATTACACCATAACTAGCTAACTGGCACTACCTAACGTGGATGTTCATGGCCGTATGGACGTAATCTCTTCATACTTTCCTATCATGAGTTAAAGTTTTCCAGTCATTCCCTTGGTGATATACCACCTCAAACATAGTTAATGTTGTTCCCTCATCTCATTATTGTCCTACCTACTAGGCGCTTTCCCTCTGGTTTTCCTACATGGAATTTACTTGTCGACCAGGACGTCCACTCAAAAGACTTCTGGATGGTGTTTCTCTTGAGGCCGAAACAGGTCAACAAATGGCCTAAATTCGTGAATGTACTATGATGATGATGATGAATTTACTTGTCCCTCTTTCATTCCCCATTCGTGCCACCTGTCCTGTCCATCGCAGTCTAGGAGACTTAACGGTTCTATAGAATCAGGTTTCCAATAATGATCATGTAGCTCATTGTTGTGTAATCTTCTTCAATCATCTCTCAGTTTGTATTTCTTTAGTCCAAAATGTTTGCCCAAATAATCGTAAATCATTCCCTTAAATATAGAATCTATGTTTAGCATCCACATAATGTAACTGGGATAACAATTTTATATAAGTTTACTTTAACTTTTTTCCAGAGATGTTTGAATTACAGAAGTCCTGTAATGCGTAATAACATGCATTTTCAGAGAAGAGTACACGTTTAATTTCTTTCTGCACTTCATTTTTATTTGTAATTATTGTTCCTAGGTATTTGAATTCACCCACTACTTCGTAATTTCCCTTAATTGTCATCAACTGTCCATTTACATTATAGTATAACGTAATAATCCAAACCTCTAAAAATACTGATATCAAAACAGTCTCTTATATTTACAAATCAAATTTGGTATTCTACAGGTAAGCCTAATTAACACTCCACAAGCTAAATCAAATATAAATTGAAAATTATTAATTAGTGCAATTCAATATAATACTCTCTTTAACTAGAAACAAATAATCTGAGAATACCTAATTGCATACTGATAATATATTCAGTGAATATTGGATAGTATGTTTAATCTACATCACACAGCTCGGTGCCATTTGCAGATACTGCAGATACTTTTAATATATTTTAGGTTTGGAACTTGGTACATGGTATAATGAAATTCCTCCGAACAGTTGATAATTAATCGTTATGATAAATTCCGAAATGCGGTTAAGAATTCTGAAACTAAGGTTGAGGCACTGCATCTTGCTAACCACTTAACTATCTTTACTGTAATCATGCAGCCAGTAATAAACAACTTCAATTGGTCTTATAAGTATTCCTATGTTTTGATAAGATTTCAAAGTTATTATGCAGTTCATGATCCTATGACTACCGACGGTAATTTGAAGCTTTATTAGATTTTATTAATTAACAAGACGCTAGAGTCATATATTCAATGTACAACGTATTACTAGGCAAAGGGCATACTGTAGCGCAAAATGTTAAAATGTATAATTATGAACTATCGTAATCATATGACATTGAATAGTTATGTTACTCAAATAAAATTAAGAGAAAATAATACACATGTTTTCTAAATTTTGTTTGGAAGTTGATGATGAACTTATAAAAGAAGCCCAAAAATGAGAGTACTGAGAATCAAATGACTTAGAAGTAATGTTATTCTAGGCCAAAATGAAGGACAAATGTAAGTAGTAACTGCTAAAAATTAATTTAATCTGCTTGGAGTTTCATTGAAATTACTTTAACACAAATGAAGTAAAAAAATTCATTTGATCACGACTTTTGTTGTAGCTGAGCAGAGAATTGTTGACGAGTGAAGAGAACATTTAATTGGAATCAGTAGGTCTGTAAGTTACGACCATCCAGTCAAGACGAGCGAACTGATGTTTTTATCTTCAAATTAATTGTTGTGTCACATAGACCTATTAGCCTATTTTCATTTATTTTTCCTTCGTAGACGCTTTAATATCAAGGTCATATACCATCCTAAGATATTTAAGTGGGGCTATAGCCATTACCTTTTGTGTTTCTATTGTGTATATGTAATTTATTAATCTAATCGAACATAATGTGGATGATTATGTTTGACACGCGGGACTACTTGACCCTAAAGTTTCCTGACATTTGTTATAGGTCTTCAGATGAGGAAAATCCCCGAGAAAACCTAACCGGGCTGCTGTGTCTGGGGGAACATTACCCTAGACCTCATAGGTCTATTACGTCATAGAATTTAATCATGTCCAGTTCAGGAAATATAGTGTCACTTTCAAGAGAAATATCAAACAGTCTGAATAAAGTGTTAAAAAATATTGCTTTAAAACATACTTTTTTGTCTTTCACAATGCTTTGTTAATTACTCCTATTTATAATGTTTGTCAGTCCTGGTGATTATAATGAATACCAGGCTCCCATCTGGTTTTGACATTCCTGGTTTCAAACGCAGTCAGGGCCGATGTGTGTTATTTTATTTTAGGATATGAGTAAGACTTCCTTACGAAGGGAAGTAAAGCCGGTGTCTCGTATCATAGATTTGCGCATTTGAAAGAACACCAAATCTGAAATAAGAAACCGCTGAACATTTTTTCTCAGTCCTTTAATACCAAAATTTTAATTAGAATGATAATCACCTAAACTGTTAAAAATTAAAAAGTGTACCTATCTACCGTCAAAAAAAGTGAAGTGATCCCACTACAGGCCTCAGGAGGCCATTGGGGTAGTAGGAGGTAAGGCTCCCACTTTTCTGGACACTCGACACTTGATGTCAGCCGGGTTGTCAATCCTGCGTGACGGCCACCTACCCCCAGAACAAACGTCTGGTACTCATTTCCATTAGAGACTGAGTCGACCCCAGGGCCATAGTGTCGCCGGAAGATTTGGGTATAATACTTAATGTAAGCTTAATTTTCTTATTTTTTGCATGTAATCCAAATAGAAGAATACAGCATATCCTATGACTGAATATATGATTTTGAACCTTGCTTACTCTTCATAACTTTTAATACGATGGGTAAGAAATTTCAGAGACTAGCAGTTGATACAGTATAGGAATTAGAATAATAGGAGATAATATGATGTGGGATGTCAAATAGGAGGTCTTGGTACAATCGTTTATTCAATTGTGATTGGAGAATAGAAGATGGAAGAGAGAAAATAAGTGGCTTGGTGTAGAGGTATATGTAATTTTGAAATGCAGAATAACTGAAAACACTTTTACGTGTGTTAGCGCTAGTGTCGCCAAACTACTACTTCAGGGAGATTGTATCCCTAAACACATGCGAAAGATTATATGGTTGTCAAATTAGTAATTTAGTCGACAACTACTGAAGGTGTCGGATCATTTAAAATCACAATGTTTGTTATCTCTTTATTATCAGTCTCATAACACAACACAGGGGACGGGAATTTGCAACAGGTAATGAGGAAGGCAAAGGAGGGACAGCTCATTCCCCAGTAGCAACATTGGTTGTCAGATTATTTATTTGGTCAACGACTGCTGAAGAAATCGGATTATTTTGCCAGCGCTCCCCACTCAAATAACACAACTCAGGGGACAGGAAGCGGCAACATAGTAAGAGAAAGAAGAGAATCGAGAGCATATTCCTAGCATATTTTCCGCGTGCAGGTTTAACTTGGGTGAGGAATAGTCATGGAAATAACGTGTTTCCAGATTCTTCTATTGATCTGATAAACAGTTCTAAAGTAATTTATTGCATTACAAAATTATTGGTACGGGTGTGGCTTTGAAGTTTAAAGAGGTAATTACACCGAATCTACGTAAATTGGTATGCATGGGATTTTCGAGTAACATTCAATGTCTATTTTGAACATAGCTAGATTCCTGGTTTATCCAAGGGCGTGAATGATTGCCATGACGAGAAAATGATGAACCAATCAATTTCTAAGCAACATGCATTATCCAATTGGATAGGTGAGACGCAAAAGAAAATATTCCATACAACACAGTTTTGAGAAAAAAAATGTAGTCCTATGTATAAAAAAATTGGTACACTTCAGAGAAAAAGTTACTATTGGTGACTTGTAGCACAAATTTAAGGTAATCTCTTTTACTTGTTTTCAATAACATATGTTAATTGTTACTACATAATAAATGACCAAAGTTCATGGATTTTTTCTTTTTCATCTCACCGGTACAATATAAGAAATTTGGATAGACCGACAAAATTGGTTATTGGGAATCGGACGAAGCCAAAGACATTAATCAACCGATGATCTATCTAAAATATTAATTACATTCTAATACGAAAATGAAGAATTAACACAATATTTTAAAAATCAATTTACTTGACAGGATGGATTCAGTATTAATACAGGTTGTCCCAAAATTAGACCGACGAACTTTGGGAGCTGATAGATAACATTATTTTAAACACTTTTTGTTAAGGTAGGTTTTCTGCTGCGGTGCTTCATTTAAGCGCTGGACGAGTTAAGGTCATTATTGCCTCCCACCCAGTTGGTTTAGATATGTAAATTACACTTGTGTATACTATGTGTCTTTTAAAGGAAACACACAAAAGAAACAAAACAAAGACGCGTCAATTCGTTTAGCAAACATGTTTACTTCCTGAGTTCATCGTTGCATTTCCTTGACATTGTGCGTTAGTTTGCTGGAATGCCTACTGCATACTACTTTATTTACAACGTGGAAAGGTACATGTGGAGTGAAATGACGGACATGCTGTTGGTGTATGGAAAAGCTGGTTCGGGTCGTGCGGCTGTAAGGCTTTACCAAGAACAGTTCCGAAACCGAAGAGTTCCTCATCATACTACATTTGCCAGCATTGAACGTAGACTATGTGAAAGAGGCTATTTGGATAGATGAGCAGAAGGTCAAGGACGGCCACATTCTATACGGACTCCTGAGAATAAGGAAGATGTGTTGCGGTGCATTGAGAACAATCCTACACCTAGTACTCGCGCCATCGCTCGACAATTGCACATAAGTCGTAGCACGGTGGGAAGAATTCTGCAGGAAATGTTGTTGCACCCTTTTCACCTTGAAAAGGTCCACGCATTGAGACCTCAAGACTATCCTCTGTGTCAATGGTATCTGGACAAAATTGAAAACGATGTACTGTTTGCATCCCATGCCATGTTCACAGATGAAGCATGTTTCACGCGTGAGCAGTTATTTAAGAGTCGGAATTCACATGTTTGGGTTTTCGAAAATCCCCATGCTACATTTCAGAAGTCACATTAACTGATGTTGGGTGTACACAAATGTAATTTACATATCTAAACCAACTGGGTGGGAGGCAGTAATGACATTAACGCGTCTAGCGCTTAAACGAAGCACCGCAGCAAAAAACCTTCCTTAACAAACAGTGTTTAAAATATTTATATCTATCAGCTCCCAAAGTTTGTCGGTATAATTTTGGGACACCCTGTGTAGCTATGAATAAAATCGTCCATTTTTCTTTCTGATCACAAAGCATGGACACTCAGTTCTTCAGGAGCTGTATCAGTAGACTGCAGCAATACATTGTTGTAGAACTCCTTGTGTTCATTAGGAGTAGGCTATATCATATTATCTCGATTTAAACCCGAACTAAAGAAATCTTTTCATTTTGCAATTCACTGAAGATTTTACACATGGCTTTAACAGAGTTAAAATTAAGGAATGTTTTCTTTTTATTTACTTATTTATTTAAGTATTTTTTTATTCTTACCGTTGGATGTAGATTATGTTAAAACCTGAAGATTTTATTTTAATTATATTTTAATCATGTGTCACATAAACATGCAATTTTCAATAGTCTATTACACAGATTGATAAATATTCCACTTAATGTAGAAGATTTTGATAATGAGTATAATCATATTGTACATGTTGCTAAAATAAATGGTTTTGATGAAGACATAATAAAGAATATATTAAAGAAATTTAAACAAGAGAAAAGTTGCAGGAATACACTACCCTAGAATATGATTCCAAGAAAGATGTAAAATTCAAGAAATTTACTTACCATCCTGAAGTTCATTATAAGTTTCAAAAAAAAATCAGAAAATTTAATAAAACATTGGCTCCAATTAACAAATTCAGCCTGGGCAATCTTCTGTTAACTAATAATATAGTTAACACCCCAAACAACAAAAAATCGGGAATTTATCAAATTGATTGCAAAGATTGCAACAAGATATATATAGTAAAAACAAAAAGGAACTTGGAAACTCGTAAAAAAATAACACTTCAGAAACATAAAGAATGGAGAAATTGAAAAATCGTCTATAGCAGCACATAGTTTATTAGAGCATCATAGAATTGAAAAAGAAGCAAAACTTTTGAAACATCTATCCAAACCTTTGGATTTAACAGTTTGGGTAAAAGATATATATATATATATATATATATATATATATATATATATATTCAAAAAAACATACTAGAACCATGAACTTCGAGATTCCACACGAACCGAGCTTTATTACAAAGTTCTTCAAAAATACAGCAGATGGCAGTTTAGAAAATAATTACTTAAAAAAACACAACATGGGAGTTTAGAAAATAATTCCTTCAAAAGAACAGCAGATGGCAGTTTGGATAAATACCGGTTAAAGAAAAAATTGACAGTCGTGAAAACAGCTGAGGATGGTGACGATGGTCGCTGATATTGTAGTGCTGTGTTTAAAAAACATAGAAGTATGAGGTAAGAAGAAATCATGATTCATTTAATTCTTATAAAAAAAATATTTATTTAGGTTTACATAAATAGAGAGAAACTTTTAGTACTTTACCCGGGATTTGAACCAAATATCTCCAGTTTTACAAACCGGTCCTCTACTATTAAGCTAATTAGGTAAATTTCTCTCTTTTTAATCTTCGGAACCCTTGTAAGTAGCGAAATTGTGTACACAAAGTTTAATAACATGTAATCGAAGATCTTCCTAATTATTCTATCGTAGATCTTACGTAGGATGTGGTCGCTAGCTGTTCTTATTTAAAAAAATATAATGTGTGTTAAATATTTGTATTCTATTTCTAATTTCGTTATTTACTTAAGTAATCAAATAAAGTAAACCAATTTTACTATGAAACTTCAATTAATTTGTTTATTTTTGTTTTCTTGTCAGATCTTCATATTACGAAATTCTCCGAATTATTGATATAGCCATCACTACATAGAATTTTGTGTAACATAATAATTTGTGGTTTTACTCGTATACAATATATTGATCCACACATGGTTTAAATTTATATAATTTATTTGTAAGATCAATCTTCCTGTCATATTTTAATAGAGTACATACTAGGATATATTGTGCTGGATAAGAAAAGGAATGAAGGTGTAAGAAAGGAACTAAATATTTTCAAACTTACAGACCGAATAATTAAA